>WTXL01000074.1:0-157468 GCA_022376525.1 Russula vinacea
ATTCCCCTCTCAGTCGCGTGGAGAATGTCCTCAGTAGACGGGACATAATCTTCCGCAACAATCCGCTGCGCCTCGGCAAAGAAGCTACAGTGTATGCGAGGAGTGATCAACAAGAATGATTGGGTGACAGTGAAAGCGCAATGTTTCTCCTGTGGTGAATTTTACTCACTACGCCGCATTATCATCCACAGAGAGACAGGACGGATCTTCCAACAACAGGGGAATATCTCCTCCCCCAGAGGTCCTGAACAACTCGATCAAATTTGGGCAGGAACGAAAATCAGGACTGTCAGTGTCGAGTCGGTGTTTCATGATGTATTCGCAGTTTGCCTGTATGTAGACAACGTCTGGGTTAGGGGATGGGGGAAGTGTAGAACACGCAGTGCACTTTATTCCGACTTCCGATATCCTTCACGATACTTCGTATATTCTGCAGGAGGGTCTTCCATATAAGCGGCCGGAAGTCAGAGCATTCTTCGTGAGTCCCATGTACGAGTTTCATTTGCTTGACTATAGCAGATGCCGCCGACTCGGATTCAGGGATACCTAGGAGACCAACGAGTCGGAATGTCCGTATAAGCGGTGGATACATGGTTCCCCGTGTCATAATATAAGGACACGAACTGATCAACAAGACGCTGCAAAGTCGTCTCAAGGATTTTGCTTCTTCCTTTAGATAGAGGTCGATCTCATCGGAGTGAGCCTTCTCCTCTCCTCGGTTTTTAGCCCTTCCTCGTTTCCGGTAAGTGAGAAGACCCATCTGAAGGGCAGATGAGTTGAATATACGACCTGCGGAAGGTAAATATCACCAAAAGGAAGAGACAAGTAGTTGCTTACTGTAATGGTCACCCAACACGCCGCAGTGGGATTTCTGTGGCTCTGCCCAATATGAATTGACAGGCGCTCGACGGTGGGAACAATGAGCGCTTCGAATACGAACGGCCCTACTGGAGATATTACGTATCTGCAAACTCTGCGGGGGGCTCGCTTCGCCATCGTCAATGCATGCTTCACCTTATTTTATTATAATATTAGTCCTGAGTATTGGACAGCTGGACACGAATACAGAATGAAAGGATTCAAAAAAGGGCCGCCAAACGAACAGATGACGATGGTAGGATGGAAATTCATTGACGCGGCTATTGACGCGCATATTGACGCCTTTGATTATGGCCCCAATGGTCAGTGAAGTCAAGTACTGTTTTTCTCAGGTTTTCTCCCTTCTCGCATTTCTGATCTGTCGTCTTTCTCTGGGTCGCGTATATCCTTATCCATCGATCCGTCGATTCAGCGGCTCCATCTCTTTGCTTGATCCGAGTCGGGTCGACCATCGTCATCATGATCATACCCACGCCCGCGCAGCTTCCCTTGCGGAATGTCGGTCCTCTTTCTGGTCGACAGGAAGCACAGCAGTGTCTTTGTGATCACGAAAGATGGCAGAGACAGTCTACATCTCGCTTTCCTTTCTCCGACCTTTTGAAATCCACTTGTACTGCAGTCGCTCATCACCTTCCCGTACATACTTCCTCTTCCCCGTGGATCGGTTGATCGGTCTGTTTCTGCTCCGTTTAGATAAAGGAGATAAAGGAGACTTTTGTGAATTCTCGTCTTGCTATCGCTTCAAGGTAGTCAGGCCTCAAGATGCCATCTGTGATCCTGACCGCGACACACAAAAAAGAAAGTTTTTCGAGAAACCCTCTCATATGTGTAACTGTCACGTTGCGTCATGCCATGGGTAAGCCTAGAAATTAGGAGTTAAAAAGCAGATCTTGATCGAATGTCCTTAAACTTGCCAAGACTTAACTTACCAAACTAACAACGCCGCCAATTGTTGTGGTGAAAGTGCAAAACACATTCACCGCCGGATTGACCCATTTTGTGAGCCTCTCGTCGTTACTCCCAGATTGGCCAAACCAGGGATTTGCTGCCTCAACAGGGAGAGGACGGGATCAGGAGATTGCAAGTTTCGACGCGCGCAGTAGTGGGTCTGAGGCCAGGTCCCTCCCGGTTTTCATTTTATAGAGTTTCAAAGCATTGTCAAAGATAACTTCATAGTCCAAGCTGGACACGGCCTCAGGAGTACCCTGAGACACAGAGTCCGTTGATGGGGTATAATGGGGAAGGCCCCATAGAGACGTGTTCAGGGGAAAGACACTGCCTCGGGTCACCCTGGCCCGTGCGCACTCTCAAAATCGGTGACAGGACTGAATCGTGGGAATTTTAAAGGCAGTGAGTTTGGTAATGTGGTGTGTTTATCGAAACAAGATTTTAGTTTCCAATACAGAGAGGTCGCACAAATCTCCGCATTCTGAGCTTCGTTGTGAGGAGAGGAGAGACTACTGTAGTGAGTTCGTTTCGTCGGTGCGACGCGGGCCGTGGCATTGGAGCGTGGCGTGCACGTGCCGGGAAAGTCGGAGATAGGATCAATACCGATCGTTGTCTGCGTTTGCTCCGATTGCGGCTTTTTACAGCTTCCCTTTGTTTTTTCGATATCACCGGTTTCCAATCCTGTCTATATTAATCCTGTCTAGATATCACATGAATGTACCTGCATCTTTTGCCGCCTCACTTCCTTCCACATCGTGCTTACCATCTATGATACCACTTACCACCACCGCTTTTCTCGCAAAGGTATTGCGATAGCAATGGTGGCGACGATTCTATTGTAGCAATCCGTCATGTATCGCCCGCACCGCCGGTAACAGTGGACTCGAACGTCTATACCGACACCCAATCAGACGCTTTAGATCACTTCGGAAGATGGGTCGATAGGACGTGCTCAACCTCCTCCCCGAGCCCCAAGCGGTAGCACCAATGCCACAAACCCGAAAAGTCAGCATAAGGCAGGACTCCGGGGGAGATGTAATCAAAACTGCAGCGGCCCAGTCGGTACCGTACTACTGACGTCACTTCTTAGAAGACTCCCCACCTCAAGTCGCGCCCATCTGGCAATAACTCAAACTCGGCGATAACTTGACCTCTTCAAGAGACTATCCTGCGTAAGGTTGCCTCTGCAAAGCCATAGCCTGTGCCTGCGCCACACGATGAAAGCCGCACGAGCACGAATGACTACGATGGCGGGCGAGGGAGTAGGTGGAATATGGGCAGTGCGCCGCAATCATGTATGTCAGAGGAACGACGGAGAACATATGACAAAATCCGGCGATATGAGGAATAAATAACCAATAGATCGCGATCGACACTTGAGGGCTCAGGAGTCCGAGTCATGATTGTCCGGACTCCGGAAAAAGGGATAGTTGCATCATGGGTAGTACATCGGTCTAAATTAGCGAGAGGAGTGTGCATAAAGGGGAGAAAGGGGTCCAGATATCGTAATCCTTGGTTCCCAAAGCTCTTAAATGAGGCAACGTTGGCGCGGTGAGGATGGCAAGAGTTGAGTCTCGAACGGCAGGTAGACCGGTGACCGTCTCTCGGCGAATCCAAGGGTGGATATCTCGCTAGAGAGACCGGTCGATCTGAGTTTAAACTTGGCTGGAAGCAAAAACCTACTGTATATGGTTATCCCGAATAAGGAAATAAATCATGTGATCATGTGTTGAGGCCTTCCTCGTCACTAGAAAGTGTATGATGTGGCTACTACAGACGCGTTGTGTACCGAAAATGACCTACAAATGATCAGGATACTTACTGGTGACCAGCTGATATCAAGATATCAAGATATCCCCCCTAGTCAACGACTCACAGACGCGTTCATTGGAAAACTGGGTGATTCTGAGCGTCCAGGGACTGCTAAGCGGACGATAGGGCTGATTTTCATGCTGGGTAGGCATGGATCTCGGAGTGTCGGAGGTATCGGAAGTGAAGCTCAATGTTTGTCCATAAGTGACCAGATTCTTTTGTCTTCATTTCTTGGGGGCGTTGGGATTCACTGGGATGATAATTGCATTCGAATGCTTCATTCTGAACGATGAATCGAAGGAAATATGATCAACGCGTTCTAATTTTCGTGGCCTGCAGGCAATCATGTATCCACTTTGCAATCACATGACGTTTTTCCTTTTTCAGGTTACCCATATACGGTAACTTTACGCTTCCAGCCAAGTTTAAACTCAGATCCCCAGGCTCTGCATTGTGGTTTGCCCCATCTCGCATCGTGGTATACCCCATTGCACGAGCCTGGTTACGAGGCTAAACGGCAGGGCCCTCGGGATGATCTCGACGGGCGCTCCGAGGTGTGCAATACGTGTAACGCGGACGCCCACCATACAGCCTTGAGGATGGAGCGTCACAAAATGCCTGATTCTTTGAGCGCATTTTGGAGGATTGCTTCCTTCATTGCTACCAAGAACAACCGCACATTGCTTGTGTCAGAGCCATCTGTGATGCTGCGATCGTCCGGGAGTCAGCTACGAGTGACATAGAAGGGCATACAGGTGAAGATTACTGAGGAAAGACATTGAGCCGTGAACGGTTGAGTTGCATGAATCGCCAAAGAATATACTTGGCACCTTTGTTGACGTCCGTACCGCCCGTGTATTCTGGAAAGTACTGAACCAGAGGTACCTGAAGAAACGGAACAATCCTAAACATAAACTAGGAGATGAGTGTGCTTCCAATATACTTCGTGGAGTTTGAGTCTGAACTCGGCCAAATCAGATAACAATAGTATGATCGATTTCCGCAAGAACCAGGGCGAGTTGGAGACTGCTTCGAACAGGACAAAGGATTCTGCTAGCCCTGTCTACGACCTCTTGGTCACGTTTATCATAACCAAAGGAAGGAGACACACCCGCTCGTCATAGTCAGAGAGAGAAGCAAAAAATATGATACTTGCGACACCCTCGAATAGGTGCATCCTTTTTCTCCATTCGCCTTCTTGACCATAAACTTGAGATACTCGGATCGGTAACTGACCCACTTTGAAGTAGATCTCCATAACCCCCCTCTCAGTGACGTGGAGAATGTCCTGGGTAGATGGGACATATTCGTCCGCAACAATCCGCTGTGCCTCGGCGAAGAAGCTATTGCGAGGAGTGATCAGCAAGAATGATTGGGTGAAAATGAGGGAATAATGTTTCTCCTGTGGAAGAAAGACCAACCGTTCTGAAAACAGGTGAATTTTAACTCACTATGCCGCGCTATCATCAACAGAGAGACAGGATGGATCGTCCAACAACACGGGAATGATTTCCTCTACCCAGAGGTCCTGAACAGCTCGACCGAACTTAGGCAAGAACAAGAATCCCGGACTGTCAGTGTCAGTTCGATGGTTCAGAATGCACTCGCAGTTTGCCTGTATAGCGTCACCGTCTACAGTGAGAGATGAAGAAGTTATAGAACACGTAGCTCACCATGTTTGAGCGACCAGTGGGCCCAAGATTTTGACTTCTGATAGCCATTACAACATTTCGCGCATTCTGCAGGAGGATCCTCCAGATAACCCGCCGAAAGTCAGTGGGCTTCCCGTTAGCAAACTCGGCGGGTTCGTCATCGTTAGTTTGACCGCCATGCAGGGTTTTCATGCGCCTAATAAATGCAGACGCTGCAAACTCGGATTTAGGAATACCTGATAGGTCAATGCTGTTAGTAAGTCTGTACAAGTGGCGGTTGTACATCAGAAGATAAGGATACGATCATACGAACTCATCAAGAGGACGTCGCACTGTCGTTTAAAGGATTTCGATTCCTGTTCTATATTCAAATCAATCGCATCGGATCGGGCTCTTGCGCGCGCTTCTTCCAACTGTCGATTCCAGGAAGAGATGATACCCATCGGAAGGGCAGCGTGCAGGTAAACGCGCGGTCATCCTGCATGTAACTAATTTGGGCTGAGGTACTAGCATCACGTGACGCTATCGCGCCCCTGCACGGATCCGTTTTGGTCGTCCGAGCTTGCGTCCGAGCGTGAAAAATATCACCTGATATGAGACAGACTATGCCGATTATTTGACAGGTGGACATGAGAGATGAACGAAGTCTACAAATGTCCAAACTTGCAGACTTCCCAAGACTTCCGACCAAGCTTCCGACTCCAAGTTGCAGACTTGGAGTCAGACGACGAATGATTTATTTGGAATGAGATACAGGAACATAACATGTTCGGAAACCGGATACAAGTGAAATCGATGGCGGGATTAGCAAGGGATTGGAACGGATGACGATGGCATGTCTGGGAGCCAGAGCATATAACGCAACCACAAACAAAATTCCGATTGTTGGGTTCGATCTGGCTTCCAGGCCAGGCCTGGCCGGGACAACACTGGCAATGCCACATACCCGAAAGGTCAACACAAGACAAGACGCCGGGAAAGAAGTGATCAAGAACCGCAGCGGCCCAGCAGGTGCCAACGTCACACTCCCTGCCTCAAGCACGTCGCGCCCATCGTCAAATTCGGAGATAACTTGACATCTTCGTTCCTCGTGGCACGTGCAAGAGACTATATGCGTAAGGTTGAAGCACGGCCTCTGTAGCGCCATAGCCTGCGCCCGCGCCACAAGGTGAAGGCCGCACGAACACGAACGATTACGATGGTAGGATAGGCTGTGAAGATCGGTAAAATATTGGGCATGGCGCCGCAATCGTGTATGTCAGAGGCACGGCGGGGAATATATGGCAAAATATGGCGAAATATGAAATTTACCAATAGAATAGATTGCGATCAACACTCGAGAGTTCAGACGTTCAAATTTGAAGTCATAATTCTCTGGGAAAAGGGATAGCTGTATCATGGGTAGTACATTGGTCGAACTTAGCGAGGAGGGTGCATAAAGGGAAGAAAGGGGTCCAGATGTCGTAAACCTTGGGTCCCAGAGCTCTTGAATGAAGGAACGTTGGCGCAGTGAGGATGGAAAGAGGTGAGTTTCGGACGGTGTATCCCACGGGATGACCTCGACAAGCACTCCGAAGCTCCGAGGCGTCTATTCCGGGGTAGCCCGGACGCCTATCGCATATTGTCATTGTCACAAAATGCCTGATTCTTTGAGTGCATTTTGGAGGATGGTCTCCTTCACAGTTACGAAGATTAGCCGCAGGTTACTTGGGTCAGAAGCTTCTGTAATGCTGCGATCGTCCAAGGGTCAGCTACGGGTGACACAAAGGAGGAGGATAGTGGCGATTACTGAGGATACACATTGATCCGTGCACGGTTAGCTTGCATGAATCGCCAAAGAATATACTTGGCACCCAAGTTGACGTCTGTACCGCCGGTATATTCTGGAAAGTATTGATCCAGACGCACCTGAAGAAACAAGTCATCGTTGAATATAAGTTAAGACGACTTAGTAGATAAGAGGGGTTCCACTGTACTTCGTTGAGTTTAACTCTGAACTCGTGGATTTCACTTAAAAACAGCACGACCGACGTCTGGAGGAACCAGCGCGAGTTGACGACTGATTCGAAAAGAACAAGGGATTCTGCTAGCCAGGTCTACAACCTCTTGGTCACGTACATCATGAAAAAGGAAGGAGACACACCCGTTCGCTCCAGGGGACAACTCGCGCATCATAGTCAGAGAGAGGGGCATAAAAGAGGATAGTTGTGACAGCCTCAAATAGATGAATCCATTTTCTCCGTTCGCATTCTTGACCATAAACCTGGAATACTCGGATTGATAATTGACCTATTTCAAAGAAGGTCTCCGTAGTTCCCCTCTCAGTGGCGGTGGCGTGGAGAATGTCCTCGGTAGATGGGACATATTCCTCCGCAACAATCCGCTGTGCCTCGGCGAAGAGGCTATATGTAAGGTGTGATCAGAAAGAACGTTTGGGTAACAATGAAAGCACAATGTATCTCCTGTGGTAAATTTTACTCACTACGCCGCATTGTCATCCACAAAGAGACAGGATGGATCGTCCAGCAACACAGGAATGATCTCCTCGACCCAGAGGTCCTGAACAGCTTGACCAAACTTGGGCAGAAACGAGAATCCCGGGCTGTCGGTGTCAATCGGGTGGTTCATAATGTACTCGCAGTTTGCCTGTATGGAACACGGTCTACATACAGCAAGAGATGGCGAAATTATAGAACACGTAGCGCACCATGTTTGAGCGACCAGTGGGCCCTAGATATCGACTCCGCATAGCCATAATAACACTCCGCGAATTCTGCAGGAGGTTTTTCCAGATAACCCGCCGAAAGTCAGCGGACTTCTCATAGGTAAACTCCGCACGTTCGTCGCTAGAACGGCCGTCATGAATGGTTTTCATGCACTTGATAAGATCAGACGCCGCAGCTTCGGATTTAGTAACACCTAATGGATAGATGCAGTCAGCAAATTTGCACAAGTGGTGGTTGTATATCAGAAAGATAAGGATGCGACCATACGAACTCATCAATAGGACATCGTACTGTCGTTTGAAGGATTGTGATTCCTGTTTTATATTCTTGTCGATCTCATCTGACCGGGCTTTTGCCTTCTTTTTTGCCCTCCACCGATTCCAGGAAGTGGAGATACTCATGAAGGGCATTGGGCATGTACGCGCTCACACCTCGTGCGTGCACAGCCTTGTGCACAGCATGCACGGACCGGGTCGGACTGTATCACGTGACTTTATTGCGACCCTGAACCAGTTCTGGCGTTGACATACGTACTGTATGCTCGGAATCCGTTTTGGAGGTCCTTGAGACGTAAAAAATATCATCATTCTGAGTTCATGATGCAGAATGTGCCGAGAATTTGACAGGTGGATGAAAGATGGAAGCTGAACGCTTGGCTGAACGAATAGCTTGACGAACAGCCTGAGACGTGTCAGACGACGAACAAGTCGGAAGTTATTAATAATGAACAATCGTGAGACAGAAATCCGACCATCGAAAGCCGGATACCGATGGCGGGATTAGAACGGATGGCGACGACATGTCTGTAAGCCGAATGGGTGCATACAAACACACAACCACAAACAAAATTCCGATTGGTTGGCCCTGAAACGTGGGAGCAATTAGTTGGTCAGTGAAGTCGGTATCTCCTCGCCATTCTGATCGCCTTGAGTCGCCTGTGTCTTCATCCCGAATCATCCGTCGAATCGTCGACAGCTCTTCTCCTTGCCTGATTGTGCTGCATCTTCATCACGATTATATTCAGCTTACGCAACTTCCCGTGCCAAATGCCAGAGCTCCTCCGTTGCTCTTGTTCGACAGGCGGCGCAACGATGCAGTCCTGATCACCAAAACGTCTCCGTTTCGTTCTCCCTTCTCCGACAGTTTGAAGTACCCTTGCGGTCGCTCCCGTACGCCCTTGTTTCCTATGGGTTGGTTGACTGGTCTGTCACGCTCCGCTAGGATAAAAGAGACAAAGGGCGTACTCAATTGGCCTCTCTGTCTCACTATCTTATCGTCTTTTTGTTCTGTCCTCTTGCTGTCCAACCCCTCTTTCTCCCCATCTGATTTTGTAGCGCCGTCGTCGCGAGCGTCTAAAGTCGCCTCAAGGTGGTCGGGCCTCAAGATCCCATTTTGTATTTCGCACGCAACAAAGACATTTCCACATCTTGGCCAAGGGCGTGTCATCGCCAAATTAATACATGCAAGAACAGAATTGGTTCGTGTGTGGGCTGCTCTCTAAATTCATAGCAATGTCAACAGAATACCGAATGTTTCTTGCATACCATGAGGTATCATGAAGCGATCTTATCGCCGAATCCTTTTGCCGAGCTTTACATTAAAGGCAAACTTGCCGCGTTGCCATGGGCACATCAACTACGTGAACTCAAACGAGTAATACAGACAGGTACTAAAAATTACTGAAACCCTGGTTTCCTCTTGCACAATGCTTTTGATCCATTAAAAGAAAAACGCCTTGAGATAGTCACGTCATGCTGCTGAGAAAGTAATCCGCCCGACTCAACTTCCAAGCTTGGCAGGAGTAAGCCGTACTGTAATGCCATTGACGACAGTTCCCAAAACATCAGTGAGCTGTGATCCAATTGCACATCAGAGGCAAACTACGTCGCTTAAAAAAACGTGCAAATTTTGCAAATTTTCTTCAGGGAAAAGAAGGCAAAACATCCACGAGGGAGTGAACCGCATTGTATTCTTTTCGGAGAGGTTCCTCAAAGATAACGAAATAACCATACAAACAGTTCTGACCATTGCACGTAACGCTTCATTTTCCCCCTCGTTACCTCGTAAGCAAACGAACATAAGTCCAAACCGTAAATGTTCTATATAATACCCACCAGCTTACCACCTCGTATCACCACCAAGGCGCCCTTCCTCGTTTCTTGCTTGATTTCTTAACCGCACTGGGGGGAAGTACACAGAAACCGCTAGATAACTTTCCTGCTTGCGTGAAAGAGCCGAGAAGATCTATGGATTATCCCATGGAGCTTCGTAAAAAAATCACATTAGGCGGGACGAGACTTACGTACGCATAGAAAAAACTTACGAAAGTTATGTTCTTTACTCGCGTTGAACATGCAGTGACAACATTTCTGTGATCTCCTGAAGTCCTCGCGCTGACGCAGCCTGGAATATGGTTTCACCCTGGTTGTTCTGCGTATGGACACTTGCACCATGCTCGAGTAACAGTTGTACTGTCTCCGGAAGTGCTTCAGAAATTGCAAGGTGCAGCGGAGTCAAACCATTGAGGTCAAATGCGTCCACGTCCGCATTATCTTTGAGTATCAGCACTAAAATGCCAAGGTCACCACGTTGCGATGCTTTGTGCAGTGCGGTCTGGCCCATGTGGTTCCGCAGATTGATATTTGCACCGTGTTTGAGCAACAGTTGTACAGCCTTCACGCCCGGTTCTTTAGTTGCATCACTGAAGAAGCTCACTTCGGAACATGCCGGGCTCCCTTCGGAAATTGCCATGCGCCCTCCAGAAATTGCCAGATGAAGCGGAGTCGAGCCATCGTCGTCTGGTGCGTCCACCTCAGCATTATGGTTTAGTAAAACTTGTATAATGTCGGCTTGACCACGCCCCGATGCTCGGTGTAGTGCGGTCTGGCCGTTTTCATTTCGCAGAGCGACATTTGCACCACGCTTTAGCAACAATTGTACCGTCTCTAGGCGCCTTTGGTTAATTGCCAGGTGCAATGGAGTCGAACCATCGGTGTCCAGTGTGTCCACGTCCGCACCATGGTCTAGTATAAGCCGTATAATGTCGAGGTGACCATGTTGCGATGCTCGATGTAGTGCAGTTTGGCCCATGTGGTTCTGCAGATTGATTTTCGCACCATGCTCGAGTAACAGTTGTACTGTCTCACATGGGGCCCCAAGGTATGGTTTGGAAGCTGTCGCCCTCCATTCGGGAATTGCAAGGTACAGCGGAGTCGAACCACCGCTGTCAAGTGCGTCCACCTCCGCATTATGGCTTAGTATAAGTTGTATAATGTTGGGTTGACCACGTTGCGATGCTTCGTGCAGTGCAGTACGGCCACTATTGTTCCGCAGGTCGATATTTGTGCTATTTTCGATCAACAATTGTATGATTTCCCGGCTCATTTTGGAAGCCGCTATATGTAGGGGAGTCGAGCCATGGTTATTCTGTGCCTCTGCGCTTGCGCCGTGGTCCAGTAAAAGCTGTACGCAGTGGAAAATGTCATCATCCGATCGTCGCCCGTTGTCATAATCCCAACCAAGCTCGAAATCACGCATTGCGTAATGCAATGGTGTGCGGCCCTTGGTGTCCCGGACATCGATAGCTGCGGTACGCTCGATAAGCATCTGAACCACCTTGTAGTCTGGCAAGTATGCCGCAATATGCAATGCAGTTGTGCCGTATTTGTCACTGGTATCTAAGTCACGTGGGCGCTTCAAAATAAGGTGTTGTGCTAGGCACATGTATCGAAGTACCAGAGCGTGGTACAAGGGAAATATTCGTGGTGGATAGATGGGAACCGGATGCTCAGGATTTGACTGTTCGGAAAGTGTTTCACCCGGATATGAATCAGGGCCTGAATACCAAACAAAACCAATGTTGACCCAGTCATCCCCATTTTCTAGCCAGAGCCATGTGTTAAAATGTGGCTTGTCCGGGTCAAGGAGATCGTCCAGTCCATTGTTGATGTGTGATAATACATCCCCGAATTCGGCATGGTCGGCAAAGCATTTACCAGCATATTTGGCCAGAGGATAGCTCCAGATGGTTTTTTTGTCCATGTGGTCGTCTAACCGGAGTAAGACACTGAGGCAAGCCTGAGCCATAATAGTATGCGCAGGCTCGAGCCGAATATGGTGACCACGTAAAACATCCACCGCCGAGGTGGCAAGGCGATCTGACGTCAGGAACTCTTTGACCGAGAAGTGGGAAAACTGAACTCGGCGCGAATTCTCGTCCTCGATGATGGCAACCAAACTGGAACATGCAGACAGTACGGCTTGCTCTTGATCTGCCCAGCGGAATCCCTCGTTCAGTTTCGGAACCCCTTCTGTCGCGTCGAAATCAATGGCAAGAACTTCCGCTAACTCCTCCACCATAAGCGGGCGGACGGCCACAGTGAGGCACTGCAAAAGTCGGTGAGCGTGGGGTTGTTTCGTCTTGTGAATCCCCTGTAGTATCCGCTCGTATGTCTCGTCCAACGACTCTGGCAACTCCGCGAGGATACGCGGCACACTTGGTGGGAAGCACTGCCGGAGAGTTTCCAGTTGACAAAAAACCCAACGGAACCTAAATAAAATATAAGAAAAAGTACATCATCACAGAGAAGTCCTTACATGCCATCTGCCTTGTCCGACAGCGTTTTAACAACCAGTTGTTTATCCTCTTCTCGCCATCTCCGCATATTCTTGTCAGAGTAAACCACGGAGCCCACGAAGTTGACAATGTCCTTCTTTTGTCCGCATTCGTCGTGAAGGGATACCGAATTAAATGTGGACGTTAAGGCCTCAAGGGAAGTTCGAATGTCAGCTTCTGGGCGACTTGTGACGCAAAGTCGCAGGCTTGGAAGGTTCAATTTGACGAATCTCTCCACAAGAGTTAGGACCTCGTCACGCGGTGACTGAATCCCTGTTGTATTAGGACACTCGTCGAGTGCATCGATAATAAGGTAGACGGGTAAGCTTCTGGGATCCTGAGCATGTCCTCGATGCATTGTGTAAGTGCACGGATGCTGGGTTGTTGCGTGCCGCGTTTGTGATCGGAATAAAAGTGAAGTAGAACGTCGTAGAAACCATCTGATTGGTTGCTGAGTTGGACAATAAGAGAAGATAGTAGGGCGCGCGCATCTTGCTTGCCAGTGTCCTTGAAATCGAAGAGAAAAAAGGCCATGTGTCCTGACGCAGTGTTACAGACCATTTTGACATCCTGGATGATCGCAGAACTGGTCGATGGTCGAGAGAATGAGCTAACTATCTGGGGTCGAAAAGAATTGATGGATGACATACGTCAGTACACTTTTTCCAGAGCCCGCTGTGTACAAGAAGATCTGTTAGCAAAGGAAAGGGCACAGAGAGAGCAGGGGGATGTACGTTTTCCGTGAATCCACAATAGAGAACTGGACTCTTTCCAATTTTTGAAGACGCTGCTTTGAGTGAACCACTCCGCGGTGCCTTCGTGACGGGCGTGATCTGCGGTATTGAAGTTTATGAATGGATCCGGAGGAGAGAGCCAGTTTGCAAGGTCTTGACGGAGTTTTGCAACGTCTTGCAGTAGCTGGTTCCCTGTACGCATTTGAGCCTGTACGATCAACAACAAGGCTGCTACGAAATTACGAACGCTTATCATCGCTTGCATCTTTCACTAGATCGCCCACATCCCTTGCTACTTTTTGTAACTCTTCTCTCACGTTCTCGCCGCCTAGCCATAAATTCGATGACGTCGTCGACAACAAGAAAATAAGATGCGCACCATCGAGGACAGCGTTGATAGCAACTTTCATCCCTTCACTCACGCCATGCGTGGCCCTCAAACCTTCCGCAGCCGCCATCCGACTCTCCTCTTGTGTCAGTTTGTCGAGCCTTCGCAAAGCATCTTCGATATCCGACCTTCCTACCAACTTTTTCATAAATCTTTCTAAAGAACGATAAGTCGGAAGGGGATGTCATATCATCGAGAGTGAACTCACTTAATTTTCCTTGTTTGATCTCCCTCGTCACAAGGGCAAGGATGAGAAGCACGTCAACCATGACTTTCACTATAATGTCGGTCATTTCTGGTGTCGGTGAGATATCGATATATATCCCTAGTCTTGTGAAGAAATTCTCTATACGTTCAAAAAGGTCGACAAGTGCGCTTTGGTTGGCACTAACGGCAAGAACAGCCTGAGAGGGATTTGGGCGTCAAAGAAGATATAAAGATAATCGAGGCGGAACGCACTGAGAGAAGGGAAGCAATGCCCGTGAAAATCACTCCCGCCGGTGGGTATGCTGGAAAATAGACATCAGTGTGCGGGTCTCGAATGAAACTTGCCAAAACTTACCAAACTAACCGCTCCACCAATCGTTGAGGCAAAAGTGCAGAGCACATTCACCACCGGACTGACCCATTTTGTGAGTCTCTCGTCCCTAATCTCTGATTGGTCGAAGCCAGGGATTTGCTGTCTCAGCAGGGATAAGACTGAATCTGGAGAATTGCAGGTTTCGAGTCTGCGTAGCAGTGGATCTTTGGCCAGGTCCTTCCCGGTTTTCGTTTTATAGGCTTTCAACGCATTGTCGAAAATTACTTCATAATCCGAGCTCGACACGGCCTCATGAGGATTCTGGGACATGATCGCAACGGGTGGGTGATAACACGGAAGGTAGAGGAACGATGCTGCCTCGTTGCTCTGGCCTGGGCCGCCTGGCCCGTGCGCATTCTCATCTCAATGGGCGCTAAACGTGGCGTGGGATATTTTGAAGCATAGCCACCAATGGTGTTGTAGTTTGTTTACTGTATTAAAAGCGCTGGCAGAACCAAGCAAGGAACCAAGTTCTAGCAAGTCCAATATAGAGGAAATAACCGCTTCTCGGCTTCAGTGGTAACTTGTAAGAGACTCGAGGACCAAGTTGAGGATTCTCGAGATAGGTAACGGAATTCGCTCAGAATGGGTGCATACAAACATCCGACTACAAACAAAATTCCGCACCGGAAATGCTCTCTCCCGAGTCATGTGGGAGAGTCTTTGATTAGTTAGTTGGTCAGTGAAGTCTCTTCTCGCCTGTCAACAGAATACTTGATGTCTCTTGCATATCATGCGCAATTTTGCCGAGCTCTTTTTTCCGAGCTCTTTACAGGTAAATTTGCATCGTCATAGGTCCATCACCCCTTGCATCACCCATACCAAGACCCATGCAGAATGATACTAAAACACACGTTACAAACCGCTGAAAACCTGTTTTCTTATCGCGTAATGCCTTTGAACTATTACTGTAAAAAACAACGTCCAAAGAAAGTCACTGACGAGAAAATAAGTCGAAACTAATGCACCCTGACTCAACTTCCGAGCTTGGCAGAAGTGAAGAACCGTATTGTAGTGCCATCGATGACAGTGCCCAGAACCACCGTAAACCGTAATCTGATTGCACACCACGGGCCAACAACATCGCTTGAAGTGAGAATACGTGCGGACTTTTGTTAGAGAAAAGAAGCCAAAACACCGGCGACGGTGTGAAGCGCACTTCTCGAAGAGGTTTCTCAAAAGTAAAGCGATTATCTATTTCCCTGAACCACCTGTACAAATGCGACAAGAAATGATTTTGATATAGAATGGCAGTAAAAAACCCGTACAAACGATTCAGACCCTCCCAGACAACGCCTCCTTTCCACCCTCGCAAGCAATCGAACATAAGTACAAACCGTACCACTACGAAGTTTACCCCTAACAGGCAAACACTAGTCATTCCCGTGAAGCATAGGTAATCCCTAATAGTTTCACATAATCTCCGCTGGCTCACCACTTCGTGTCATCACTGCGTCCTTTCTCAACTTGAACCATCTTGGCAGGTACCCGAGTATTTTCTGTTTCGCGGGACGAAGTCGAGAAGATCTATGAAGTATTGCGTCGAGCGTTAGGGAAAATTATATTAAGGCGAGATGAGACCTACGTACGCATAAAAAAGACTTGTAAATGTTATGTCATTTGCTCGCGTTGAACATGCATTGACAGCAACTCCGTGATCTCCTGAAGTCCTCGCGCCGACGCAGCCTGGAATAAGGGTTCACCCCCCTTGTTCTGCGCATGGACACTTGCGCCATGCTCAAGTAACAGTTGTACTGCCTCCAGGTTCGCTTCGGAAATTGCCAGGTGCAGCGGAGTCGAGCCATCGTGATCCGGTAGTGATCCGGTGCGTCCACGTCCGCATTATCGTTAATAATCAGCTTTAAAATACCAATGTGATCACGTTGTGATGCCTTGTGTAGTACGGTCCGACCCATGTGGTCTTGCAGATTGATACTTGCGCCGTGCTTGAGTAACAGTTGTATCGCCTTCAGGCTCGGATCTTCAAAAGGTGGAAACCTCCTGCGACTTTCGGAAATTGCCTTGCGCGCTCCAGAAATCGCCAGATGAAGCGGAGTCGAACCATAGTTGTCTGGTGCGTCCACCTCAGCATTATGATTTAGTAAAAGTTGTATAATGCTGGGTTGACCACACTCCGATGCTCGGTGTAGTGCGGTCTGGCCGTTTTCATTTCGCAAGGTGACACTTGCGCCATGCTTTAGTAGCAGTTGTACCGTCTGCAAGTGCCCCGCCGTAATCGTTAGGTGCAGCGGAGTCGAACCATAGTGATCCAGTGCATCCACATCCACGTTATGACTGAGTATTAGTTCAAAAATGCCAATGTGACCACGTTGCGATGCCTTGTGTAGTGCGGTCTGTCCCATGTGGTTCGGCAGATTGACATTTGCGCCGTGCTTGAGTAACAGTTGTACCGCCTTCAGGCCCGGTCCTTTAAGCTGTGAAATCCACGCGTGACCTTCGGTAATTGACTTGCGCGATCCAGAAATAGCCAGATGAAGCGGAGTCGAACCATCGTTGTCTGGTGCGTCCACCTCAGCATTATGGTTTAGTAAAAGTTGCATAATGTCGGATTGGCCACACTCCGATGCTCGGTGTAGTACGGTCTGGCCGTTTTCATTCCGAAGAGTGACACTTGCACCATGCTTTAGTAACAATTGTACCATCTCAAGGTGCCCTTTCGATACTGTCAGGTGCAGCGGAGTCGAACCATCGTGATCCAGTGCGTCCACGTCCGCATTATGGTCGAGTATCACCTCTATGATGCCAACGTCACCACGTTGCGATGCTTTGTGTAGTGAGGTCCGGCCCATGTGGTCCTGCAGATTGACATTTGCGCCATGTTTGAGCAACAGTTGTATCGACGCCACCGTCTCCAGTCTCGCCTCCTGTTTTCTCTCTTCAGAAATTCCAGGGACCGTGTTGAGTTCCCTAGGGATTACGGAAATTGCCAGGTGCAGCGGAGTCGAACCATCGGTGTCCGGTGTGTCCACATCCTCATCATGGTTTAGTATAAGCCGTATAATGTCGAGGTAACAGTGTTCCGCTGCTCGATGTAGTACGGCTCGGCCCGTGTGGTTCTGCAGATTAATTTTTGCACCATGCTTGAGTAACAGTTGTACTGCCTCACTTGCGGCCTCAAGGTGTGTTTTGGAAACCGTCAGCCTCCATTCGGGAATTGCAAGGTACAGCGGAGTCGAACCATCGCTGTCCGGTGCGTCCACCTCCGCATTATGGTTTAGTATAAGTTGTATAATGTCGAGCCGACAACTTCGCGATGCTTCGTGCAGTGCAGTCCGGCCTTTATTATTCTGCAGGTCGATATTTGTACCATTTTCGACCAACAATTGTACGATTTCCTGGCTCATTTTAACTTTGGAAGCCGCTACATGCAGGGGAGTCGAGCCATCGTTATTTTGTGCTTCTGCGCTTGCACCGTGGTCTAGTAAAAGCTTGACACAGTGAAACATGTCATCACGCCATTCTTGCGATGGCATTTTATAATCCCAAGTAGACAAGTCATCATGGGTTGCGTAGTGCAATGGCGTGCGGCCCTTGCTGTCCCGGCTATTGATGGCTGTGGTATGCTCAATAAGCATCTGAACTGCCCTGTAGTTTGACGAGAATGCCGCAATATGTAATGCAGTTGTGCCGTATTTGTCGCTAGCATCTACGTCGCGTGGACGCTTCAAAATGAGGTGTGGTATCAGGCACGTGTATCCAAATACCACAGCATAGTACAAGGGAAATATCCGTGGCGAAAAGATGGGGACTGGATGCTCAGGATTCGACTGTTTAGAAAGTGTTTCACCCGGATATGAACCAGGGCCTGGATGCCAAATATAACACGTGGCGACCCAATCGCCATTACGTAGCCAGAGCCATGTGTTAAAATGTGGCTTGTCTGGGTCAAGGAGATCGTCGAGTCCATCGTTAATGTGAGATAATACATCCCCGAACTTGACATGGTCGACGAAGCATTTACCAGCATATTCGGCCAGAGGATAGCTCTTGATCGTCTCTATGTCCATGTGGTGGTCTAACCGGAGTAAGACACTGAGGCAAGCCTGAGCCATAATAGTATGCGCGGGCTCGAGCCGAATATGGTGACCACGTAAAACATCCGCCGCGGAGGTGGCAAGGCGATCCGACGTCAGGAACTCTTTGACCGAGAAGTGGGAAAACTGGACTCGGCGCGAATTCCCGTCCTCGACAATGGCGACCAAACTGGAACACGCAGACAGGACGGCTTGTTCTTGGTCTGCCCAGCGGAGATTTTCGTTCAATTTCGGAGTTCCTCCTCCCGCATCGAAATTGATTGCAAGGACTTCCGCTAACTCCTCCACGGTAAGCGGGCGGACGGCCACAGTGAGGCATTGCAAAAGTCGGTGTGCGTGAACTCGGTTCGTTTTGGGAATCTCCCGTAGTATCCGCTCGTACGTCTCGTCCAACGTCTCCGGCAACTCCGCGAGAATACGCGGCACACTTGGAGGAAGGCAGTGCCGGAGAGTTTCCAATTGACAAAAAACCCAGCGGAACCTGAATTAAAAAAAATAAGAAAACATACATTATCACAAAACACAGTCCTTACATGCCATCTGCCTTGTCCGACAGCGTCTTGATGACCAAATGCTTGTCCTCTTCTCTCCATCTCCGTATTTTCTTGTCAGAATAAACCACAGAGCATACAAAGTCGACAATGTCCTTCTTTTGTCCACTTTCATCGTGAAGGGATATGGAATTGAATGTGGAAGTTAAGGGTTCAAGAGAAAATTGGATGTCGGTTTCTGGGCGGCTTGTGACGCAAAGACGCAGATTTGGAAGGTTCAATTTGACAAGTCTCTCCACAAGAGCCAGGACCTCGTCACGCGGTGATAGAATCCCAGTTGTATTAGGACACTCATCAAGTGCGTCGATAATAAGGTAAATGGGTAGTGCTTCTGGGACCCTGAGCATGTCCTCGAGGCATTGTATAAGCGCGCCGATGCTGGGTTGCTGCGTGCCGCATTGGTGATCGGAATAAAAGCGAAGGAGAGCATCGTAGAAATCATTGGATTGACTGCCGAGTTGGACAATGAGAGACGATAGTAGGGCACGTGTATCTTGCTTGCCAATGTCTTTAAAATCAAAGAGAAAGAAGGCCATGTGTCCTGACGTAGTGTTACAGACGTTTTTGATATCCTGGATAATCGCAGAGCTGGTCGATGGTCAGAAATAATCAACTAACTATCTGGGCCAGAAAGAACTAATGGATGACGTACGTAAGTACACTTTTTCCAGATCCCGCTGTGGACATGAAGGTCTGTCAGTGAAAGAGAGCGCAGATAGGTCTGAAAGGTGTACGTTTTCCGTGGACCCACAACAAGGAACTAGACTCTTTCCAATTCTTGAAGACGCTGCTTTGAGTGAACCACTCTGCAGTGCCTTTGTGACGGGCGTGGTCTGCTGTATTGAAATTTACGAATGGATCCGGAGGAGAAAGCCACTTTGCAAGGCCTTGGCGCAGTTGGTTCCCTGTTAGCATTTGAGCCTCCACATTCAACGAAATGCTGCTGCGAGATCACGAACGGTTTGCATCTTTCGCTAGGTCGCTAACGTCCCTTGATACTTGTTGTAACTCTTCTCTCACGTTATCGCCGCCTAACCATAAATTCGATGACGACATCAACATCAAGAAAAGAAGATGCGCACCATCAAGGACAGCGTCCATTTTGTTGATGGCAACTTTCATCCCATCACCCACGCCATGCGCAACCCTCAGACCTTCCGCAGCCGCCATCCGACTTTCCTCTTGCGTTAATTTGTCAAACCTTCGCAAGGCATCCTCAATATCCGACCTTCCACCCAACTTTTTCATGAATCTTTCTAAAAAAAAAACGATAAGTCGAAAGGGGATGTCATATCATCGACGTTGAACGTACTTATTTTTCCTTGTTTGATCTCCCTCGTTACAAGGGCGAGAATGAGAAGAACATCGACCATGACTTTCACTATAATGTCGGTCATTTCTGCCGTCGGTGGGATTTCGATATATATCCCCAGTCTTGTGAAGAAGTTCTCGATACGTTCAAAGAGGTCGACAAGTGCATTTTGGCTGGCGCCAACGGCAAGGACCGCCTGTGTGATCTAGGCGTCAAAGAAGATATAAAGACAATAGAGGCGGAACGCACTGAGAGAAGGGAAGCAATGCCCGTGAAGATCACTCCCGCTGGTGGGTATGCCTGAGAATAGACATCAGAGCGCAGCTCACGGAGTAATGACGATAAACTTGCCAAGACTTACCAAAGTAACAACCCCGCTGATCGTTGTGGCGAAATTGCAGAGCACATTAACCACCGGATTTACCCATTTTGTGAGCCTCTCATCGTTACTCCCAGATTGGTCGAAGCCAGGGATTTGCTGTCTCAGCAGGGATATGACTGAATCAGGAGAATTGCAAGTTTCGAGCCTGCGCAGAAGTGGATCTTTGGCCAGGTCCTTCCCGGTTTTCGTTTTATAGGCTTTCAGAGCATTGTCGAAGATTACATCATAGTCCGAGCTCGACGCGGCCCCAGGAGGATTCTGGGACATGATGGGTGATGATGTGCAAGGTCTCACGAAAAAGACACCGCCTTGTGTTGCCTTGGCACAGCCAATCGTGGGAGAATTGGAAGCATAGCCACGGCGTCTGGATACTGATGTGGTGTGTTTATCTGAAGCAGTGCCAAGTACCAGTCGAGTCCCATGGTACTGTACTGTGCGGAGGGGTTGCACAAGTCGTCTCGGCTCCAGTTGTGAGAGCCCGAAGTGGAATGCGCTCGCTTCTTCGATTTTGCCGGTGCGATGCGGGCCGAGGAGGCGTGCGTGGCCTGCACGTGCTGAGAAAGTCGGAGATAGAATTCAGGCGCGTCTTGGTTCCGTGTTCGTTTTATCCCCGCGTTCAACTTTTTACAGCTTCCCTTCACTTTTCAGATATCGCCGGTCGCCAATCCCGTTTACATATCATGGTCAGCAACGCCGCTCCCTTATTTTTTGATGATCTTCTTTTGCTCACCTTGCAAATCATGCGACAAAAATAGTCTATTCCCTTACCTGCCATGCGCCGCCTTATGCGCGAATTGAAAGAACTCAGGATGAATCCTCCGGAAGGCATTCGCGTTCAGCTGAGCGAGGAGAGCTTGCTAGACCTTGTGGGTATCATTGAAGGCCCAGGTGAGTTCTCAGATGCGAGACATTTTGACCGACACTCAGCGATGCATTTTGCAGAGGGTACCCCGTACCAGGGAGGCTACTTCCGTGTGAAATTTGAATTCACCGATGAGTTTCCTGCGACACCCCCGAGATGTATGGGTCATGTACCTCGCGATTAACATTCCCCGTCCTAATGTTATGTTGACAGGCTGGTTCGCCACCAAGATCTTCCACCCGAATGTCTCGAACACGGGGGAGATCTGTGTGAACACTCTAAAAAAGGATTGGAAGTCCTCATTCGGCATTGGGCATATTCTCGTAACCGTCAAGTGCCTACTCATCTACCCGAATCCTGACTCGGCACTCGACGAGGAGGCTGGCAAGCTGCTACAGGAGAACTACGAGAGCTATTGTGAGCGCGCCAAGCTCATCACGAGCGTACACGCGACACCCAAGGCACGTGGCATAACGTGGTCTTGCTAACGGTTCACCAGCTGATAAAAGGGTCTTCGTACACAGGTTCCCCCACCCGAGTTTGAGACACAGTCTGCTCCAGCTGACACACAGAATGCACCTGCATCTATTGCCGCCTCTCTTCCCTCCGCGTCCCCTTTACCATCCATGTCGCCACCATCGCTTCTCTCGCCGCAGAAAGGCATCGTGACAACTGTGACGACGACGATTCCATTACAACAATCGGCGTCGAATACGTTCTCTGTATCATCTTCACTCTCATCACTCACAAAAGTGACGGGCGAAAAGGAGAAGGATCGTCATCTATCCCCCGCACCGCTGGGAACGGCGGACTCGAACGTTTCACTAGCACATAATCCGAGTGCTACGTTGAGCCCAGCAAAGGCAGTCAAGCGCGGCGCAGCGCCTGGCGGGGGCGAGAAACGCAAGAAGGCGCTGAAACGTCTGTAAACCGTTATGACAGAGTGTAGACACGGTGCCAGTCTATTTGGATACCCTGGACGAATGAGACATGACCTTGCCTGTGGGCTGATGATACGCATGCTATTCTATCGTGTTGTTTTAACAGTTACAGTTTCTATACTATTTCTCACCCTGTGCGCGCCGAGCATTGATTCATGTACGCCTTGGTTGAAACATTAGAAAGAAGGAATATATAGACATATGAATTGCCCGGGAGTCGATTACCGAGGGAGGAAGATATCTGCTCAATATTAACGATATACAGTAACTCGGCTGTACGTGCGTGCGCATGTATAACCTGTGTCCGTTAGGCCGGAATTCTTCCTGCCCATAGTAACGATCGCATCGAAACGATCCAATATTGAGGGAGAGACAAAAGAAATGGCATGGCGCGTAAGTACGCGTAAGTTGTGGGTCTCGCAGGTGGGGGCACAATAAGCGCTTAATGAGCCATTACGGCATGCTAGCACCTTCCACGTATGGCACCACCATGCCAACAAGCGCAGCTGAGCCCTGACGCGCTTGATCTGTACATATGGAATCGAATATCGTGGTGGCGCTGCGGTGACCTCGAAGCCCCACCTGTGATTGCAAAACATATCAAGTCCTACAGAAAAATGAGGGGTAAAGGGATTAGCATAAGTGACGCTCATAAACGAGCGCTCCAATGTCCGTGGGCCTAAGCTACCGAGCGCGGGCATTAGGCGCATTAGCCTTCTGCCAGTGCTGAGTGTGCTCCACAAGTCGTCAGATGAGGGCGTGTGCGCGCACACGCACTCCCGCTCTGCTGCCTCAACGTACCCGATTCCATCTACCACATGGTGAGTGATAATTAGCCGATAATTAGCCGATAATTACAGTACATGTAGGTACGATCGGGTCTAGAGATCTGGTCTTGACTTACCTGCCCGCGTGCCCATACGTCCCCGGGTTTTCCTCGGACAGTATCGTCGAGCACGGTCTCGCTCGATCTCGTCGTCTATGTGGGGCACTCGAGTGTTTGCGAAGTCAGCAGGTCCTTCGACCGTGTTTCATCACCATCGACGCCATGTGACGTTCACCCCCATTCTCTGCTTCGACGTGTCCACGCTGCTCCGAGTCTTCCGTAAAGTGCCAGTTTATGCTTCTAGTACGTTCCTCCGCACACTTCCAACTAGACTGATAGCCGATCTATAAAGCTTGTCCTTCGGATGCTCCTTTTTGCGGTCCCAGCCTTTTCCCCCGCCCTCCCCAACTAATACCCAAGGTGCCCCACATCCATGTGGCCCTCCGCCGTTCTCATTCTCCTGGCTGCAGCGCGCGCCTCGGCTGCGCCTTCTCCTCCCACTTCATCTTCCTTCTCGTCATCTTCGTCCTTATCGTCGTCGCCGTCCACTCCTTTGTCCACATCGCCGTCATCGACATCCAGCCTGCCGAGCCTATCTTCTTCTGGAAGCAGTAGTTCTAGCTCGCCTCCGCCCTCCTCGGCGCTGACAACCACGAGTATTAGTGTGCTCACCGAACCAGGACCATCTTCCATCCCCGTTACTCCATATCTCTTTGCGCCCTTTCCATCGCCGTCTTCAGAGCCTCCCATTCCAGGCGTGTACCCGGCGAGTTCACCAAAACATCCTCCACCTGTCGAGAGTCCGGCACTGGTCCCCGATTTTGCGCTGGCTTGGACAAAAGCGTATAAAAAAGCAAAAGCCAAGGTGGGTATATCGAATTTCTTTAGAGGCCCCAAAACCTGTCACCTCGCGTCGCACGATGGTTTGTGTAACGCATGGTTGGATGAACAGCTGAAGTGGCTTGGCAGACCATCTTAGTCCGACTTATGTCCCACTTCTCTGCTTCTCTTCGGTTTCTCTTCTTTCTCTTGATCCCATCAGCGCGGCATGTGCCGTCGCTTAATTTTTACCTTTGCCGAACCAGCAGCGTTGACGCGTGATTATTATCCGATGTAGGTTGAAACATGGTCACTCGAGGAAAAAGTCAACGTCACTACTGGTGTGGGCTGGATGAACGGCCTTTGTGTTGGTAATATACCTCCCATCGGTGACTTTCCTGGTCTCTGTCTTGAAGATTCACCCCTCGGGGTGCGCTTTGCGGATTTTGCCACCGTTTTCCCCGCAGCCATTAATGCTGCATCTACGTCAGTATTGAGTCGACTTCCAATTCTCCTTTCATAAGCTAATTGGGACAATTGCAGGTGGAAACGCTCGTTACTCCGCGCACGTGGCGTTGCGATGGGTAAAGAACATGTCGGTAAAGGGGTCAACATTGCTCTTGGTCCGATGATGAACATGGGTCGTGTGGCCCAAGGCGGACGCAACTGGGAAGGCTTCGGCGCAGACCCATTCCTGGCGGGCGTTGGAGCATATGAGACCATCCTCGGTTTGCAGTCTGCGGGTGTTCAGGCATGCGCGAAGCATTATATCAACAAGTGAGAGACTCTTTGGTGGTTTGGCAGCTACGTATTGATGGTTGAGATACACGTAACAGTGAGCAGGAGAACCAGCGTACGGAGGAGAGTTCCAACGTCGATGACCGGACACTGCACGAGATCTACGTGGCACCTTTCTTGCGTAGTGTCATGGCTGGCCTCGCATCTGTCATGTGCTCTTACAACCTGGTCAACGGGACATACGCCTGTGAGAACAACAGCACGTTGAACGGTATCCTCAAGAACGAGCTCGGATTTCAAGGCTTCGTAATGTCTGACTGGTCCGCCCAGCATTCGACGATGAGCGCGGTGACTGGGCTGGACATGACCATGCCAGGAGATATCTTCTTCGATTCCAATACGTCGTACTTCGGCGCGAATCTCACCGCGTATGTCCAGAACGGGACTATTCCCGAGGCGCGCGTGGACGATATGGCCACCCGGATTCTCGCATCGTGGTACCTCCTCGGTCAGGACTCACCAAACTACCCAAAGACGAACTTCAACGCATTCCACCCCCTCGATGAGGCGACCAATGAGCACATAGACGTACAGGATAACCACGGAAAGCTCGTGCGCGAGATTGACACGAGCAGCATCGTGCTGCTGAAGAATGTGAATGGCGCACTTCCTCTGAAGAAGCCTCGCACGTTGGTATTGATTGGATCTGATGCGGCCCCTGGACACATTGCGGGACCTAATGAGTTCTCCGATCAGGGTGGAATTGATGGCGTTTTGGCGATCGGGTGGGGATCAGGGTAAGTTCCAGAGAAATGATCCTTCTAATGCGCGCATTTACCCTCGCTCCCGTCGGAACACAGAACCGCATGGTTTACCTACAAAATTTCGGTGCGTCCTTATCCTTTGTACACGAGGTTCGCACTTTATTTACCGCACCATCATTTTTGGATTTGGATAATATAGCCATACGAGGCATTCCAGGCGCGGGCTCGCATCGATCATACGTCATTTTCGTGGTTCTTCGACGACTTCAATCTCGTTAGTGCCGCCACGGCAGCTGTACAGCAGGATGTCGCGATTGTGTTTCTACAGTCTGACTCGGGTGAGGGCTATATCACAGTGGACGGAAATGCGGGCGACAGGTAAACCACCTTCGAGTCCTTCTGTGTGGAGAAATAACTAACAGAAAACATCCGCACACGCGCCGTATGTACAGGAACAACCTCACGGCATGGCTTAATGGAGACGCGCTGGTCCAAGCGGTTGCGTCGCAAAACAACAACACGATCGTCGTTATCAATTCGGTTGGCCCACTTATCTTGGAGCCGTGGATCGATCACCCGAACGTGACTGCCGTCGTTTGGGCCGGCCTTGAGGGAGCAGAAACGGGTAATGCGCTGGTGGATGTGATTTATGGCGCTGTGAACCCGAGCGGGCGTCTACCGTACACGATCGCCAAGTCTCCTCAGGATTATCCGGCGCAAGTCGTCTTTGGTGGGAATGGCGAGGAAATACTGAATATCACCTATTCAGAGGGGTGCGTGTTTTGTTGTATTCCGTTTTTGCTTACTGTAACTGTAACTGCAGCTTGTTCATCGATTACCGCCATTTTGACGCTGCGAACATCGCACCGCGATACGAGTTTGGGTTTGGGATGAGTTATACTGAGTTCGAGTACTCGGGTCTGAGCGTCACTCCAGTCGAAGACGTCGGCGTGGATCAGGACGGGCAACTGGAGGCTGACTGGCTGGCTGGTAAACCGGGCCCGCGAGGAGTTGGCTCATCCACGGCGCTGTGGTTACACCGCGCGGCGTACACGGTATCATTCATGATACAGAATACGGGCCAGGTTTCCGGAACGGAGGTGCGTAATTCTGTCTATTTTTTTTCCCCCTGAATTGAGCTAACTCATTACGCGGGCGAAAAAAACAACAACGAATAGATACCTCAAGTTTATATACATTTCCCTGCTGGCGCAGGCGAGCCGCCGTCTGTCCTGCGCGGATTCACAGACGTGGAGCTGCAGCCTGGTGAGGAGCAGAACGTCAATGTTACGCTGTCGAGGTATGATCTGTCGGTTTGGGACGCCCCGAGTCAGACGTGGGTGCGTGCCTTGGGCACGTACTCCCTTTCGGTCGGCGCGAGCAGTCGCGATTTCAGGTTGGAGGGCACGCTATCCCTTTGAACATTTATCACGTTACTCTTTTTAGTAGCTTTGCTTTGTTTGTTTACTTGTCGGACTTTTGGGGGGAAAACCCATACCTACTTTGTACTTACTGCACAGCGCTCTTTCAGCACTGATCCTTCATTTGAACAATTACATACTCCATTCGATATGTTCCAATGTAGCTCTGTCTTTTCTGTACTTGATCTCCCAAAGAATGGTGTGAGATCTCACTTTAGTGTATCTTTCCCGGGCCGAGTCACGTGTCTTTGCCCGTGTTTGGCTCGCTTCTGCCGCTCCCGCTCACGCCACTTTGGACCCTCTCCCGTCAGCCTTGCTCTCGCGTGGATGACCCCTGGCCAAATCACATTCCAAAGCCATTTTTCTTGGCTGGAGCGTGAACGAGTCGATCTACAAACCGGTGCTGCTGCCATCTATTAGGTAGCAGTACATGAGCAAATATTCAAGCAAACGAGGGACCGTCTCCGACTCATGTTATGGCACTCCGAAGTCCGAACGTCTTCTGCCCCGGCTTCCCGAGCGGAGCACTAACGGACTGAAAACGCTCTTCGACGTCTTTTTTTCGCCGGAATGGCTATAGGTCGAGACCGAGACGTATTCTCCGAGGAGGCTGGCCATCTGTACATCTGCCGCACGTTCTGAGAAGTTTTTTTTTTTTGGCCTTGAAAAAAAGCACGCTGCTTTTGAAGACTCGTTTTTCGCGTAACTATCAAGAATTGCCCGGGTGAGCGGATGCGACGTTTGAAGCCGTCGAGCTTTGTAGGAGGAGGTGCTTCGACTTGGCATTGAGAGACGTCGGTCAGCACTTTTCCGCTCGGACTTTTGGCCCTGTTGATCCGCCCCTTCTTGAACGTTGTACTCGACTTCGACAGGGCGACTACGGATAGTGAATGGTGGCTGAGGAACTGTGATTCCTCGCCTTTGCTCGACAAGTGCGAACTCGACATCGTTATGGTCTCTCGTTTAATCTGTTGCTTCCGTGGATACTTGAAAACAAAGCTGTTGACAGAACTACCCTCTGCTCCTGTCATTCTCGTCGACCTCTCCTTTTTGTCACCAGGCAACCCGTCGTCTTCAACTTAATTCGCGACCATACATTTGGTTGGCTCTCTCTCGAGGCGAGCAGCTATTCTGACAGTCGTTTCTCGTCAATTCCGTCGCTCCTCTTTAACAGCACTGGGCACGCTTCTGAAGGCTAGCGTAAGTACAGATAGTCCCTCATCGACTTCAAATGGCAGCAAAAGATGACACACAGCTCGTCATCAATGAGACACATTTTTAAGCGCTGCTATTATCGAGTCTATTGACGCCGCGTTGGACCGCCGACTCTATATTTTCCGCAGACATGTTGTACGTTCGCGGGTCTTGATATTGTGCTCTCCGGAGATCCCGCTCAGCTCCCCCCATTCGCATCTATGCACACGGGGTTCCACGCAACACTTATCCGCCCCGCACATTCACCACCTTTTTGACGAGGTTGTGCTCGATCAACATTCAGTCAAGCTGGAAGTGAGCACGATTTCTCCGGCTTTTTACGCGAAAGAAGTCTGGATTTGACCGCAGAACAGGCGCTCATCCTCTCCCCTTGCCGACAACGCCGCCGCCGTGTTTGACGCAAGCAAGTATGCGCGAGAAGAGCTTGTCGTAATTTGATACGAGTACACATGACATTCGTGGCTATGATGTTATTTGGTACTTTACGGGAGACACGATGCAGCGTTGAGGCGTCGAAGGAGTTGAACGCCATCAACTCCTCGGTGCACGTGTTGACGCGCTGACATTGTTAGTCCTTACTTACTTTGCACGCGCAGTACCATCGGCGTCCGATTTGGCACCCGTTTTCGTCCCTGACCCTTCTTCTTGTAAGGGTGTACATCCTCCCAGAACGATGCAGGCACAGTCTGTATTCGATGTCGAGCATCGTGAGACGTATGTTACTCTTTTTTTCTGACGAGCGCTACTTCAAAGCGACACCGCGGCAGTCGAAGACTCGGAGCAAACATAACTTAGAACCAGCCAAGGGCAAAAAGGAAGGCTCATAGTTATAGGGTCTTGTACAATTCGTTTCAGACTGGTATTCATCTTCTGTCGCCAAAATTGTATAGGTGAGCTTCGTTCGTAAGTTACTTCAGTTATTTTCAACCGCACGACTCCGTCGACTCGCACGAGCGTGAGAGCCGTAAACGTGCACGGATAAAGGGGTGTCTATATTCAGTGGGACATATAGCGTCCAGAAGCAAAGCGAAACGGCACGACTGAGGTCGCAGTATGGTTCAAACGAGCGAAACCCGCGGAGCAGTAGTGAGTTGCCACTTCAGCGGTGGCGGGCCTGGCGGCGGAGATGAGTCAGACTCACACCTGGCTTCGACGTATTTTGCCGTTCCCATAACGGCCCAAGGTCAAACGGAAGCAGTCGCAACCCATGGAACGTTCTAGCGCGGGACGGTGAGTAAAGACGTGAACGCCGCGTGCCGCGGCTGGTCAACCGGTCAACTCACACCAGCAAATAGCCTCGAAGGAGCCTTTGACAGTGGCTCCTGGACCGCTCAACCCCCAATCCAACAGAGGATCGCATACTCCGACATTGCACCTAAGCAACCCTTATTGGAATCAAAGTTAAGCCATCGAAAGGTTTGAAACTTCTGAACAACTTGAAGTTCATTCTCAGGCTGAAGGTGTCATCATCCAGAGTTGAACGTATTGCAACTCTACCAAGGCAATTGGCCACTATCCGCCGAAGAACCAATTCTACCAACTCCTACACCTCACCGCCGGTCCACCAAGATGAGCGACACACTCTCAGCGTTGTCAGACCGAATCGGAGCAATCGAAATGACGGAGGGGA
Organism: Russula vinacea; assembly: GCA_022376525.1. Classification (NCBI taxonomy): domain Eukaryota; kingdom Fungi; phylum Basidiomycota; class Agaricomycetes; order Russulales; family Russulaceae; genus Russula; species Russula vinacea. Next base: position 29,851 of record WTXL01000074.1, read on the forward strand.
GCCGTTTCATCAACATGTTGCCACTTGCCAGGCATGTGGCGTTCAACCATTCCATGCTTCGACGCCTTGACACTGCTTCGGGTCTTTCATAAATAACCAGAGTACGCTACTAATATGCACTTCCAACTGAACCGGAGGCTGATCCATAAAGCCTACTTCCGATTCTCCTTTGCGGCCCACCTTTTCCCCCGTTCGCCGACTCCTCCGCAACTAGTTCACAGGCTGCCCCCTGTTGCACATCCATGCGTTTGTCCGCCGCCCTCATTCTCCTGACTGCGGCGCGCGCTTCAGCCGCGCCTTCGCTTTCCACTTTGTCTTCGACTTCCTTCCCGTTACCTTTGCCTTTATCATCAACCCACTCGGGCGCGTCGCCGCCGCCCACTCCTTTGTCATCCCCCTCTGTGACATCAACACCCAGCTCGCCAAGCTTATCTTCTTCTGGAAGCAGTAGCTCGTCTCTGCGTCCCCCAGTGCTTGTGACAATTCCGAGTGTCGGTATGTTCACAGAAGCAGGACCATCTGTCTTCCCCACTACCCCGTATTATTTCGCGCCCTTCCCATCACCGTCTTCGGAGCCTCCCATTCTAGGCGTGTACCCGGCGAGTTCCCCCAAGCATCCCCCGCCCGTCGGGAGTCCGGCACTGGTCCCCGATTTTGCGCCGGCGTGGGCAAGAGCGTATCAGAAGGCAAAGGCAAAGGTGAGTTTTGTCGGATCCCTTTAAAGGCAGCCAACGTGTCATTCTGGTACGATTGTAACGATGAACAACCGAAGTTCCCAAGCCCGATTTATGTTTTTGTCCCACGTCTCTGCTTCTCTTCCAATGATGCTGCGATGTGTCGTCGCCTAACATTTACCTCGCTGAACCAGTAGCATTGATGCGGGATTATCACCTTTTTGTTTTCCATGTAGGTTCAAACCTGGTCGCTCGAGGAAAAAGTCGACATCACTACTGGCTTGGGCTGGATTAATGGTCGCTGCGCTGGCAATATCCGACCCATCAACGACTTTCCCGGTCTCTGTCTTGAAGATTCGCCCCTTGGGGTGCGCGGTACGGATTTTGTCACCGCTTTCCCTGCTGCCATCAATGCTGCATCCACGTGAGTACTGGCTCAGATTTTGTCTTGGTTTTCCTGTGTTCAAGCTGGTTGGGACAATCGCAGGTGGAAGCGTTCGTTACTCCGCGCACGTGGCGTTGCGATGGGTCAGGAACACGTCGGCAAAGGGGTCAACATCGCTCTTGGTCCGATGATGAACATGGGTCGTGTGGCCCAAGGCGGACGCAACTGGGAAGGCTTCGGCGCAGACCCTTTCTGGCGGGCGTTGGAGCATATGAGACCATCCTCGGTATGCAATCTGCAGGTGTTCAGGCATGTGCGAAGCATTATATCAACAAGTGAGAAACTTGTCTGTATGGCAGCTACGCGTTGACGGTTGAGACACGGAGTAGTGAGCAGGAGAACCAGCGTACATTGGAAATCTCTAATGTCGATGACCGAACACAACATGAGATCTACGTGGCCCCGTTCTTGCGTAGCGTTATGGCCGGCCTTGCATCAGTCATGTGTTCTTACGACCTGGTCAACGGGACATACGCCTGTGAGAACAACAACACGCTGAACGGTATCCTCAAGAACGAGCTCGGGTTCCAAGGCTTCGTAATGTCTGACTGGTACGCTCAACACTCTACGATTAGCGCGGTGACTGGGCTGGACATGAGCATGCCGGGAGATATATTTTTCGTTCCTAACATATCATACTTTGGTGCAAATCTGACCGCGTACGTCGAGAACGGGACAATCCCCGAGGCACGTGTGGACGATATGGCCACGCGCATTCTCGCATCATGGTACTTTCTCGGTCAGGACTCACCAAACTACCCAAAGACGAACTTTAATCAGGCCGACCCCCTCGATGAGGCGACCAATGAGCACATAGACGTGCAGGATGACCATAGAAAACTCGTGCGCGAGATCGACACGAGCAGCATCGTGCTTCTGAAGAACGTCAATGACGCACTCCCGCTGAAGAAGCCTCGCAAGTTGGTATTGGTTGGATCTGATGCGGCCCCTGCACACATTGCGGGACCTAGTGAGTTCTCGGATCAAGGTGGGGTAGATGGGGTTTTGGCGGTCGGGTGGGGATCAGGGTAAGTGCTTGAGAAATGGTATTGTAATGCACACATTTACCGTTGCTCACTTCGGGACACAGAACCGTAATGTTTACCTACAAAATTTCGGTGTGTGCTGATCCCTTTTATACGAGGTTTGCGTTTTCATTTAACACATCGTTTTTGAATTGGATAATATTATAGCCATACGAGGCGTTCCAGGCGCGAGCTCGCATTGATCATACTGCTTTTTCGTGGTTCTTTGACGACTTCAATCTTGTTGGTGCCGCCACGGCAGCTGTACAGCAGGATGTTGCGATTGTGTTTCTGCAGTCCGACTCAGGCGAGGGCTACATCACTGTGGACGGCAATGCGGTGATAGGTAAACACGTCTTTTAGAACAAGAGATGCCTTACACAAGTATCCGCACATACGTCGTATCTACAGGAAAAACCTCACAGCATGGCTTAACGGGGATGCGCTGGTCCAAGCTGTCGCGTCGCAAACAACAACACGATCGTCGTTGTCAATTCGGTTGGCCCACTTATCTTGGAACCGTGGATCGATCACCCGAACGTGACTGCGGTCGTCTGGGCTGGTCTTGAGGGATCGGAAACGGGTAACGCGTTGGTGGATGTGATCTATGGTGCTGTGAACCCGAGCGGGCGTTTGCCGTACACTATTGCCAAGTCTCCTCAGGATTATCCGGCGCAGCTCGTCCTTGGTGGGAATGGCGAAGAAATATTGAATATCACTTATTCAGAAGGGTGCGTGTTTTGTTGTATTTCGTTTTTGCTTACTGTAACTGTAACTGGCATTTTTTTGCAGCTTGTTCGTCGACTATCGCCATTTTGACGCTGCGAACATTGCGCCGCGATACGAGTTTGGGTTTGGGATGAGTTATACTAGTTCGAGTACTCGGGTTTGAGCGTCATTCCAGTCCAAGACTCGGCGATGACCAGGACGGCAACTGGAGGCTAACTGGCTGGCTGGTAAACCGGGCCCGCAAGGGGTGGGCTCATCCACGGCGTTATGGTTACACCGTGCGGCGTACACGGTGTCGTTCACGGTGAAAATACGGGCCAAGTTGTTGGAACGGAGGTGCGTAATTCTCTTTCTTCCCTGAATGACGAACTCATTGCGCGGGCGAAAAAAAACAACCAGATATCTCAGGTTATCTACATTTCCCTGCTGGTGCGGGTGAGCCGCCGTCTGTCTTGCGCGGGTTCACAGACGTGGAGCTGCAACCTGGTGAGGGACATATCGTAAATGTGACGCTTTCGAGGTACGATCTGTCAGTTTGGGACGCCCCGAGTCAGACGTGGGTGCGTGCCTTGGCACGTACTCCCTTTCGGTTGGCGCGAGCAGTCGGGATTTTAGGTTGGAGGGCACGTTACCCCTTTGAACTTTTTCATTCGAACTGCCGTTTTTCTATACTCTTTGCTTTGTTTGTTTGTCTGTCGGACATCTAGGGGAGAACCCAAACCTACTTTATACTAACTGCGGCGCTCTTTTGAAAAACACTAATCCTTCCGATTCCTTCGTTGAACAATCATACATCGCATTTGATTTATTCAAATGTAACTATTCGGTCTCTTCTGGAATTGACCGATTGATCCCACAACCAAAAGTGTGCACCCACTCAAGCCTGCCATGGCGCCATGAGGGGATTGTCTAAGTCACGTGCCCATGTTCCGTAGTGCGGGCCGGGATCGTTGACGATCTGGACCTGAAGCATGATGTCGTGTGAAGCCAGGGCCGCAGGCCTCTTCCTAGTAACATGTGGCGTTCAATCACGTTCCATGCTTCGACAACCCCACGCTGGTGCAAGTCTTCCGTAAAGTACCAGTGTGCGGTTCTACGGTAGTACCAAGGGTAGTACGTCTCTCCGCACGCTTCCAGCTGAACAGATGGTTGACCTATAAAGCTCGCCCTTCCGATGCTCCCTTTTGCGGTCCATCTTTTCCCTCGCTCTCCGTAGCTAATCTACAAGGTTCCTCTACCCCACGTCCACGTCCATGTGGTCTGCCGCCATCTTCGCTCTCCTGGTTGCAGCGCGCGTCTCGGCGTCTTCTTCCATTTTGTCTTCATCTTCCTTCCCGCTACCTTCGTCCTTATCATTAACCCACCCGGGCCCATCATCACCGCCGGCCAACCTTCCGCTGAAGTCGTCGTCCACCTCCGTGATATCCACATCCAGCCCCACCAGCTCGTATTCTGGAAACAGTAGCTCGCATCTGTTTCCCTCGGTGCTGACAACCTTGGGTACTAGTGTACTCACCGAACCAGGACCATATATCATCCCTGTTACCTCGTATCCTTTTGCGCCCTTCCCGTCGCCGTCCTCTGAGCCATCAATTCCTGGCGTGTACCCAGCGCGTTCACCCAAGCATCCCCCACCTGTCGAGAGTCCGGCACTGGTCCCTGATTTTGCGTTGGCGTGGACGAGAGCATATCAGAAGGCAAAGGCCAAGGTGTGTATTTTGAATAATTTATATCCCTCTAGAAAAACCCAGCCTTTCCCCTCGTTTTGTAATGTGCGTCCGGATGAACAGCCGAGGTGGCATGGTGGACCCTTGGTCCGATTTATGTCCTACTTCTCTGCTTCTCGTGCGGCATGTGCCGTCACCTAACTTTCGCCTTCCCGAATCAGCAGCGCTGATCCGTGATTTTCTAGGTTGATACCTGGACCCTAGAGGAAAAGGTCAGCGTTACTACTGGTGTGGATTAGCGAGTAGCCGTTGTATTGGCAATATCTCCCCCATCCAGACTTTTCCGGTCTCTGTCTTGAAGATTCACCTCTGGGGTGCGCCTTGTGGACTTCGCCACCGTATTCCCCGCCGCCATCAATGCCGCATCTACGTGATTCTTGACGCGACTTTTATATTGTTTCTTCCCCAGCTGATTGGGTCAATCGCAGGTGGAAGCGTTCGTTACTCCGCGCACGTGGCGTTGCGATGGGTAAAGAGCATGTCGGCAAAGGAGTTAACGTTGCTCTTGGTCCAATGATGAACATTCTTCGTGTGTTCAAGGCGGACGCAACTGGGAAGGTTTGGCGCAGACCCTTTCCTGGCAGGCGTCGGCGCATATGAGACCATCCTCGGCATGCAGTCCGCAGGTGTTCAGGCATGCGCGAAGCATTATATCAACAAGTGAGAAAGTCATTGGCGGTGCGGCGGTTGTGCATTGATGGTTGAGACGCGGGACAGTGAACAGGAGAACCAGCGTATGATGGAGAGCTCAAACGTCGATGACCGGACGCAGCACGAGATCTACGTGGCACCGTTCTTGCGTAGCGTCATGGCTGGCCTCGCATCGGTCATGTGCTCTTACAACCTAGTCAACGGGACATACGCCTGTGAGAACAACCACACGTTGAACGGCATCCTCAAGAACGAGCTCGGATTCCAAGGGTTCGTAATGTCTGACTGGACTGCCCAGCATTCGACGATGGGCGCAATGACTGGGCTGGACATGAGCATGCCGGGCGATATCTCCTTCTATTCCAACACGTCGTACTTTGGTGCGAATCTGACTGTGTTCGTCGAGGACGGGACGATCCCCGAGGCGCGTGTGGACGATATGGCAACGCGCATTCTTGCATCGTGGTACTTCCTCGGTCAGGACTCACCAGACTACCCAAAGACGAACTTCAACGCATTATTCCCCCTCGATGAAGCCACTAATGAGCACGTAGACGTACAGGATAACCACGGAGAGCTTGTGCGCGAGATCGGCACGAGCAGCATCGTGCTTCTGAAGAATGTCAATGACGCACTTCCACTGAAGAAGCCTCGCAATTGGTATTGATTGGATCTGATGCGGCCCCTGCACACATTGCGGGACCTAATGAGTTCTCCGATCAGGGTGGGGTAGACGGGGTTTTGGCGGTCGGGTGGGGATCAGGGTAAGTACTTGAGATATGGTTCTCTAATGCACGCATTTGTTGCCGCTCACGTCGGGACACAGAAGCGGGTGGTTTACTTACAAAATTTCGGTGCGTCCTAGTCTTTTGTATACGAGGTTTAAGTTTTATTTACCACACATCATTTTTGAATTGGATAATATAGCCATACGAGGCGTTCCAGGCGCGAGCTCGCGTCGATCATACGTCTTTTTCGTGGTTTTTTGACGACTTCAATCTCGTTGGTGCCGCCAAGGCGGCGGTACAGCAGGACGTTGCGATGGTATTTATACAGTCCGACTCTGGCGAGGGTTACATCACAGTAGACGGAAATGCGGGCGACAGGTAACGCACTCTCCTGCTTTTAGGGGGAAATGCCTGACAATACATCCGGACTCGCGCCATTTGTACAGGAAAAACCTCACGGCATGGCTCAATGGTGACGCGCTAGTCCAAGAGGTTGCGTCGCAAAACAACAACACGATCGTTGTTGTCAATTCGGTTGGCCCACTTATCCTGGAACCATGGTCGACCACCCAATGTGACTGCGGTCGTCTGGGCCGGTCTTGGGGGAACGGAAACGGGTAATGCGTGGTGGATGTATTTATGGGTCGGTGAACCCGAGCGGGCGTTTGCCGTACACCATCGCCAAGTCTCTCAGGATTATCCGGCGCAGCTGCACTTGGTGGGAACGGCGAGGAATATTGAATATTACCTATTCGAGGGGTGTGTGTTTTTATTGTTTTCCGTGTTTTCCGTTTTACTTACTGTGTCTGTAAATATAAATGTTCTTTTGCAGCTTGTTCGTTGATTATCGTCATTTTGATGCTGCGAAGATCGCGCCGCGATTTGAGTTTGGATTTGGGATGAGTTATACTGAGTTTGAGTACTCGTGTCTGAGTGTCACTCCAGTCGAAGACGTCGGCGAGGACCAGGACGGGCAATTGGAGCAAACTGGCTTGCTGGTAAACCGGGCCGCAAGGGGTTGGCTCGTCCACAGCGCTATGGTTGCACCGCCCGGCGTACACGGTGTCATTCACGGTAGAGAATACAGGCCAAGTTGCTGGCACGGAGGTGCGTGACTCTCTCTTTCATTCTTTCCCTTACTCGAACGAACTCATTGTGTGCGTGGGAAAAAAAAACAGATATCTCAGCTATACTTACATTTCCCTGCTGGTGCGGGAGAGCCGCCGTCTGTCCTGCGCGGGTTCACCGATGTGGAACTGCAGCCTGGCGAGAATAAGACTGCCAATGTGACGCTTTCGAGGTACGACTTGTCAGTCTGGGACGTCCCGAGTCAGTCGTGGATGCGTGCCTTGGGCACGTACTCCCTTTCGGTTGGCGCCAGCAGTCGTGATTTTAGGTTGGAGGGCACGTTGCCCCTTTGAACTTTGTCATGTTTCTCTTTTAGCTCTGTTTTGTTTGTTTGTTTGTTGTTTGTTTGTTGTTTGTTTGACTTTTGGCCCAAGCCTACTTTGTACTTTCTGTACAGCGCTCCTTCGGACAGCACTGGTCCCTCATCTGAACGATCATATACCGCATTCGATTTATTCCAATGTACCTCTTCTGTGTCTTCTGTGTCAACGAAAGTTGTGTTGGATCTCACTTTAATCTTTGCTGAGTCTTTCATGGCACCGATGTGGGGGTGGCCCAGGGAAAGTACCAAGCGCTACTTCCCACCCCTCCTATAACTAGTACCGTTGGCCCAGGCGTTTTGCTACCCACTGTTCTTGTCTCTTGTCCTAGTTCTATTATTCGATGAAATACACTCTGCTATCGGGCTATAAGCCTTTTTTTGAAGTCACGTGTCTTTGTTTGGCTCCGTGTTAAGTACGTTGAGTGCGCCAGTGCCGTAGTGCCGTTTCATATCCATGTGCATCTACGCTGCTTCGAGTTTCGTAAAGTATCCGGTCTACGAGTAGTCTACGCCGCTTCTATTATAGACACTTTCCTCCGCGCACTTCTAACGTAACCAGAACATGTAGCCGATCTATAAAGCTCTCCCTTCAGACTCTCCCCTTGGCTGCCCAATCCTTTCCCCAGCTCCCTCCCAACTAGGCCACAGAAGCCCCCACTCCATATCCATGTGGTCCGCCGCGTTCTCATTCTCCTGGCTGCTGCGCGCGCCTCGGCTGAGCCCTCATCCTCGCCGTCCAATCCTTTGTCATCCCCCTCCGTGACATCGACGTCCAGCTTGCCTAACTTATCTTCTTCTGGAATCAATAGCTCGCCTCTGCTCTCCTCTGTGTTTCGACAACCACGAGTATCAGTGTGCTCATCGAACCAGGACCATCTGCCATCCCTGTCACCCCGTATCCGTTTGCGCCCTTTCCGTCCCCGTCTTCGGAGCCTCCCATTCCGGGCGTATATTTGGTGAGTTCACCCAAGCATCCCCCACCCGTCAAGAGTCCGGCATTGGTCCCCGATTTTGCGCCAGCATGGACGAGGGCGTATGCTAAGGCAAAGGCTAAGGTGGGTCTATTGAATTCTCTTGGAGGTTCCCAATTTATCACCTCGCGTCGTACGATTGTTTATATAACGGTGAACACCGAAGGGGCTGACCCAATTTATGTTCCACGCTTCCGCTTCTCTTCTATTAGTGCGGCGTGTGCCGTCGCCTAGCTTTTGTTTTGTTCTGCTGAACCAGTAGCGTTGATGCGTGATTATTGAGTCATCCTTTTGTTTTCCATCTAGGTTAAGACCTGGTCGCTTGAGGAAAAAGTCAACATCACTACTGGCGTGGGCTTTGAGAAAGGCCGCTGTGTTGGTAATATCCCACCCATTATTAATAACGACTTTCCCGGTCTCTGTCTTAACGATTCGCCCCTTGGGGTGCGACTTGCGGATTTCGTCACCGTTTTCCCCGCTGCCATCAATGCTGCATCCACGTGAGTAACTCGGATTTTATCTTGGCTTTTCTGTGTTAAGCTAGTTGGGACAATCTCAGGTGGAAGCGTTCTTTACTCCGTGCACGTGGCGTTGCGATGGGCCAGGAACACGTCGGCAAAGGGGTCAACATCGCCCTTGGTCCAATGATGAACATTGGTCGCGTTGCCCAAGGCGGACGCAACTGGGAAGGCTTCGGTGCAGACCCGTTTCTGGCCGGTGTTGGAGCATATGAGACCATCCTTGGCATGCAGTCCGCAGGTGTTCAGGCCTGTGCGAAGCATTATATCAACAAGTACGAAACTTTTTGTCTGTGTGTCAGCAACGCGTTAATGGTTATAACACATGGAACAGCGAACAGGAGAACCAGCGTTCGATGGAGAGCTCCAATGTCGATGACCGGACACAACATGAGATCTACGTGGCCCCGTTCTTGCGAAGCGTCATGGCTGGCCTCACATCGGTTATGTGCTCTTACAACCTAATCAACGGGACGTACGCCTGCGAGAACAACCACACATTGAACGGCATCCTCAAGAACGAGCTTGGATTCCAAGGGTTTGTATTGTCTGACTGGTCCGCCACGCATTCAACGATGAGTGCGATGACCGGGCTGGACATGACCATGCCGGGCGACGTCTTCTTCAACTCCAACACGTCGTACTTTGGCGCAAACCTGACCGCGTACGTCAAGAACGGGACGATCCCCGTGGCGCGCGTGGATGATATGGCGACGCGGATTCTCGCATCATGGTACCTCCTTGGGCAGGACTCACCAAGCTACCCAAAGACCAACTTCAACGCGTACCACCCCCTAGACGAAGCGACCAATGAACACGTGGACGTGCAGGATGACCACGGAAGGCTCGTGCGTGAGATTGACACGAGCAGCATCGTGCTTTTGAAGAATGTCCACGATGCACTTCCACTGAAGAAGCCTCGCAAGTTGGTACTGATCGGATCTGATGCAGCCCCAGCACACATTGTAGGACCTAATGCTCTAAATACGGTGGACGGCGTTTTGGCGGTCGGGTGGGGATCAGGGTGAGTGCTTGAGAAATGGAATTTAATGCGCGTTTTACCGCCGCTCATGTTGGGGCGCAGAATCGCACGGTTTACCTACAAAATTTCGGTGCGTTTTCGATTCTTAATCCTTTGTATACGAAGCTTGGGCTTATTGTCGTTGGATTGGATGATATAGCCATACGAGGCGTTCCAGGCGCGGGCTCGCGTCGATCATACTGCTTTTTCGTGGTTCTTCGACGACTTCAACCTTGTTGGCGCCACCACAGCAGCCGTACAACAGGACGTTGCGATTGTGTTCTTGCTCTCCGACTCGGGCGAGGGCTACGTCACAGTGTATGGAAATGCGGGCGACAGGTAAAGACATTCTCGGGTTTTTTTGGGGTCTAACACAAATATCCGCTCACGCGTCGAATCTGCAGGAACAACCTCACAGCATGGCTCAATGGGGACGCGCTGGTCCAGGCTGTCGCGTCGCAAAATAACAACACGATCGTCGTTGTCAACTCGGTTGGCCCACTTATCTTGGAACCATGGATCGACCACCCGAACGTGACTGCGGTCGTCTGGGCCGGTCTTGGGGGAACAGAAACGGGTAACGCGTCGTAGATGTAATTTATGGGGCGGTGAACCCGAGCGGGCGTTTGCCTTATACTATCGCCAAGTCTCCTCAGGATTATCCGGCACAGCTTGTCTCGGTGGGAATGGCGAGGAAATCCTGAATATCACTTATTCAGAAGGGTGCGTATTTTGTATTTTGTTTTACTTACAACTATACTGTTTTTTCGCAGCTTGTTCGTCGACTATCGCCATTTTGATGCTGCAAACATCGCACCGCGGTTCGAGTTTGGGTTTGGGATGAGTTATACTAAGTTTGAGTACTCGGGTCTGAATGTCATTCCGGTCGAAAACGTCGGTGGGCAGGACAAGGACAGGCAACTGGAGGGCAACTGGCTGGCTGGTGAACCTGGCCCGCAGGGGGTCGGCTCGTCCACGGCGCTATGGTTGCACCGCCCGGCGTACACGGTATCATTCACGGTACAGAATACGGGCCAAGTTGCCGGGACGGAGGTGCGTATTCTCCCTTTTTTCTTCCCCTGACTCGAGCCGACTGGTTGTGCGGAAAGATACCTCAAGTATATCTACATTTCCCTGCCGGCGCAGGTGAGCCGCCATCCGTCCTGCGCGGGTTCACCGACGTGGGGCTGCGGCCTGGCGAGGGGAAGATCGTCAATGTGACGCTTTCGAGGTACGATTTGTCGGTTTGGGACGTCCGTAGTCAGTCGTGGACGCGTGCCTTGGGCATGTACTCCTTTCGGTTGGCACGAGCAGTCGGGATTTTAGGTTGGAGGGCACGTTACCCCTTTGAATCTTTTATTCGAACCACCGTTTTCTTTTCTTTCCTTGGGCAGTTTATAGACCTTATGCGTCCAAGCCTGGGCACGTGCAAGATTGTGGATTACGCTTCTTGTATGGAGTGTAGTCCATGAACTTGCACTTGCCCAAGTTGTCCGGATCCATAGGCTCTAGCTGCTCTTGAACAAGTTCCTGATGTCGGGAGCATTCCACCCAATTTCAGTCCTAAGGACATAATCTGCCAAATACCTAGATACTCTTATTTTTCGAACTTCATTTCTGTGTTCGAAAGGTTACTGTAACACCAGACTTAGGTTAGGTGTAGACATTTGGAGTTGCCTTTTGGTTTCCATGGATCACCTTACTCTTCTCACATCACTGTTCGCGCTCACGGTGATGGCATGGTTGAGCATAGACCAAGGAATCTCGCGTAACATAAATCATATATGTCCAATCCGCCATTGGTATTACAGTAATCTCGGCTGGGCACCGAGGCAGCGCGAGCACCGCGGGAGAGATGGCTGGAACCTGCGTCGTGCTTCTCATGCTTGCGATTGCTAAGTGGTGCTTGATAGCGATGCGGGGTGTCATGGAGGGACAATGATGCGCGAGGTTCGTTTTCTGCTTCTCCCGCTTTCTACTCACTTTGTTCCTCCGATTTTTTGTTCATCCATCGGTTATACCGTGCCCGGATCGCGTTCTCTATCAAGCTCAATGGTATCTCTGTCATAGTTGATGTCTCTTGAAGGGCGCATCAAGTGACCAAATCATCATTGGAGGTGCTACAGACTCGGCTAGCTTGTCTTCAGGGGAGATACAGGTGGGGCAGCGGGTCTGTGGTCACCGCCAGTCGTCCTCGGTCGCGTGGCGGGTTCGAAAGCAAGCTCGAGTGTCGTCGTTGCCTCGGCTCCGAATCGGTGTCAGAGTCGGTATCCATGTCCTGTTGTGCACGGCGGAGGTGGTGAAAGCCACCGGTCTTGAGGTGATCGTAGAACCCTGCCCAACATCAGGGGTGGAAAGCTCTTTGACCACGCGGAGCGACTTGTGCAGTCGTAGTTGGGACAGGGCTGCCTGGACGTCGAAGTGGGCGAGGGAGCAGTTCGGGAAGGTATTGGCGCGAGGCCGGGCGCGGACGGCGAAGTGCTTCCGGTGGGCGCGGCACAGTCTGGCCAGCCTTTAGAGGAGGGATGAGCGCGATTAACGGAGGAGCAAAAGGAGGACGGGAGAAGTGGCAAGGCGGATGCACCAGTGACGGTGTTGAACTCGCTGCAAAAGTGCACAGTGCACTTTTGCAGCAGATTTAACACTGTCACGGCAGTCAAATTCCCCTTAGTGGCCGGGCGTGAAGGATGCCTCGAAGGCAGGGTCATCGTCATCGGCCTCGTTGTGATCTCTGAGCAAGCGTCATGCGTCGACAAGATGGTTGCCGAGCAAGAAGTAGAGGGCCTCTTGTGCGAGGATGTCCGGTTTGCGGCCATCCTGGCGGAGAAGCGCCAGACCTTGTTTGAGGCAGGAGGTCTTGAGGCATGCGTACACAAACGTCGCATAAGGCGTGGTGGTTATCCAGACCTTTGATTAGGCGAGAGCGAGAATAAGTAACGACTACGACGATCGGACCACCCGTGCGTGCCTTGTTATCAGACGCGGTCGACCGCCGCTCAAGATGCACGCTCAGGTGCGCTGAACAATGGTTTCCTGTGCTTTGAAAAAAAATTGTGAGACCTCGCACTGAAAAAAGGACACCAGCTACAACTGATCACTTTCATGGGAGAGGATACTCGCCAAATAAATATGAGCGATGATTCCAGACAATTCGCATGTTAGGCGAGCCACCTTCTCCAAGGGCCGCAGAGAAGGCACAAAGAACATTCACAGTTGGATCGAGAGGCTCAACCCGACTGTAAATGTTCTCCATGCTTCTCTAATCGAGCCACTTGGTCTTCGATCGGCGACTTCAAGGCTGATCTAGCCCCTAGACGTGTTGCAGCTAGGCACCGGGAGATTTGCGGGTCCGGAAACTGGGCGACGAGGAGATCAGAAAGATGGATCCTCCATTGTGTTTCCATATGTTTTGTTTCCGTATGTTTTCAAGGGATTATTGAAGATAAGTTGGAATTGGGTGAGTGTTGAGGTGTTGGCGCTGATAAGCGCACGTGACAAGAACGGAAAGTCCCGTCGGAGCGGAAAGGAATCCGCCACTAGTCACTCCCCACGTACCTTTCAGACACCTCGATATCGCTCGTACACGCCACCATTGTGGCCGGTGCCGCCGCCGAGGTACCATGCCATGCGCCAGGATCCCCATGATGGACGATCGCCGCGCGTGCATTGGTGCCAGTCCCACAGGAAGAAATGTGTGGTTGCAAGCGCGTGAGGATTGGTTCGTAATCGGTCCTGAATTCACCGTACCCTAGCCCTAATGCTGACCGTCAATGAGCTCTCTCACTCTCACTCCGCAGAACGGGTACGCACCATTTTTAATCTTTGCAATAAGGTCACAAAGGCCCTCACACCCTCTTCAGGATCGTGTCCGCCAGCCCACGATCTTATATGGTGGGACCTAGCCACTTGCGGATAAGCCATGCCGATCCGGGCTTTTAGTGGGCGCCCGCGTGGGTGATGGATGGAATACTAAGGCGGTGTCGATGCACCGTGGGAGGAGGCGTTGTATTGCGCTTAATTCCGACTCCGGTGAGTGACCTAGCAGAGTGGTCGATGGCGCTATGAGTTTGCGGAGATGTTCTTGAACGTCAGCAAGTGTTGCAGTTATAGACTCCAAAGCTTGAGCCGTTATTCCGGAGAAACTGGAGTTTGGAGTTATGGCGCGAAAAAGGGGAGCACATACTAACCACGTACCGAGTGAAATAGTCTGTGATCGGGCTTAGGTAGTTTGACCAATTTGATCATATACGGCCTTGGTTGCAAACTCGATGATGCAGAGTCGAGTAAGCGCCTCGCCGTCGGCCGTGAGACACTGAGGACATTTTGTCATTGTCAGTATACGATACTGTGTATGCAACGCAGAGCACGCACCATCACACATCAACCGCGTAAACCGATCGAGATGCTGGCTTGGAATCTGCACCGGCCTCAGGCGTCTCTATCCACCCTTCCGGCTGAAAACACGCACGAGATAGGAAGGAACGGGCAGTCGTCCTCAACCATCTACTGCAAGGAGACACTGAGTCGGGTCCTTTTTCGCTGAAAGCTATCCGTATTAGTCGGTAACGTCAGCTCGAGAGATAAAGCAAAAGAGAAATAGGCCGACGATGTGCTCTCAGACGTCTTTCTTCTCCTCGTCACCGACAGGAACCGGAAAGAACGTGTCGAAGACGGAGTGCATGCGGGTTGCATCACCAGAGGCAGGGTTGGGCATGCATGGGGAAAGTGTGACAAAAAGGATGCCACCATTGAGAGCGGCGGTTTCCTTTGAGCGAAGATCGATGGACGGAGGAAGGCCAGGCAAGAGGCCAGGAGGGGGAATGGGCCGGGCAGTGGTGGGTCTGGTGAGAGAGGATGGCTTTGGGGACGTCGGAATACTCGGCGGCGAAGGCGGGGAGGGGGACAAAGCACGGTTGAGGTAGCACCTGGAACTAGGAGGGCGAGTAGTTTTGGTCCTTTTGGATACTTTTTGGTTTCTGTGAACCTGACATTGGCAACGTGTCGACATCGCATCACACCTCGACATTTGCAACTCGCGATTCGGCCCCAGTCGTCCCCTTTACATGGAACACATTACAGACCCTCGGTAGGCAACTTTGCCATAGGCCGACACTATCAACTTCTCGACGTCAGGGGATGAGGAACTGGATACGGTTGTGCGAGCTAAGTACAGTTGTAACACCATACTAAGGTTAGTGTTAGGTTAGCGGGGCCTCCACGCATTGTTGGTCGTTGTTCTCGCACACTGTGACTTACAGAAGTTACAGTGATGGTGTGGTAATCTTTAGTTTTGTCCATTGGTAATTAGGAACCAAGAACTGCGGGAGAGCTGAAACCCGCAAGCGCTCAACCATCGATGAGCGAGGCAGTGCACTACCGTCCCTTCGCTTAGCACCACATCCCATTCTCTCCCCGTCTTATCTTCCCCTTCCTAATCCCGCCCCTGACATGTGTGACCACTCGGGATTGTCTCATTTACAGGTGCTTTTTGAAGCTGCCTTGCAGGACTACGAAAAGCAGACGGGCATAGCATTGGCCAAGCATCCGCTCGCCAACAAGCTCCAGAATTGTGACTCCGTCGAGTCCATTACCGCCGTTCTTCATGAACAAACACAAGCTTTCAGTGAATATTGGGAAAAAGACAAAGTACTAAAGCCGCTCAAAAAGGCCGTATCAGTTCTCTGTAAACTTTCTGCCACTGCCAACTTTGCTCGGGCAATAGGTCTGGTACGTCCATAGGTGCTGACAGGGCTTGTAATCTCCCTCACCATCTTGCCATAGCATTTCCCGCCCGTGACAGCAGTACACACAGGCCTCGCTGTCCTACTCTCTGTATGCGCTTTTCTTTAGTCCCTAAGCGCGCATCATTGTGACCCAAGCATAACAGGCGGTCAAGGGCACCGTTGACAGTTGCGATGCACTGGTCGATTTACTCGACTCGATCGAACACTTTCTGAATCGCCTCGAATCTATACGAAAATCCCTCTTACCGTCTCCATGACTGAGATGGTTGTCAAGATCCTCGTGGAGTTGCTCTCCACCCTTGCGTTGGCCACCAAACAGATTAAGGAGGGAAAACCAAGTGAGTCCCTTCCGTGAGAAGTATTGTACTACCTGACTTTGAAGAAACCAGAAAAACTTCTCAAGAAGCTTCTTGGAGATAAGGACATCGAGGTGGTACTCCTAAGGCTGGATCGACTCACCCTGGACGAGGCTCGGATAACCGCAACGCAGACCCTCGAGATCGTCTACGGCCTTATTCGGAATATGAGAGTAGTAATGGACGGCGAGCAAATTCATTAGGCTTGTCGCTCCCTGGGTGTTGAGAATCCTTCCCTCTAGGCGGCAAGGCATCGGTCGACCATTTAAGGGATATCCTTGGTGTGTTTTTCAGGCCACAATCAAGTAAGTGACTTTGTGTCTGACAAAGCATTAGAAATCATGCACCAACTCGCGAGCGATCTGAACAAGTCGAGGCGTCAGTCATTTTTCTAGTCGTGATACTTGACTGGGATCACCGAGATTGTCTGGCAGGTGACGGCTTACAGCAAGATATTTTCAGGTGGCTTTCACCGCCTGATCCCTGGAGGAATCACCATCTTGCCTGCAAATCACGCCACCGTGGATCAGCAGCGTGGTTCATTCAGGGCAATACATTCTCAGAATGGAAAGCGTCCCAGGCTCCGAGTTCTCTTCTATGGATTTATGGGAAACGTCCGTTGATGCACAGTTCTTACGTCTTGCAGAGACTGAAATTTATCCTTTTCGTAGCGGGCGCGGGAAAAAGCGTTTTCTGGTACGTCAAATCTCTGATATTCCCTTTTCTGGGACTTATAATGTTGGTCAGCTCCACCATTATCGAGGACGTTGATGCCATGCGGAAAGCTGGGCTTGCGTCATTAGCATTTTTTTACTTTGACTTTCGAGAGGATCGAAAGAAGGATCTACGCGGACTGCTCTCGTCCTTCCTAGTTCAACTTTGTCATCAATCTGACTCGTACTATGATGTGCTTTTCAAGTTCTACTTGGAACACGCTAAGGGTTTGCGCTCTCCCAGCGACGATGCACTCGTGGGGTGTTTAAAGGACCTATTTAAACTCCCTGGACTGGCTCCCGTATATCTTATCGTGGACGCTTTGGATGAGTGTCCAAAAACATCTGCCATCCCGTCTTCCCGTGCCGAAGTCCTAACGCTCTTAGTGGGGCTTATCAAATTGCAATTTCTGAACATTCGCATATGCGTCACTAGCCGACCAGAGACTGATATCAAGGATGTCCTCGACCTCTTAAAACCCTGCTATGTCTCCCTTCATGACGAGAGGGGACAAAAGGAAGACATCGAGGAGTACGTCAAGTCGGTCATTAATACGCATCCAGAGAACAGAAGGTGGAAAGCGGAGCACAGGCAACAGGTCATCGATGTCCTCGTAAACAAAGCGGACGGAATGTAAGGCGTTAATGCCAAATTATTGATGATTCTCGCTCATTTTTGTGATGTAGGTTCAGATGGGTAGAGTGTCAGGCGGTTCACATCTGCGGCTGCATCCCAGCAAATATCGAGTACGCGCTGGCCGACTTGCCAAAGACGCTAGACGAGACATATCAGCGCACCTTGCGAGATATCAAAGAGTCACACTGGGAATTCGCCCGTCGCCTGTTTCAGTTCGTTTCGGTGGCTTCACGCCCCCTTCGCATCAAAGAACTAGCCGAGTTGCTCGCGTTCGATTTCAAGGCAGGGTCAATTCCGAAATTTCACGAGGATTGGCGCCTGGAAGACCCAGTAGACGCGGTGCTTTCTACATGCTCCAGTTTGCTTGCCATTGTCGATGTTGGATATCCTTCCAGAAATGTCATACAATTCTCTCACTTTTCGGTGAAGGAATACTTGACATCCACCCGCCTTGCTGAAGAAAGCGATATTATCTCCCGTCGTTATCATATTTCTGCGACACCTGCTCATACCCTTGCGGCACAAGCATGTCTGGGCATTCTTCTGCACCTTGATAACGATGTCATCGCCAGGGACGGTCTGGAGAAATGGCCCCTCGCTGGATATGCTGCGGAACACTGGGCTTACCATGCCCGGTTCGAGGGCGTGTCGCAAAATGTGGAGGATGGGATGAAACAATTGTTTGACCCGAGCAAACCACACCTTGCCGTCTGTGTCCGGATTCATGACGCGCGGGAACCGTGGAAGCCAAACAGACGAGCTGAAAAGCCGTTGCCACCCCTCAGAACTTCCTTGCATTACGCGGCTCTTTGGGGTTTGCAATTCATAATAGAGTTCCTTGTCATTGAGCGCTCACAGGATGTGCGCTCTCGAGGCTTCACCGACAACGCGACCCCCTTACATCTGGCGTCGGGACGTGGTCATGTGGAAACTGCTCGCATTCTTATCCACCACGGCGCGAGTCTGATGGCCCAGAATGAGTATAGCGAGACCCCATTACATCAAGCGTCTCGGGAGGGACAAGCGGAGGTCGCTCGCATGCTTATTGATTACGGCGCGGACATGGAGGCTCAGAATAAGGACAGGGAAACACCATTACATCTAGTCTCACGAAACTCACAAGCGGAAGTCGCTCGCATACTTATTGAGCGCGGGGCGGATATGGCGGCACAGAACAAGGACAGGGAGACACCATTACATCTGGCGTCGCGAAACGGACAAGTGCAAGTCGGTTGCATGCTTATTGAGCGCGGCGCGGATCTCGAAGCCCATAACAAGTACGGGGAGACGTCATTACATCTGGCATCGCGCCACGGAAAAGTGCAAGTCGCTCGCACGCTTATTCAGGACGGCGCGGATGATGCAGCCCAGAACATGTGCGGAGACACAGCGTTACATCTGGCGTTGACTCGATCATCTCTGTGGCTCGGAAAGGGACAATTGGAAGTCGCTCGAATGCTTATCGAGTGCGGCACGGATGTAGCGGCCCAGAACACGAACGGGGAGACACCATTGCATCTGGCGTCACGAAACGGGCAAGTGGACCTCGCTCGCATGCTTATTGAGCGCGGCGCGGGTATAGCAGTCCAGGACAAGTACGGGGACACAGAATTACATCTGGCATCGCGAAACGGAGAAGCGGAAGTCGCTCGAATGCTTATTGAGCTCGGCGTGGGTGTGACAGCCCAGAACAAGAACGGGGAGACACCATTACATCTGGCATCGCGAAATGGACAAGTACAAGTCGCTCGCATGCTTATTGAGCACGGTGCGGTTGTGGCAGCCCAGAACAAGAATGGGGACACACCATTACATCTGGCATCGCAAAGCGGAGAAGTGCTAGTCACTTGCATGCTTATTGAGCATGGCGCAGGTGTGGCAGCCCAGAACAAGTACGGAGAAACACCATTACATCTGGCGTCGCAAACCGGACAAGTGCAAGTCATTTGCATGCTTACTGAGCGCGGCGTGGATGTCGCAGCCCAGAACACAAACGGGGAAACGCCATTGCATCTGGCGTCGCGATACGGACAAGAAGAAGTCGCTCGTATACTTATTGAGCGCGGCGCGGTTGTGGCGGCCCGGAATAAGGACGGGGACACACCATTACATCCGGCGTCACGATACGGCGAAGCGCAAGTTGCTCACATGCTTATTGTGAGCGGCGCCGATGTAGCAGCCCAGAACAACGACAGGGACACGCCATTACATCTGGCGTCGCGATACGGAGAAGTAGAAGTCGCGCGCATGCTGACTGAGAGCGGCGCAGATGTAGCAGCCCAGAACAAGGACAGGGACACGCCATTACATCTGGCATCACGAAATGGAGAAACGGAAGCTGTTCGCATGCTTATTGAGCGCGGCGCAGACGTGGAGGCCCAGAACAAGGACAGGGAGACACCATTACATCTGGCGTCGCAAACCGGACAAGTGGAAGCAGCTCGCATCCTGATTAAGGGCGGCGCGGACGTGGCAGCCCAGAACAGAGACGGGGAGACACCATTGCACCTGGCGTCGGGAAATGGACAAGTAGAAGTCGCTCGCATGCTGATCGAGTCTGGTGCGGATGTGGCAGCCCAGAACAAGGATGGCGAGACTCCCTTACATCGGGCGTCGAGGCCGGATTTGTACGATTTCCAAGTACAGGGACTTGCGGAGGTTTCCCGCATGCTGCTCGCACAAGGCGCAGATGTAAATGCCCGAAACAAGGATGGATTGGCTCCGTTTTGTCTGGCATCGCAATGTGCGCATGCCAGAGATCGACGAGCACGAGTTCTTCTACAGCACGGAGCCGACTTTCGTGATGGAGTCGGGGGATATCTTTCTTCAGATATTTCTGACTCGGACTCGGACTTGGAAATGGACTTGGAGGACTGACATGTACTGACACTCAGGATATATGTATTTACAGTGCCCAAAAGGCAATCGTACACGAGCGCTCGGACGTCGCCCCAGCTGTTTCATGCTACCTTACTCGCTTACCAGACGGCAGATTCCCTTTGAGCAGCGGATCGTTACCTCTACTTACAACGGACATGAGCGCGTCCTCCCTCATAAGACAGTACATTTTCACCCATTTGACATCCCTTTAATGCGTAGGTATAGGATGGGATGTATATGGCGTGGGATGTCTGCCCCGTAAATGGATCATCGAATGCCCTCCTTCCTCTCTCGAAATCCTGGTATACTCTATGTCATGGGCCCTGACAGAGCACAATACTGTAATCGGAACAAAAGCTGGCAAAGAACGTAAAACTCACCAACTTGCGAGGCCGAGGCGGGTGTGAGAAGCGCACGTGACTACTCTCTGCGTTCGCCGTAGTAACTGTCAAATAGTCGGCTCCAGATCGAAATTAGAAAACAGAGAGGAGAGAAAAGAGACAGCCAAATTCCACGTACAGTACAACACAAGACGCCATCTATCACACCACACGAACTCATGCGAATACAGAGCTCCAAGCACCTCTTCAAACACATCCGCGGCGCTCATACATGTTGTCATCGTGACTGGTGCTGTCGCCGAGGTACCATGCCATGACCAGATTCCCATGGTTAACGATCCCAGTGCGTGCGGCGGACTCAGCCTACGGGAAGGATTGTGTGATTGCGAAAGCGAGACACGTACTAGTATGTCCTGAACTCGCCGTACCCTGGCCCTAAATGTCGACCGTGAATCAGCTCTCTCCCCTGCAGGACGAGTGCGCACCATTTTTAATCCCTGATTTCAGCAAATCCACACAGGCCCTCGTGTCCTCTTCGTGGCTCGTGTCCTCCGGACCCACGGTCCTGTACGGCGCGACCGAGCCACCTGCGTGTAAGCCATGCCCTTGGCCATGCCAGTCCAGGTCCGGGCTTTGGTGGGCGCCCACGTGGGTGAAAGAATACCAAGGTGTTGTCGATGCACCGCGTGTGGGAGAGTTGGCGCGTAAGTCCGAGTCTAGTGAGCGACCAAGTTGAATCGTCGATGGCGAGCTTACCTGTAACACCATACTAAGGTTAGTGTTAGGTTAGGTACGGGGATTGCGGCTGTTCACTGGGTTCACTGTTCTCTAGCAAGCCCAAAATAGTAAGTCTGTCGTACCGACATCGATATCCCTCGAAGGGCGCACCAGACCACGTCGGAGGATGCTGTACATCCTCGACTTGGCTTGCGGTGGCATCTCCATTCGATCTCGCACACGTCATCCCTGTCATCGCCGGAACCAATTCCCTTGTCATGCTCACGACAATGGTTCGTATCCTTGAGTCTACGTCCTTGTGACGACCAAACTGATCAAGAACCTTTCCCCTCTTTACTTTCAGGACGTTCCAGGTCAGTTTTATCTTGGCGATTGTCATGGGTCGGGACACCCCTTCAACGCGTATGTATACTGTGGCATGTATATAACTTGGGATGTCTCCGCCGTAGATAGATCATCGAATACCTCCTCTTCCTATCTCCGAAATCCTGCTGCACTCTCAGTTTTGGAGCCTGAAACACAATAGTTAGCACAATAGCAACGACAGAACAATCTGAGAACTCACCAGCGACGACGCAAGTCCCTGACAAGAAAATCCCCACACAAAGTTGTGGACAGAAGTTCCCTCTACGAGCGCGATCTCAGCAGCATCTTTATCGCCCATCTGCGCTCAACGAGGCCCCAAGCTCTATGCATCGACTCGGAAAGTGACGGGTCGCATTCGAATCTGAGGCTTGCTCAACAGCGGGTCTGGCTCCAAAACGTGTGAGGATCCACTTTGACGTCTTTGATAGGATAAGAGCGTGAATAAATAACGGCAACGGCGATCGGACCTGATTAGACACGGCGCGCGCGTTGTTATCAGATGGGGTCGTTGGTCATTCAGGGGCTTCATGGCTCAGGTGCGCTGAAGAATAGTCAACTGAGCTCTGAAAATTTATGCGTGAAACCCTGCACTGCGGAGAGGAAACCGACTCCGGCAGACCAGTATATTTGCCGGAGTCGGCGTCCTTTTCGCAGGTGCAGGACCACACACACATGGAAATACCTGCCAAATAGATGAGTGCGGATTTCAAGCAAGTTCGCATACAAAACTACTCTCTCCAAGGGCCGCAGAGAAGGCACAGAGAACACTCACAGTCGGATCGAGTAGCTCAACCCGATGGTGAATGTTCTCTATGTTTCTCAATTGAGCCACTTGGTCTTTAGTCAGCTACTTCGAGACTGATCTAGCCCCCGGACGTGCTGCTGAAAGCTGGAGAGAATGGCAACGAAGTGGCAAGAGTGGATTCTTATTTGTGCGTTTCGGTATGTTTTCGAGGCATTTTCGAAGGGTTGGGTCAACTCTGATGACGGAAAGGAACGGGGTAGCCGTTCTCGACTATCTGCTCTACCGCAAGGAAATACTGACTCGGGTCCTTTTTCGCTGAACGCTCCGCTATCCAGTTTAGTGGGACACGTCAGCTCGAGAGATAAAACAAAGGAAATGCGCAGAAAAAAACAGACCAGCAATGCGCTCTCTCAAACGCCTTTTCTTCTCCTCGCCACTTTACAGAGACGCGAGAGAACGTATTGAGGACGGAGTACATACGATTCGCATCACCTGGGGCAGGGTTGTGTATGCATGGGAAAAGTGTGATGGAAGGGCTTCCTCTGAGTGTGGATCAATAGAGGGAGGAGGGTCGAGAGGGGAACATCGGGTGTGCGGTGGTGGGGTGGTGGGCCTGGTGAAAGAGGAATGACGTATGTTCTCGGCGGAGGAAGCGGGAAGGGAGCGGCAGGGAAAGCTGGGAGAGGGCCGCGTGTTTACAGTGTGTTTATTGTAGACGACCGTGCGAAAAACAAACGTCAAGCTCAGAGTGCTCAGAGCTTCGCGTCTTTTTTTTTTGGTTTTGCCATTAGTACTGTTCTTGGTGTTGAAAAATGATCGTTGACGCATGCATTTCTTTAGCGCGTAGGTACTACAGTGTGCATGTATGTATATCCTGGGATGTCTGCGCCGTAAATAGATCATCAAATACTTCCACCTCTCCCCCTGCGCTCGAAGTATTATCGCTAGCCCAACACGATAATCGGCATAGAGACAAAGACAAACAGTCGAAAAACTCACCAGCGCAACAATGCAAGTCCCCAACAAGAAAACCCCAACCTAAGTCAGAGACAAAGTCCCCCCGCTCCCTCGACGGGCGTGACCTCATCAGCAGCTTCCACATTTATCGCTTCAAACGACCCATCTGCGCCCATCAAGGTCCCAAGCTCTGTACCTCGGCTCTGGAGTGAGCACTTGCATCCCAATCTTCAGGCTTACTCAATAGATGGTCTATTTCCAAACCAACAAATTGCACGTGAGCATCCACTCCAGAGTCTTGGTTAGACAAGAATGGGAATAAATACCGGATACAACGATCGGACTATGGGTTGGGTTGACCTCCGCTCCAGCTGTATGCTCAGTTGCGCAGAAGAATGCTCATCTGTGCTCTGAAAAAATATGCGTGAGACCCCGCATTGGAAAAAGGACACTTACTCCGGCAGATCACTTTCACAGGAGATAGTACCCGTCAAATAAATATGAATGCGGATATCAGGCAAGTTCGTATACCTCTCCGAGGGCCGCAGAGAAGGCATGGAGAACATTCACAGTTGGATCAAGTGGCTAGACCCGACTGTTAATGTTCTCCATGTTTCACCACTTCAATCGGCTACTTCGAGGCTGATCCAGCTCTAGACGTGCTGCTCAGAACTGGGCGCTGGAAGAATTGCAGGCCTGGAACTGGGCGGCGAGAGAAAGAAGTAGATTCTTCTTCGCGTTTCCGTCCGTTGGAGGTCACGACACTGATAGGCGCACGTGACGACAGGAGTTCACGTGGCATCAGTCTCCCGAAAACCACCCGGCCAGGGAGAAATTTCCGTCATACGACTCTCTAGTTTCTCTTGTTCCATTCGCCTGGTACTGTGCGCGGATCGCTGGATCCCAGCACCGCATGTAGCGCTATCAGTTGCGTATCGAGGTTTGAGGCGGCCCAGAAAAGGACGTTGCTCTCCTAATTCTGATCGGGTGATGTTGCTGCGGCCGGAGGCACCGGCGGAGTATCAGCAGTGTCATGGTTTGCGATCTCTGTGGGGACGGCGTTGTTGCAAGACGTTTCTGAGTTTTCGTGACTGATGCTGCCATCCGCAGTTGCCTTTGGCGTACCCCTGACTAGAAAGAGAAGCAAGAGAACGAGTTGAATCGAGTCAGCTCTAGGTCGAAAATTGGGAGAGGAAATAGAAAATAGAGAGGAGAGGAAAGAGACCACCCCTTCAAGCACCCCGCGTTGCTCGTACATGCTACCGTCATGGCTGGTGCTGTCGCCGAGAAACCATACCATGCGCCAGGATTCCCATGGTCAACAATCGCAGTGCGCAGCAGGGCTAGCCTACGGGAAGGAGTGCATGGTTGCGATCGCGAGATACGCGCTACTAGGGTCGGTTCGTAATCAGTCCAGAACTCACCTACCCTGGCCCTAATGATGTCGACCGCAAGTCAGCTCTATTATTCTGCAGGACGGGTGCACACCAGTTTTTTATCTTCGCTTTCAGTGTATCCACACATACCCTTGCATCCTCTTCGTGGACCGTGTCCTCCGGACCCATTATCCTGTATGGTGCGACCGAGTCACTTGCGTGTGACTCGTGAGCCATGCCAGTCCGGGTTTTAGTGGGCGCCCACGTGGGTGATGGGATATGTCGATGCACCGTGGGTGGGAGAGTTGGAATGGTCCAGTTTTAGTGACGAATCAATCGTCTTCGTTGTTTGTCGTTATTTGTTTGGCGGTTGTAACACCATACTAAGGTTAGTGTTAGGTTGGGTGCGGGTGGGTACATCGCGGCTGCGCTCACAGTGTGCCATCGATTGACCAAAAGGGAATTTCTAGCAACATGACCATGTATCTCTACCTCGCAATTCTCGACAATGCTTGGTTTCTTCATTGGAAACCGAGCACTGCGGGAGACACGGCTCGAACCCTGCGTCTTGCTTTTCATACTCGCGATAGTGGTGATTGTAAGGCTTAAGGCCTAACGGCTTGAGTGACAAATATTCGCTCCTCAGCGACTCCCAGGCTTCGCTGCCTCGGTGTATCTACGCCACCCTCTCTGGATATCATCACCACAATTCCGCCACCATCTGTCTTGTCCACTAGACTGGCGCTCAACGTCAGCGCTCAACGCCGCTCATCGAGTCATTGACACAATTATGCCCATCGTTTTAGGCAATTAGCTTGCGTACAAATGCGGCATCGATGTCTATAAGCTAGATAGTGGTCGTCTCTTCATTCCAACCCACTAACATCACATCCCACTCTGTCCCCATCATTTTTTCTCAGCGAACCAAACACCCTTTGCCAATCCCACATTTCTTCTCCACTCCTGACATGAGTAGCATCTCTGGATCTCACTTACTGGTGATTTATGAGGCTGCCTTGCAAGACTTCCAAACGCAGACGGGCATAGTATTGGAGAAGCATCCGCTCGTCGGCAAGCTCCTCAACTGTGATACCGTTGTGTCCGCCAGCTCCGCTCTTTATGATCAAATACAAGGTTTCAGTGAATTTCGGGAAAAAGACAAAGTATTAAAGCCGCTCAAAAACGTCGTATCAGTTATGTGTAAACATAATAGCACTACTAATTTTGGTCTGGATATATCTTGGGATACCAGCCTGGTACGTTCGTAGGCGCCGACTGGGTGTTCCATGTCCCTCATCCTCACCCTAGCATTTCCTGCCTGTGGTAGCAGTAAACACAGGCCTCGCTGTCTTACTCTCTGTATGTACCTTTCTTTAGTCCCTTGGCGGGCGACTTCGTGACATCCAAGCCAATCAGGCGGTCAATGGCACCACTGACAGTTACGACACACTGATCGATTTACTCGGGTCGATCGGTCACGTTCTGAATAGCCTCGACGTCTATACAAAGATCCTTCTTACAGACGCTATGAATGAGATACTGGTCAAGATACTTGGGGAGCTGCTCTCCACCCTTGCGTTGGCGACCAAACAGATGAGGGAGGGAAATCCAAGTGAGTCAGTCTTTGTTAAGGGGTATTATATTACCTGATGCAATGCAACCGCAGAAAACTGTATAAGGATCTCCTTGAAGATAAGGACGTTGAGGCGGTTCTGCAACAGCTAGACCAACTCACCCAGGACGAGGCTCGAATAACCGCAGCGACCCTCGAGGTCGTGTACGGCCTTATCCAGAATATGAGAGTGGTAATGAACGGTAAGCAAATACGCTGAGCAATACGCCCGTCAGGAGTTGAAAATCCTTCTCTCTAGGCGGCAAAGCTTCCGTCGGCCATCTAAGGGATATGCTTGGTATGTTTTCCGGGCCTCAATCAAGCGATTCTGTGTCTGACTGACCATAAGAAACTATGCAGCAACTCCCGAGCGGTCCGAACCCCGCTTCTGCTCCAATTACACTAGAGCAAGCTAAACTTGCTAAGTTGACGCGTGAGTCTTTTTCAAGCGTTGCAATAGCTGACTGGGATCACTGAGATCGTCTGGCAGGGAAAGACCTGCAGCAAAATGTTTTCAGGTGGTTATCAGCGCCTGATCCTTGGAAGAACCACCATATCGCCTGCAATTCCCACCACACCGGGTCCGCAGCGTGGTTTATTAAGGGCAACAGATTCTCAGAATGGAAAGCGTTTGAGACCCCAAGCTCTCTTCTATGGGTTCACGGAAAATGTCCGTCAATGCGCAGCTCTTAAGCTCTCTCAGAGATTAAATTATTATTTTTTGTAGCGGGTGCAGGGAAAAGCTTGCTCTGGTACGTGAAACTTCTGATATTCTCGTCTCAGGAACTTATAGTGTTGGCTAGCTTCGCAATTATCGATGACATCGATGCAATGCGGAAAGCCGGACTTGTGTCACTCGCGTATTTCTACTATGATTTCAGAGAAGAAAAGACGGGCTTTCGTGGACTACTCTCATCGCTGCTGGTCCAACTTTGCGGTCAATCCGACTCTTACTATGATGTGCTTTCCAAGTTCTACTCAAGACACGTCAGGGAGATTCGTCCTCCAAGCGACAGTGCACTTGTGGAGTGTTTAAAGGACATGCTTAAACACTCTCAACTGGCCCCCGTGTACCTTGTTGTAGACGCTTTGGATGAATGTCCAAACATCCCTGCCGTCCGATCGCCTCGTTCCAAAGTTCTGGACCTCATAGTGGAGCTTAATAATTCGCAATATCCGAATCTGCGCATATGCGTCACCAGCCGGTTGGAGACTGACATCAAGGATGTCCTCGATCCCTTAATTCCGCGCTATCTCTCTCTTCATGACGAGAAAGGACAGACGGGAGACATTGAAGAATATATCAAGTCTGTCATTGACAAACACCCAGAAAGCGGAAGCTGGAAAGAGGGGCACAAGCAACTGGTCATCGACGTCCTCACGGAAAAAGCTGACGGGATGTAAGGCGTCAATACTAACTTCTTGATGACTCGCTCATTTTCTGTGATGTAGATTCCGATGGGCAGCGTGTCAGGCGGACTACATCTGCAGCTGCATCCCAGCAAATATCGAGCAAGCACTGGCCGACCTTCCAAAGACACTAGACGAGACATATCAGCGCACCTTGCGAGAAATCAAAGAGCCTCACTGGGAATTCGCTCATCGGCTCTTTCAGTTTGTTGAAGTGGCTTACCACCCGCTTCGTGTCGAGGAGCTCTCCGAGTTGCTCGCTTTCGATTTCAACGTCGGACCAATTCCCAAATTTCATGAGGATTGGCGCCTGCAAGACGCAGTCGATGCGGTATTGTCTACATGCTCCAGTCTGCTTGCCATTGTCGATGGTTATCGACATCCTTTCGGAACAGTCAAACTCATACAATTCTCTCATTTTTCGGCCAGAGAATACTTGACATCCGCCCGCCTTGCTGAAGAAAGCGACATTTTCTCTGGCCGTTATCATATTTCTACGACACCTGCTCATACCCTTGCGGCACAATCCTGTTTGGGCATTCTGCTGCACTTCGATAAAAATCTCGATCGTCTCTTCATCACGGACAGTCTGGGGAAGTGGCCTCTCGCCGAATATGCTGCGGAGTACTGGGTTGACCATGTCCGGTTCGAGGGCGTGTTGCAAAATGTGGAAGATGGGCTAAAACAGCTTTTTGACCCGAGAAACCCACATCTTGCGATCTGTATCTCGATACATGACCCTTGCAAACGAAACCAACCAACTGGATGGCCGTCGCCACCCCCTGGATGGCTGTTGCCATCCCATGGATGGCTATTTCCACCCCCTATATGGTTGTTTCCACCCCCTGGATGGCTGTTGTCACCCCCTGGAACACCCTTGCATTATGCCGCCATTTGGGGCCTACATTTCATAGTAGAGTTCCTCATCGTTAAGCACTCACAGAATGTGAACACTCGGGACTTCACCGGCGACGCGACCCCATTGCATCTGGCCTCGAGTTTCGGACACCTGAAAGCTACTCGCATGCTTATAGAACACGGCGCAGATGTGACAGCTCAAAACGAGTTTGGAGGGACCCCACTGCATCTGGCGTCACAAAACGGATATGAGGCCGTTGCTCTCGTGCTCATTGAGCGCGGCGCAGGCGTGGAAGCCCAGAACAACCACGGGGAGACACCGTTACATTTGGCGTCGCGAAACGGAGATACCGAATTTGCGCGTATGCTTGTTGAGCGTGGCGCGGATGTGGAAGCCCGGAATAAGGACGGGGAGACTCCATTACAGCTGGCGTCACGAACGGGACTCGTGGAAGTCGCTCGCATGCTTATTG
Organism: Russula vinacea; assembly: GCA_022376525.1. Classification (NCBI taxonomy): domain Eukaryota; kingdom Fungi; phylum Basidiomycota; class Agaricomycetes; order Russulales; family Russulaceae; genus Russula; species Russula vinacea. The sequence goes on from WTXL01000074.1 coordinate 58,996, forward strand.
AGCGCGGCGCGGATATGGCAGCGCCGAACAAGGATGGGGAGACAGCGTTACATCTGGCGTTACGAAACAGAACAGTGGAAGTCGCTTGGGTGCTTATTGAGCGCGGTGCGGATGTTGCGGCACAGAGCTATGACGGGGAGACTTCATTACATCTGGCCTCGCGAAACGGACTCGTGGAAGTCGCTGGCATGCTGATTGAGCGCGGGGCATGTGTAGCAGTCCGGAACAAGCACGGGGAGACGCCATTACATACGGCGTCGCGAGACGGACAAGAACAAGCCGCTCGCCTGTTGATTGAGCACGGCGCCGATGTAGGAGCCCAGAACGAGCATGGGGAGACTCCATTATGTCTTGCGTTGGCTCAACCATTTTCGTCGTTCCGAAAGGGACAGGTGGAAGTTGCTCGCATGCTCATCGAGCGTGGCGCAAAAGTGGCAGGCCATAACAAGGACGGGAAGACACCATTACATCTGGCGTTGCAATACGGAGATGCGGTTGTCGCTTGCATGCTGATTGAGGGCGGCGCGGATGTGTCGGCCCAGAACAAGCGCAGGGACACGCCATTACATATGTCGTCACAAACTGGACACGCGGACGTCGTTCGCATGCTGATTGAACGCGGCGCAGACGTGGCAGCCCAGAACATGCAGGGGGAGACACCATTGCATTTGGTGTCGCGAAATGGACGAGTGGAGATCGCTCAGATGCTGATTGAGGGCGGCGCGGATGTGTCGGCCAAGAACAAGCACAGTGAGACACCGTTACATTCAGCATCGCGAGACGGACGAGCTGGACTCGTCCGCATGCTTATCGAGCGGGGCGCGGACGTGGCAGCCCAGAACAACCATGGGGAGACTCCATTACATCGGGCGTCGAGGCCGCATTCCCGCCCAAATTCTTATCTGCCAGAGGGACTGGAAGAGGTTACTCGCATACTGCTCGAGCGCGGCGCAGATGCCAATGCCCTGAACAAGGATGGATTGACTCCGTTTGGTATGGTATCGCAAAGTGGGTATGTGACGGGTGGACGCGCACAACTCCTTCTACAGTATGGGGCCGATCATGATAAGCGTGACGAAACTGGAGAAGATGATCTTTTCACAGGCCTCTTTGACACGGACGCGGACTGACGCTCTCGATGGCGAGCGTGCACGAACCCGAGCTTGCAAACTCGTGTCTCGCACATCGCTCAAGCTGTTTCATACTACGCTACTGTACATCGCTTACCTGTCCCTTTGAACCGCATTCATTCCTCACTTACAACTGACACGAGTGCGCCTCCTTCATAAGACAGTACATCTTCACCCCTTTGACATTCCTTTACCACATGGTATACGTATAGACATGTACATGACATGGGATTTTTGCGCCGTAAATAGATCATCGAATTGCTTCCTATTCTCCGAAATCTTGCTGCACTCTACCCTGAGGTTATAGACCCTAACCCAATACAAAAATGAACACCAAAACAAAGACTAAATAACCTAACTCACCGGGCCACCTGCGTGACAATGCAACACCTTGACAAGATCCAAGTTAAGGACAAAAGTCCCTACGCTGGCGCAATTCCGCTTCACCCTTCATCGAGCTTTATCGCTTCATCGCCCATCTGTGCACACTCACGTCAATGTGCCAAGCCACTCTGCACGTGACCACTCACGTGGCTTGCCCAACAGTACCAAAGAACAACCGTCTTCAAGGTCTTTGGGTAGACAAGAGCAGGAATAAATGGCCATAACGATTGGTCGGCCGCTGTTCAAGCCGGACGCTCAGTACACTGGAGAATGATCACCTGTGTTGTGCTCTGAAACAAAATGCGTGAAACCCCGCACTGCGAAAAGGACACCAGCCCCGGTAGATCATTTTCATAGGTGAGAATACTCGCCAGAGCGAGAATTTCAGGCAAGTTCGCATATGAGAAGACATGGAGAACATTCACAGTTGGATCAGTGGCTCAACCCGACAGTGAATGTCCTCCATGTTTCTATAATCGAGCCACTTGGTCGTTGGTCAGCTACTCGAGATAGATCTAGCCCCTGGACGTGCTGCTGAAAGCTGGCGAGAAATGGGTGACGGGGCAGCGGTAGGGTGAGTTATCAGTGAGTAGGTTGGCGATCTGATAAGGGCACGTGACAACTGCATGGTGAGCGCCGATGAGCGCTTGAACACTTGGTCGACCGTAACGATGCGCTGGCATCCGTTCCGGTACCGGCACCAGTGCCATGATTCTGATTTTGATTCGCCTGGTAATGTGCGGATCGCTGTGCCGGAAAAAAAAGAGAGAAATACCGTTCACGAGAAAGCGCCGCATTTAGCACTGTCAGTGCGCATCGAGGTTTTGAGTCGGCCGAGAAAAGGACGTCGCCGTTTTAATCCAGATCGGATGGTGCTGCCGCCAGAGACACTGGCGGGTTATCAGCAGCAGTGTTATTGTTTGCGTTCTCTGGGAACGGCGTCGTTGCGAGACTTCTGGGTTTTCTGGCCCGACGCGTCCATCCACGATTGCCTCTGGCGTGACCCTTGAGGAAGGAAACGAGGAGCAGGAGAAACGAGCCAAATCGAGTCAGCGCCAGTTTGAAAATTGGGAGGTAACAGAGGGGAGAGTGAAGAGTGAAGAGGATCCAGAGCTCCAAGCACCTTTTCGAGCACCTCCGTGTCATTGCTACGGTCGTGGCCGGTGCTGCTCACCGAGGTACCATGCCAGGCACCAGGATTTCCATGGTCAATGATTGTCGTGTAGGACCGTGATTGCGACCGCGCGAAACACGCCGGTTCATAATCAGTCCTGAACTCGCCGTACCTGGGCCTAATGTCGACTGTCAATCAGCTCTATCACTTTACAGGAGGGGGTGCGCACCATTTTTAATCTTTGCTTTCAGAAAATCAACACAGGCCCTCGCATCCTCTTCGGGGTCGTGTTCGCCGGGCCCACAACCCTGTACAACCGAGCCACCTGCGCATAGGTCACGCTAGACCAGGCTTTAGCAGGCGCCCACGTGGGTGATGGAAAATCTTGTGATGTCTATGCAGCGGGGGAAAGTTGCAGTTGCGCATAAGTCCGACTCCAGTGATTGAGCTAGCAGAATCGTCGATGGCGTTATGAACGGGCGGAGATGTGCTCGTACGTCCGGCTTTGAAAACACGTCCGGGAGATACGAAGAAATAGGGTAGTCGTTCTACTATAAGGAGATGCCAAGTCGGGCCCTTTTTTGCTGAGCGCTCAGCTATCCATTTTAGAGGGACATCAGCTCGAGGGATAAAGCAAAGAGAATGGACAGAGGAACAGACCGCGATGCGCTCTCTGATCGCCTTTCCTTTTCTCGTCACTGACTGTGGCTGAAAAAACCATATTAAGGGCGGAGTGGATGCGATTCGCATCACATGGGGCAGAGGCTGGGCTTGCCTGGGAAAATGTGTGTGTGATGAAAGGGATGGTGCGGCAGCTTCATCTGAGTGCGAAGGTCAGGAGAGGAAGTGGGGTAGGCGATGGTGGTATCGGGAGAGGAGAATGGCGATAGGGACGTTGAGATTCTCGATGCCGTCCCTGCCATATCGCTGCCTCCAGGATGAGATCATCCATGTTTCGCTACCTCTCACTGGCGGGATTGAGTTATCTTGAACCACACCTCGTTTGCCTCAAGGCGCCGGCACGATATCTTGATCCTGCTGGCGACAGGGGCCTCGTGCAAGTCGTATGTCAGGGACTGAGGAGCGTGCGAGTAGGCTAGGGTGGGGCCAAAGGGCTTGTACGCTCGCACTCTAACGCATTCTGAGTGCAAACGTCCCGGGGCAATTAGCTCTCGTCGCCGAGCGTGTCCACCAAACAGGTCGACTTAAATGCAGGAGCGAAACATGGACGATCTCATCCAATATGCAATATGGCGAGACAGGTGTGGGTCGGGTTGACTGTCAGCGTTGCTGAAAGCTGAGCCGTCAGGCGAGCGATCAAGGGGTGCCGCAAAGAGGAACCATATCTCGTTTGCTTCAAGGCGCAGGCACGACATCTTGATTCCGCCAGTGAGAGGGACCTTGCGGGAGTCGTGGGTTGGGGAATGAGGCGTGTGCCAGTGAGCTGGGGTCTGAAGGACATCACACAAGTACGTCACAGCGAACGGCTGGGATCGGTGCAGATTCGCGTTGAGGGTCCAAGTGGGGCGGCCGTCGGTGTGTTCACACAAGTGCCGATGTCACTGAATTTAAAGTCCATTATTCACGGGTAAACCGTGCGCGCGTATTGAGACGGCCATGGGAGAGCATGCAAATGAATGGGCTTCATCGCATGGCCACCCGTCTTCTACATGTCTATAGCTTTCCATCGAGCCCGGGATCGAAGGAATCCACCCAGGATTGGGCGAGAACGACGCTACTGTGCTGCAAATGCCTGATCCTGTAGTATCAAAAGGTTTCAGCCAAGATCTCGAAAACTAGAGGTCGAAAACGCTCACCTCAGATTTTCCCGGGCTCGCACGGACCATAGCTTTGATCCGGTACTGGTTTAAGCCCCATGTGTGGTATCATGTGTGGTATCCATCGAGGTGTTGGGGGTGCGAGCCTGAACGAACCAACTTTTTGAACGAGACGTGTGGGGTTAGGGTCAAGCTGAAAGCGTTGCCCCCGGAGCGTCGCAGCGGGCGGCGTGGCGGATTTGTGCAGATTTGCGTCGAGGGTATGTCGAGGGTCCAAATGGGGTGGCCATGCAGTGTATCACACCAGCGCGACGGTTACATGGCGGGCAGGAGCGGATAAGCGGAGTCCATTTATATGTCGATTAATGTCCAATAAATAGACAACTGAATTAAGTCGACATATTAGTCCGCAAATTTTAAATAAAAAGAGTCTGTTAATATGTGGGTAAATTATTTAACCGGTGGGTGAACCATTTATCTGCCGGCAAAATAATTTACCCACTGGTTAAATAGGGTTTCCAACACATTAACAGACTCTTTTTATTTAAAATTTGCAGACTAAATGACTAATATGTTGACTTGATTCAGTTGTCTATTGATTGGACATTAGTCGACATGTAAGTGGACACTGCTTATCCACTCCTGCCCGTCATGTTACCAGGCTATGTATTCACATGATGTGTGGGAAAGTGACCCTGCCAAATCAGGCTTCACCACATTGCTATACTATCTTACATTCCTCCATGGCCAATGAATCAATGATGCTGTTTGTACACTTGCATGCCTCATCAAAGGCAATTCTACATGGTTTAAAGTCAAGCCAACTGGGAGTATAGACATTGTTGATCTAAGGAAACTGATCTGGGAGGAGGGCAAGAATGGTGTGCTCAGGGGTGTTCTTGCTAAAGATCTGACCCTTTGCCATGTGCTTAAATGCATGTTGAGTTACTTTCTACTGCCATCTTGAAGAATTTCAAGAATATTATGATCTTCTGTCACATTGAAAAGGACACACAGTGACACCAGCAAAAATGGCTGGCAGTGTGGCAAGCACAAATACCATAATTGCCAGGTTGTCAATGCATTCACTCAGGCAGGGTACACATGTTGAACAATAAAGACAAGAATGGCTGGGGCTGCTGGGTACTGCTTAACAAGGTAAAGCAACCAAGCATGTGCTGTCTGTTGACTTAAACTAATGGGGCATATGCACCTGAAGCCCACCATGTGACATGCCAAACAATCCAATGGTTGTGCTATTGTTGTGAAGCTACTCTATCCTCGCTCTAATAAGCTCAAAATTCTCCAATACCTCTGCTCAATTAAGTGTTTATATAACCCCACAATTTCCTTTGTGACAATCCATTTATGATGGAGTCATTCATTATTTTTTCCAAAGCCACTCCCATGACTCCCCTAGACCTTAGATTCACAATCAGATTGTTTTGCAGTGAGGAGGTCATGGGTTTCAGTCACAAGTTGATAGAGGGTGTCACATTTCTCCATCTCCATAGTATTGCTCACCTCGACATCGAGCCAGAAAACATTATTGTCCTTCAAAGCCAATTATTTATAATTGACTTTGATATTGGTCATTAGGGTGCTTATATAGTCCCATACAAGCTGACTTGTGGTCTTGTGGTCTAATGCTGCAGTATTCTGCAAGGAAAGGCACTGTTAAAAAGCACATACTAACAAATCAGCTGTTGAACAAAAACCCATGGCTTTGTCCCATGTTATATGGGTGGCACTCAGTCACAGTAGAGCATTCATTGAGCAGACTGCAAGGTAGATTGAAACAAAAACCAGATGCCCTTTCTTATAATTAGTGTTGCAGCTATTCTATAGCCTGAGCTTGAGCAGGCAATTTCAAAAATGTCAACATTATAAATTAAATTAAATAGCTAAAAATATTTGAAATATTTAAGCAGCTAGAAAACCTCAAAAATCAATGGGTCTCTTATTGGCACTAAGTGATTGGATCAGCCATTCTCATGTAATTTAATTGACTTTAAAATTGGCTGATTTTGACTTGAATTAAAGTTGATTAAATGACATGAGAATGGTTGATCCAATCACTTAGTGCCAATAAGACCCATTGGTTTTTGAGGGTTTCTAGCTTCTCAAATAGTTTCATGTTTTTAGCTATTTTATTTTATTTATAATGTTGATATTTTCAAAACTGACTACTTGAGCTGCAGCAACACTACTATAATCATGATGCAAAGTGACTGGCCATTGGTACTGACATGATTGATAATACATTATTATTATTATAGAGTATTACTGTAGTACTGTATGTCTAAGCCAAGTCAATTCCATGTTGGTGGATGTGTTCACACAAGCAAGTAACTTGGAGTGGTCAGGTTTTGAGGTCAGAGTACCTCTGGGCTCAGTGCAGGAAAGTGACTGCCTAATCAGGCTGCTCCAGTCACACTGGGCTGGCAGCAGTGGAAACGGGCTCAGAGCTCACTCAGGAGCTCTGCTGGGTGGGCAGTAACATGACTAGGGATGGAGCAGCAGAGAATGCAATGGGAAGGAAACTGTGAGGAAAGGCTAGTACTCTGCTGACTTTATTTCCTTTCTTAGTTGTGTTCTACTGTAGGCCAGTGGTTCTTCACTCCTGCTTACTAGATACCTTCTACTTTAGGAAGTAGCCCCTGTCTAAGATAGGGTAGTAGCCACTGTACCCCTCCTCACTCCCTTAACTTGACCTCTTTGTCCTGCCCCATATTAACTCTGCATAAGATTAGTATGTGAGAGTCTTTGTGCCCTTTGAGCCGGCCTCACCCGTGGTGAGGAGCAAGTGTATCCCTTTTCTGCCTTCCTGGGCACTCCCTTGAATAAAGGGCTGTCCCCCTCTCCCCTCACAGCTCTCAGATAGAGCTCAGTCACTCCTTTCAACCCAGTTTCCTGGTTCCATACGACCCTGCTTATGACATTAACTGGAATAAAGGGAATTGACCATCTGCAAAAATGACAGTTCCATATATGTCCTTTTATAGCAAATATGGGGTTACATGCCTGATTATAGGCAGGTTATAACAATATATGGCACCTTGCAATGTAGGTATAGTGCATAAATGATACACCTTGCCAGATACAGACTTATACAGTCATATATGAGAAAACCTAGTTAAATAATAAGCATAAATAATCATATATGATACAACCCAGCTAGATAAGAAGCATATATGGCCATATATAATACAACCCAGCTAGAAAAGAAGCATATATAGTCACATATGCCCAGGGTGTCATAATGCCATTTCTGGGAAAATAAAATTAGAAATGTCCTAAATAGATTGGCAATGTCACAAGCACATATAAAAATACAAAAATGAAGCATTATAAGTTTTTAATGACATGGCAAAAAAAAATGCCATACCAGAAATTGAACCCACACCCAGAGAGTCCATAGCTTCACCATACATGCACTACCATTAAGCCATGTGAGCTTACACACATTTAAAACTAAATAAGATATTAATAGTAAGCTTGAGTCATTACCCGTTTTCATTTTTTCTTCCAAGTCAACTGCCACATCATCCCTTATCCCCTCCCTCTCGTATCCCCTCCCTCTCGCATCCCCTCCCTCTCGCACCACGCATTCACGCGACGCGCTGGGCTTCAACGTCACGTGCCAAAGTTCAACTTTGGCCGTTGAACGTTGAACCCTTCCACCCCCCATTTTCTTTCCCCCACGCTGATGCACTGAGTCCCCGCTATACGCGAGCGAGAGACTAAGAGCTGAGGGTTCGCTGGAGGCGGAGCACTTCTGGATCGGAAGCGCGGGAAAGGAAGTTGCCTAATCGGGCGCTCCGGTCACACGGGACCGGCGACGGCGGAAAAGGACTTGTAGCTCACTCGGGAGCTAAGCTGGCGGCGAGCGACGCGACCAGCAACGGAGAGGCGACGGAGACGACGAGAATGAGACCGGAACGGAGGGAAACGGATCGGAAACGGAGGAGTTATGGTGAGAACTATAGGAGACACGGCTCCCAGCTGGATTCTGCCTGTAAGCTAAGTACATCTCTAACTAATATACTAGCTACTTGGTCTGTGCGCACTGGCGACCCTATACTACGCTCCTAACCTGTTTTGAGGACCTCCGCCGCGGGCGATCGGTCCGCGCACTCCGTTCCGTGCGCGCCCGCTCCTGGGCCTTGCAACGCGACGCGCGACGTCGGGCGTCCTCCTACGTGGCAGGGGCGACGTACCAAGACTAATCCTACTCGGGGAAGTTGTTTGTACAACTCCGAGATGTCCGCACGCGCTGTGAGAGACTTGAAGACCACTAAGGTGGTTTTGGTGTTATTGAGGGCGATCCGCGTGACGACGCGCTCCGATTCGCTGTGAGCGCGTCGTATTACTTGGGCTCGACGTTCCTGCCGAGTTTCAGGGCGATCGGAGCGGGCGGAGAAGGTGCGCGGCCGTCGGAATGAGGGGATGAGTCGGAGGGGAGGTTGGAGCGCGCGTGTTGTCGCTCCGTCGGCCCGGCGGTTCGTCGCTCTGCTGCGTCGGACTCCTGTCTCTAAGTCCTCGCTAGGTGCATATCCGCGCGTGCTGCCGCGCCTGCGGCGCATCATCTCCTCCCAACTGAGATATGGACTGTCCTCAGTCCCTGCGCGTTGGAGTGACGACCTGCTGCCGCGCTGCGCTAAGAAAGAGGCTCGAACCTGGAGCGCTATCTGTCGGTCCGGAAGAACTGACCATCTTGAGTGGTCGCGCGGGGCTCTGTGGAGTATGCCAGTCCGCGACGGCGCGCGCTGGTATTGTCGCTGTGTTGGGTTCGCGGATCTAAAGCCGCGCACGAATGCGGCGCTCTGAGGAAAGGTCCGAAGGAGAAACATAATAAACTGGGGGAGGGGGAACTGGACGTGAACGCGAGTGGTCTTGTGTGTGTCCGCGCGCTCCGTGGCGCTGTGAGAGTGGCCAACGACACCCTGAGCGTGTGGTGACTGGGCGACTACGTCCGCGCGTACTTGCGGCACTCTGGGGAAGACTTGGACTGCGCTAATTTTCGCCCAATAACTGCGGGCTACTAATCGGAGACGTCGGATGTCTTGCGCGCTCCTGCGTGCTACGGAACTGGTGAGGGGCGACTGTCGGAGTCGGACGCGCGAGGTGACGGAGATGTTAGGGCTGCGGACGAGTGCGACAAGCTGCGGGGGGGACGAAGGGAGTTGCTCTGATCTTGGAGGGGGGAGGTAGCGAACGCACACGCAGGCGGTCGTGCATGCCTCCGCGCGCTGCGGAATCTTTGGGGGGCGACGATCCGGTTGCTGGCTGCGTCGGGCTTGCGCTGCTAAGGGTGCGGTCGCGTCTGACACTCTGAGTCGGACTCGGACTGGGCGCTCTAATTTCAGGGGGATGGAGTGGAGTCGACGATGGAACGCGACCTCGCACTGCTCCGCGCGACTGATACTGTGATGGGGAAGGCGGACTAGGAGGGGGGATTGTAGCGCTTGAGTCTTGAAGTCCGCGGGCGCGTGCGGGGTCATCGGGACGAGGGGCGGACTACCTGGGTCAGCCATTTCTGAGCTCATCGCGTCTCCTTTGCTGCGGCTCTCTGTGTTGGCGACGGGACTCTCCGTGGCGGTGGACCTCTCGCGCAAGGCTGTGGTGAGTGCGCTGGCGATGACTGTGTCGCCTTCGCCTTCGAAGAAATCGTCTTGCTTGCTCGAGTGATGGTCGGAGCTCCGGCGGTTCGAGATCGCCTCCATCAGACACTGATGGAGTTGTAGCGCATGGGGCGAGGGGTAGAGGGCTGGCGTAAGCGGCTGGGGACTGTCGGCGGCGTCTGGCTGAGGGTGTGCGCGTTGGGACTGGTGTCGGTGCTGGGGTGTCGCGAGCGTCCTGAATATTTGCTGTCTTGTTACCGGGAACACTTTGATTTTCCTCCTACAGCGCACTATGCGCATTCCGGGCGACGTTGCGGGCTGCTGAGGGTATTTGCGGGGCGATCTTGGTGCGGAGGTGGCGCTCCGAGGGCACGGGGGCGAGGGTCTTTGTCGAGGGCGCGCTGGATCGTGCGCTACCCCCAATCTCCTCCCAACTGAAAAAAAAGCCGTCCTCGGCTTCGGGTTAGTATCTGCGCGGGTATGGGGGGAATATAAACAAGTTGGGGCGCTGTAAATGTCCGATGGTATACTAGGGGGTGGCGGATCTACGGGGGAAAGGAGGAATGAAACTGCGAAGTCCGAAGGTATGGTACGGGGTCCGGGGCGCGATAAACTATAATGGTGGGGGGGTATGTACGCGGAGGAGGGTATCTCCTCCCAACTGAGAGCGCTGAGCTCTCCCTCTTCACCTATGCTGCTGCTGCTGCGACCGCGGTCGCGCTCCTCGTCTTCTTCGGCAGTTCCGGCGCTGGGTCGGCCTTTGAGGTTGTCTGCGGGGGTGTCGTCGGGCTCTGCGTTGCCCTCGGCGCTGTCCTCGACCACGCGGGCGGAGCTCATGAGCGCTCCAAGGCGGTCAATGAGGGCTCCAAACCCTGCGGCGTGCTCCTGCTCCGAGATGGCTTTTGCGCGACGGTCAAGCTCTCTGGCCAACGCTACGAGCGCGTCGACCTCATCCTCTAGGGTGGCAAGGGCGTCGCTATACTTGTGCTCCGCGCTGCCCGTCTGGGCGACTGTGTCCTGTACGGCGGCCAACTCCGCTCTGAGCGACTCCGCGAGAGGTGCGATGAAGTCGAGCGCGGAAGGGCGACAAGGTGAGGGATCGAGCTCCGGAGGCGATGATGAGGGTGAAGACTGGCTGAGGCAGTCACTCCGCTCGTTGTCCGGCAACTCCTCTTCCTGCTCCGGCTCTTCCGGGTCTTCTGCGCTCCGGTCAGTGTTGCTCGCTGCGCCATCTGCGGCGCTTTCTTCGACTGCGCGGGCTGAACCCATGAGCGCTCCGAGCCTGTCCATGAGGGTTCCGAACCCTTCTGCATGCTCCTGCTCTGAGCTATCTCCGGTGCAGTGGTCGAGGTCGCTGGCTAGCGCGACGAGCGCATCTACCTCGTCTTCCAGGGTTGCAAGTGCGGCGCTATATGTGTGCGCGGTCCTGCCTGTCTGGGCGATCGTGTCCTGGATGGCGGATAACTCCGTTCGGAGCGACTCTGCCAGTGGCGCTATGAAGGCGAGCGCGGACGGGCGACGCTGCGGACTTGTCTCCGGGGACGACGATGAGGGTGAAGACTGACTGGCGTAATCGCTCAGCTCGTCTTCCTGCGGCTCCTCGTCTCGCTCCGGTTCTTCTGGCTCTTCCGCGCGGTGGGCTGCGCGCTCTTCTGAAATCTCTGGGTCCGCGGCTGGGGATAGGGCTTGCGCTAGGACGGTTTCTGCGGGGGTGGCGGAGCGCGCTGGTTCCGCTGTGTCCGCTGGCGACGGTTTGCGCGTGGGTTGATGTGGCTGTGGCGGTGATTGGCACGGAGGTCTGGGACGCAGACGGGGCTGGAGAGCGAGGCGGGGACGCGATAGGATGTGAGGAGGGAACTGAAAGGTTTGAAACGGAGGGGGCGGAACGACGGCGGCGCAGGCTGCTGCTGGGCTACAGGGGGCGATGGGGGCGCTTCGGCTACAACGGGCGGCGGAGTCGCCTCTTTGGCGACGGCGGACGACGGGGTCGCCTCTGTGGCAACTGGCGGTTGCACTGGATGGATGGGAGGGGGAGAGCTCTCGGACTCTCGCCTGTGGCTGGGCTTGGTCGCGATGTTCTGCAGCGCGAACCTGGGTTCGTCTGCTTGTTGCTCCGGCAGCGGCGGCTTGTTCTGGCGGGTGTCGGTGTGGCTGGACGGGCGAATCGGTCTTGCCTCAACTTTGGAGAGAGAGATGTGCTCGTACTTGGCCGAGCTTGCTGGGCGCGATCTTTCTGTGTCGGGCGGGGGGTGAGCCTGCGCGCTCTGGCGCAACTTCGGCGGAGACTGGTCGGACTGGGAAGTGTTGGAATGGAAGGGAATATGAGGGGGGGTGCGTCTGGCTGGGAACGGGCTTGCGCGGCCGCTGTGTAGTCGTTGGTGATCTGCGCGAGCCTGGCGCTCCGCGCGGTCGTTCTGGACATGTCCGGCTCATATGCGTCGCCGAGGATGTCTTCCAGCATCATAAAGAGCGGCTGTTCTTCTCGCGCTCTCTCGGACACGCTGGCTGCCTGTGCCCAAGCGTCGGGCGCCATCGCACGCAACTCTCGTTGGGTGACGACAACGGGGGCCTCCAGAATGCGCTCTGAGACTGTGTCGGCGGCTCTGGTGCTCCGTGCAGACTCTGCTGCCACTGCGCGTACTTGTCGGGGTGTCGGGATAGGGATATGGGAGGGCTCCTGTTGGGCTGGCGGCTCCGCGCGTTCTTCTGTTGCGATGGAGTACTGGGCGAGGTGCGGAGGCACGTCCTTCTGCTGCTGTGGTGCCGCTACGCTGCGGACTTGAATACGTTGGCGCGGGGGATGAGTACTGGGCTTCGGAGTGGGATGAGGGGGGCTGCGCGACCGCTGGGCGTGAGTCTTCGTGGGTGCGGCTATGTCACGCTGGCTGGCGCTCTGTTCTGCGGAGTTGGGGCGACGCTGCCTGCTTGAGCTGCCCAGAGACGCGCCTGCTATTCCGTAGAACATTTGTGCTTGTCCGGGGTTCCGCTGGTGCCAATCCTCAATGCGATCGCGCAGCAGTGTGCCAGGGGCGCCACGCGGAGCCATAGCTCCGGTGGGAGGACAATCTTGCCCTCCGCGCTCCGCTTGCACTTGCCCGCGCGGATGAAGGCGGCTACGGTCTCGCACTCGCGCATGTAGTGACCTGTGGCGCCGCAGAAGCTGCAGGTGCTGCTTCCAGGCGCGCTCGTCTGCGTAGCTGCGGACGCGAGCTGGTCCTGTACCGTCTGCTTAATCTGCTCCGCAATTTCGTCCATGACGATGGAGAGCGCATTGACCTGTACTGAGGTTTGAATGGGTGCGGGGGCGACTATCGGAAGTATTTGCGGTGTGGGCGGTGTCGGCGGCTGAGGCGGCGCGAATGGCATGTACGCAGTGCTCATGATCACGTAGTTAGCAGCCTCAAATATGTCGGAGAGGGGATAAGGGTCGTCTGGGAGGTGGTCAACAAACTTTTGTTGCAGGCGCTCTCGAACGCGCCCTTCCAGGGCTGGCGACAGGCCTCGGAAGAAGTACCACGACTGCTCTATCGCGGAGATACTGTTCCGGGCGATAAGGTAGCGGGTGATGAGGAGGTATTGGCGATAGTATTCGCCGAGCTCAGCGGAGCTCTGAATTCCGATGCGCGCATAACGCGCGATGGTCCGCTCCAGCTCCTGGAGGGTATGGGATCGGCTGCCTAGCGTGCCGGGGTATAACTTGCTGACTTCAGTCTTGAAGTCGTCGAAGGACTGTGCTGGGTCCGACCACGCGCTGGTAGTCTTCCACAGCTGCTCTGTGCGGATGCTGGTATATCGGCAGGCCGCCTCCTTGCGGTCCTGCTGGTCGGCGACATTGTGGCGGAGGAAGAGGGTGTGGAGGTCCTCGAAGTACCTCTCCAGCTCATCGGGCTGGTCATCAAGGAAGGCGGGGGCGGTCTCCTCTCTGCGCGCAGGGAGGTCTGAGAGAGGCATCCCGATCGGGCTAGCGCAAACTGTCCGGATTTGTGGCGCTGACTGTTGTAGGGTTGGCCGACTCTAAAATTTTCAATTGGAAATACGACGGAGTAGGCGCGCACGTCGCGCAAGACTGGCGGAGACGAGGGGGAGGCTGTGAAGCTGGTGGCGCTGACTGTTGCGAGGTTGGCCGACGCGACGAAGTTTTTGATTGGATATAGGACTGTGGGAGGCGCGCACGTTGCGCGGAACGAGCTGAGACGTAGAGGGACCAGAAAATACTGTATTTCCGACCTCCCCACGTTGGCCACCAAAATGATGCGCTGAGTCCCCGCTATACGCGAGCGAGAGACTAAGAGCTGAGGGTTCGCTGGAGGCGGAGCACTTCTGGATCGGAAGCGCGGGAAAGGAAGTTGCCTAATCGGGCGCTCCGGTCACACGGGACCGGCGACGGCGGAAAAGGACTTGTAGCTCACTCGGGAGCTAAGCTGGCGGCGAGCGACGCGACCAGCGACGGAGAGGCGACGGAGACGACGAGAATGAGACCGGAACGAAGGGAAACGGATCGGAAACGGAGGAGTTATGGTGAGAACTACAGGAGACACGGCTCCCAGCTGGATTCTGCCTGTAAGCTAAGTACATCTCTAACTAATATACTAGCTACTTGGTCTGTGCGCACTGGCGACCCTATACTACGCTCCTAACCTGTTTTGAGGACCTCCGCCGCGGGCGATCGGTCCGCGCACTCCGTTCCGTGCGCGCCCGCTCCTGGGCCTTGCAACGCGACGCGCGACGTCGGGCGTCCTCCTACGTGGCAGGGGCGACGTACCAAGACTAATCCTACTCGGGGAAGTTGTTTGTACAACTCCGAGATGTCCGCACGCGCTGTGAGAGACTTGAAGACCACTAAGGTGGTTTTGGTGTTATTGAGGGCGATCCGCGTGACGACGCGCTCCGATTCGCTGTGAGCGCGTCGTATTACTTGGGCTCGACGTTCCTGCCGAGTTTCAGGGCGATCGGAGCGGGCGGAGAAGGTGCGCGGCCGTCGGAATGAGGGGATGAGTCGGAGGGGAGGTTGGAGCGCGCGTGTTGTCGCTCCGTCGGCCCGGCGGTTCGTCGCTCTGCTGCGTCGGACTCCTGTCTCTAAGTCCTCGCTAGGTGCATATCCGCGCGTGCTGCCGCGCCTGCGGCGCATCAACGCGCCCACACCCACACCCACGACCACGACCATGACCATGACCATGCACACGCCTACCATGCCCACACCCATGACCACGACCACGACCATGCCCACCACGCCCACGCCCACCCATGATTGTCATGCCCTCGCTCTACAGAGGGCTTTCAAAGTAAGTGTATACTTTTTTTATTACACTGAATGCTTACTGGCACATGGGATGACGACGACGTTATGCCCACTGGACCCCTGCACGCCTGTGCCCGTGCCCATGCCTGTGCCCGCTGATGCGCCGCCGATGCGGCAGCATGCGCAGAAATGCGCTCAGCAGCAACTTAGAGCCAGGAGCCCGACGCAGGGGAGTGGCGGCCCAACAGGCCGGTGGCGTGGCAACGCACATGCCACAGCCGCAGCCACACACACTCAACTCAACTCACACCCATCTTGCATCGATCGCGCACCCTCGCCATCTTATCCGATCGCTCTCAAACTCAGCAAGAGTATCGAGCATTTGTGGTACGACGCATCCCCAGCGAATCAGGGCGCAGCGGCGCCCTGATCCCCCTCAATCACACCAAAACTGTCTTAGACAGTTTCAAGGCTCTCAAGGCGCGCGCGGGCACTTCAGGCTCAAACAAACAATGCCCCCAACGAGGCTTAGTGTCCCCAAGTCGCCCCTGTCACGTAGGACGACGCCCAACGTCGCGCGTCGCGTCGCAAGGCCCAAGAGCAAGTACATAGAGATCGGGCGACAGCGGCCGATCGGCTGATCGGAGAACCCCCAAATTGGTAGGCAGGTAGATTATAGTAGGTAGTTTACACATACCAAGTAGATAGTTTATTAGTCCACTCTGTCAGTAGTTACTGCCAGAATTCTAGTGGAGGGCTGTGTCCCTCGTATTCTCACCCTTTCTCACTCATTTCCCACTCAATTCCTTTCATTCCTTTTCCTGTCCCTTCCTCTACATCTTCTCTCCAGCCCAAGGTCGTACAGCCGACCTCAGAGGAGCTCTAGTGTGAGCTCCGACCCTTTGTTTCCGTGTTGCCAGTCCAGTGTGGCTGGAACATCCCGTTTTGGAATCCGTTCTCACGCCCGGAGGTACTCCGACCTCGCGATCCCAAGCAGCCTCAAGTTGCTTGCTCGCGCGCACTGCGGGGACTTGGCGCATCACCGCTGGATCCCCGCATGCCCGTGTTCGTGCCCGATGGATCCACGCATGCCCGTGCCCGTGCCCGCTAAATCCCTGCACGCCGTGCCTGTGCCCGTGCCCGCTGGATCCCAGCATGCTGTGCCCGTGCCCACTGGATCCCCACACGCCCGTGTTCGTGCCCGATGGATCCACGCACATTGTGTCCATGCCCGCTGGATCCCCGCACACCCGTGCCCGTGCCCACTGGGTCCCTGCATGCCGTGCCTGTGCCCGTACCCGCTGGGTCCCCACACACCCGTGCCCGTGCCCGATGGATCCACGCACGCACGCACACACTCACAGGGTCCCCACACATGCACCGGGTCCCCACACACGCTCGCTTGCAGGGTCCCCGCGTGCACTCGCTTGTGGGGTGTCCATACACGCACGCACTGGGCCCATGCACACATGCTCGCACTGGGTCCCTGCACTCACTTGCTCGCAGGGTCCCCATGCACGCATATATGTGTCCGCTGGATGCATCATGTGTGCATCCCTCAGCTGTATGTATTGGGAGGGTTATGTGTAGTAGTAGTAATATGTAGTAGTAGTAGTACTGTTTTGTAATGTAGTATAATACAATAATAAAAGTATTTTTTATTTTTTATTTGTGATCATTAAGTTTGCTTTGATCAAATGTTTAAATCAAGCAGTGACAAGTTTTCCTGATGCAGATATGGCCTTGTATTACATATATGAAATGAACTACATGTATGTTACACATATCCTTAGACCATATAAAGTTTTTCATGATTGTCGACTGAACATATATGGCCATCCCTTGGACACCAAACCTGTGACATCTTTTGTCCAAGGTGCATGCATGTATATCCATATATGGAAATGACTTTTTGCAGATGACTGAGAACTGAGTGAGAACTGAGGGAAATACTAAAGGGCACTGCCCTCCAACTGGGTATTGCTGTAACTACTGACAAACTGAACCAATATACTATCTACTTTGTCCATGCATCCTAGCGACCCTAATCTACCTGCCTACCAAGTTTCAGGGTGCTCCAATCAGCCAATCAGCCACTGTCATCTGATCTCTATGTGCTTGCTCCTGGGCCTGGGCTGCCTGGCAACACAGCACAGCACACAATGTCAGGCATCGCTCTAATTTGCAGGGTCAACTTGCCTGGGCTAAACCTAGTCAGGGGTGTTGTTTGTTTGAGGCTGGAATGCCTGCGTGCACTGTGTGGGCCTTGAAACTGTCTAAGACAGTTTTGGTGTGATTGAGGGGGATCCAAGTGGCACAGCACTCTGATTCATTGGGGATCCATCATACCACCAATGCTCAATATTTCTACCAAGTTTGGGGCTGATCTGAGGTGTTGGTGAGGGTGTGCACTCACTTGAAGTTGGGTTGATATGTTGTGTGGCTGAGAGTCGGGGGTTGCCACGCACGTTCCCACGCTGCCAGCCAGTCAGGCGCTCCGCCACGTTGGGCTTTAAGTCATCACTCTGTGCATATTCACGCATGCTGCCGCGCTCGCAGCGCATCACCGGATCGTCAGTAGTCCCAGGTGTACCTTCATCTACACATCATCCATACACCAATGCTGCACCTCTTCCAACACATCCACAGCAGCAAACTCACAAATCTTGCTCTGGTCCATAAATGATCCATCGATGTGCGTGAGATGGGGTCAGCACGAGGATCTGCTATTGTCGGTGCCTTGGCACTGACCAATTGCATCTGATATCCCATCGCCCCATTCCAAAGTGTCCTAACAATATCATAACCCTCATATCAAATTGCGATTCGCAAATCTGCGTATATGCCGTCTCTGGTCGGCTCGTGACGCGAACTGCGTCACGAGCCGACCAGAGACTGATATCCAGCACGTCACGGGTCGCTTAGACTAAATCCCCACAATGATTCCCTTCACGGAGAGACAGGACAACAGAGAGACATTGAAACTATATCAAGTTGGTCATTAGCACGCATCCAGAAAAACATAAGCTGGAAAGAGGAACACAAGCAACTGGTTGTCAATGACCTCACGGAAAATCCGACGGGATGTAAGGCGTCAATACCAACTTCTTGATGACTCGCTCTTTTTTGTGATGTAGGTTCAAATGGCAGTGTCAAGCGGTCAACATCTGTGGCTGCATCCCGGCAAAAATCCAGCATACAGTGGCCAACTTGCCGTTTGCCAAAGACGCTTGATGAGACATATGAGCGCACTTTTAAGTTAGCAGAATCGTCGATGCCGTTCGAGCGGGCGGAGATGTGCTTGTACATCCGGCTTTGAAACACATCCAGGATACGAAGGAGTGAGGTAATCGCTCTACTATAAGGAGATGCCAAGTCGGGCCCTTTTTTGCTGAGCGCTCGGCTATCCATTTTAGAGGGACATCAGCTCGAGGGATAGAGCAAAGAGAATGGACAGAGGAACAGACCGGCGATGCGCTCTCCAACAACCTTTCCTGTCCTCGCCACTGACCGGCGCCCGAAAAAAAATATTGAGGGCGGAGTGCATGTGATTCGCATCACCTTGGGCACGAGTTGGGCATGCATGGGAAAAAGTGCGTGTGATGAAAGGGATGGAGCGGCAGCTTCATCTGAGTGCGAAGGTCAGGAGAGGAAGTGGGGTAGGCGATGGTGGTCTCGTGGGAGGAGAATGGCGATAGGGACGTTGGGGTTCTCGATGGCGGAGGTGAGGAAGGACCAATGTGGACGTGATGCCTGAAACTAGGAGGACAACTAGCCTTGGATGGTGTGTGGCATGGGCTCTGGGAAGATGAGGGCGTGAAGAATGTGAGCGCACGCGGGGAAGGCTAACATGTATTCTAATCCAGCTCGGTGGTGATGTGAAGGATAACATCGATAACATCGATCAGACGACGGTGAACAAGGTGTGACGCGTGACGGCGTTATGTTTGGGTCTCGTGATTGCGGACGTCCGAAGCACACGTTCCGTTCGGCGCACAGCGCGAAAGGCGGCTTACAACATTTTGGATGTCAAACTCTCCTCTGTCCTTTCCCAAGATCTCGCCTTCCATGCACCCGTGGCCAAACACTGGTATTCTTGGCGGTTTCAATGGCGACAGGTGAGTCGAATACATGGTTTGAATGGTTTCCCAATTCCCACATGCGCGCAAACGTGGTACATGTACTTCCCCGTCGCTGAGGCCACTTGTAACGGACAAGGTAACGGAATGCTCGGCGTCCCGATAACAATCGCGTGGCTCGGCCACCGAATTTGGTAATTAGCTTGCGTACACAGGCGGCATCGATAAGACGATAAGCCACATGCATCATGCACCATGCATCATTGGCAGTGCACCTCCGTTTCAACCCTCTACCACCGCATCCCATTCTCTCCCAATCGTTTCTTCTTGGATAACCAAACTCCCTTTTCCAAGTTTCACATTTCTTCCCGACTTCTGACATGAGTGACCAGTCTGCAACGTCTCACTTACAAGTGCTCTTTGAAGCAGCCTTGCAGGACTACGAAAAGAAGACGGGCATAGCATTGGCTAAGCACCCGCTCGCCGACAGGCTCCAAAATTTTGATTCCGTCGACTCCGTTACCGCCGTTCTTCATGAACAAACACAAGCCTTCAGTCAATTTCGGGAAAAAGACAAAGTCTTAAAGCCGCTCAAAAAGGCCATATCAGTTCTGTGTAAACTTTCTGCCACTGCCAGTATTGGTCGGGATATCGGCCTGGTACGTCCGTAGGCGTTGACCGGGTGTTCAATGTTCCTCACCCTCACCTTATAGCATTTCCCGCCTGTGACAGCAATACACACAGGCCTCGCTCTCCTGCTCTCTGTTTGTGCTTTTTTTTAGTCCCTGATCACGCATCTTCGTGACATCCAAATCTATTAGGCGGTTAATGGTACCACCGATAGCTACGATGCACTGGCCGACTTGCTCGAGTCGATCGAACACTTTCTCAATCGCCTTGACATCTATACGAAGATCCCTCCTACAGCCGCTATGACTGAGATGGTTGTCAAGATACTCATCGAGCTGCTCTTTACCCTTGCGTTGGCGACCAAACAGATTAAAGAAGGAAAGCCAAGTGAGTTCGTCTTCAGTGAGGTATTATGACCTAACTCAATGAAACGCAGAAAAGCTTGTTAAAAAGCTCCTTGGAGAGAAAGATGTCGAGGCCATACTTCAAAGGCTGGACCGACTCACCCAGGACGAGGCTCGGATAACCGCAGTGCAGACCCTTGAAGTCGTTCACGGCCTTTTCGAGATTATGAGAAGCGTGATGGACGGTGAGCAAGTACACTGGACCTGTTCGTTCGCAGGGTGTTGAAGATCCTTCCCTACAGACGGCGAGGCATCGGTTGGCCATCTAAGGGATACCCTCAGTATGTTTTACAGGCTACGATAAAGTGGCTTCGCGTCTGACAAAGCATTAGAAATCATGCAGCAACTCGCGAGCGATCAGAAGAAGTCGGAGCGCCAGTCAATTTTTAATGTTGCGAAAGCCGACTGGGATCATCGAGATTGTCTACAGGTGATAGCCTACAGCAAAAAATTATCACATGGCTCTCACCGCCTGATCCTTCGGAGAACCACCATATTGCCTGCGAATCACGCCACCCCGGGTCTGCTGCGTGGTTCATCCAGAGCAACACGTTCTCAGAATGGAAAACGTTCGAAGCCCCGAGTCCTCTTCTGTGGATTCATGGGAAACGTCCGTTAATGCCCAACTCTTATGTTTATGTAGAGACTGAAGGTTCTTCCTTTCCGCAGCGGGCGCGGGAAAGAGCGTTTTTTGGTATGTCAAAGTTCTGGTATTTTCGACTTGAGAACTCATCGTGCTGGCTAGCTCCACAATCATCGAGGATGTCGATGACATGCGGAAAGCCGGACTCGCGTCGCTCGCGTACTTCTACTGTGATTTTAGGGAAAGAGGAAAGACGGGCCTCCGTGGATTACTCTCGTCGCTGCTAGTCCAGCTTTGTCATCAATCCAACGCCTACTATGATGTGCTTTTCAAATTCTACTCGAAGCACACCAATGGTTTGAGCCATCCTAGCGACAACGCACTCGTGGGATGTTTAAAGGACCTAATTTATATCCCTGGATTAGCCCCCATGTACCTCATCGTGGATGGTCTGGATGAATGTCCAAAAACATCTGACATCCCGTCGCCCCGTTCCAAAGTCCTAACCCTCATAGAGGAACTTATCAAACTACGATTCCCGAATCTGCGTATATGCGTCACCAGTCGGCCGGAGACTGATATCGAGCATGTCCTTGGTCGCTTAAATCCCCACAACATTTCCCTTCACGGAGAGACAGGACAACAGAGAGACATTGAAGACTATATCAAGTCGGTCATTAACACGCATCCAGAGAACATAAGCTGGAAAGAGGAGCACAAACAACTGGTTGTCAACGACCTCACGAAAAAATCCGACGGGATGTAAGGCGTCAATACCTACTTCTTGATGACTCGCTCATTTTTGTGATGTAGGTTCAAATGGGTACAGTGTCAAGCGGTCAACATCTGTGGCTGCATCCCGGCAAAAATCCAGCATACACTGGCCAACTTGCCAAAGACGCTTGACGAAACATATGAGCGCACTTTACGAGAGATCAAAGAGGCAAACTGGGAATTCGCTTATCGGCTGTTTCAGTTCGTGTTAGTGGCTTCCCGACCGCTTCGCGTTGAGGAGCTCTCCGAGTTGCTTGCGTTCGACTTCGACGCCAAACCAATTCCGAAATTCCATGAGGATTGGCGCCTTCAAGATCCGGTACACGCGGTACTGTCTACATGCTCCAGTTTGCTTGCCATTGTCGATCTTATATATCCCGGGAGAGTTATACAATTCTCTCATTATTCGGTCAAGGAATACTTGACATCCACCCGCCTTTCTGAACAAAGCGACATTATTTCCCGCCGTTATCATGTTTCTATGACACCTGCTCATACCCTCGCGGCACAAGCCTGTTTGGGCATTCTGCTACACCTCGATAACGATGTCGTCACCAACAACAATGCGGAGAATTGGCCTCTCTCTGAATATGCTGCGAGGCACTGGGCTGACCATGCCCTGTTTGAGGGTGTGTGGCAGAAAGTGCAGGTTGGGGTGAAACAACTGTTTGACCCAAGAAAACAGCATCTTGCGATCTGTATCTGGATACACGACCCAGACGTTATGCCCTGGAATCTAGTCCGACAAGCTGGAAACCCATGGCCACCCCTTGGAACACCCTTGCATTATGCCGCTCGTTTGGGCCTACATGTCATAGTAAAGTTCCTCATCATCGAGCGCTCACAGGATGTGCACTCTCGACGCTTCACCGGCAATGCGACCCCGTTGCATCTGGCCTCGGCTCATGGACACATGAAAGCTACTCGCATGCTTATCGAGCACGGCGCGGATGTGTCAGCTCGGAACAAAAACGGGCAGACACCATTACACCTGGCATCGCGAAACGGAGAAGCAAAAGTCGCTCGCATGCTGATTGAGCGCGGCGCAGGTGTAGCAGCCCAGAACAAGCGCGGGGAAACTCCATTACATGTGGCGTCGAAAACCGGACAGGTGGAAGCCGCTCGCATTCTGGTTGAGCGCGGCGCAGACATGGCAACACAGAACAAGCGCGGGGAGACTCCATTATGTCTTGCGTTGACTCTATTATCTTTGTTTTCCAAAATGGGACAAGTGGAAGTTGCTCGCATGCTCATCGAGCGTGGCGCAGATGTGGTGGACCAGAGCAAGGTCGGGAAGACACCATTGCATCTAGCGTCGGAGTACGGGGAAGTGGAAGTCGCTCGCATGCTGATTGAGCGCGGCGCGGACGTGGCAGCCCAGAACAAGCGCGGGGAGACGCCATTACATATAGCGTCGCGAAATGGATACGTGGAAGTCGCTCGCATGCTGGTTGAGCACGGCGCGGATTTGGCAGCCAAGAACGAGCACGGAGAGACACCACTTCATCTAGCATCTCGAGACGGACGAGCGGAAGTCGTCCGCATGCTTATTGAGCGAGGCGCGGACGTTGCAGCCCAGAACAAACATGGGGAGACTCCATTACATCGCGCGTCCAGGCCGGATTACGACCCATATCCAAATTACATCCTGATACAGGGACTAGAAGAGGTTTCTCGCATACTACTTGAGCAAGGTGCAGATGTAAATGCCTTGAACAAGGATGGATTTACTCCACTTCGTCTGGTATCGAAAAGTAGGTTTGTGAGGGATGGACGCGCCCAAGTCCTTCTACAGCATGGAGCCGAAT
This sequence comes from Russula vinacea, assembly GCA_022376525.1. NCBI lineage: Eukaryota > Fungi > Basidiomycota > Agaricomycetes > Russulales > Russulaceae > Russula > Russula vinacea. The sequence goes on from WTXL01000074.1 coordinate 82,543, forward strand.
CTGATGATGAAAGTGGAGAAGATCTCTTCTCGGGTATCTTCGACTCGGACGCGGACGCGGACTGACACTCTGGATAGATGTGTATCTTCCGTGTCCAAATGGCAAGCATGCACGAGTCCGAGCGTGCAAGGTCGATCGCGTCTCGGACGTCGCCCCAGCCATTTCATGCTACGCTACGCTACATTGCTTACCCCCGTCCGCAGATTCAGTTGCAGAACATTTCTCTTTCCTTACAACGCATACGAGTGCGTCCCCCCTCATAAGAAAGTACATCTTCGCCCTTTGACATCCATTTAACGTGTGGCATGTACAGAATTTGGGATGTTTGCGCTGTAGATAAATTATCGAATGCCTCCTCTTCCTGTCTCAGAAATCCTAGTCATGGGACCGACCCAACGCAATAATTAGCGCAAATACCAAGAGAACCCATTCTAAGAACTCACCAGCGACAATGCAACCCGGAAGAATACCCTCATCCCAAGTTGGGTACAAAAATCCCCCTGGCGCGGTCCAATCAGCAGCCTCCCCATTTATCGCCTCGAACGACCCATCTGCATCTGTCAAGGTCCCAAGCTCTGGGCCTCGACCTGCACGTCAGCGCTCGCATCCGTCTTCAAGCTTGCTCAACAGTGGGTCTAGCACCACACCGACAACTTGAGTATAAGCATTCACTTCAAGACCTTTGATTAGATGAAGCGAGAATAAATCGTCAAGCCCGGGTGCGCTACGGAATTGTCACCTGAAAAAAAATGCATGAAACCCTGCACTGAAAAAAGGATACCGACTTGGGCAGATCACCACTTTCACAAGAGATGATACCTGCCAAATAAATGAGTGCAAATTTCAGGCAAGTTCGCATACTAGGCTATCGCCCTCTCGTGGACCGCAGAGAAGGCACAGAGAACGTTCACAGTCGGATAGAGTGGCTCAACCCGACCGTGAATGTTCTCTGTGTTTCTCTGATCGAACCACTTGGTCTTTGATCAGCTACTCTGAGATTGATCTAGCCCCTAGACGTGCTGCGAAAGCTGGGCGCTGCCAGTGTGAGAAATTGCGGCGAGAGGATGAGCGAGCAAATCCTCCTTCGTACGTTTCTGTATGCTTTCAGGTCGTAGCCGAAGTGTGAGACGGTGAATGTGGGACGGTGTTAGTAATGACTGTAGTTGGGTTGGCAACGACTCGGTTGCCATCCAATAAGCGCACGTGACACGTGACAATTACGCCCAACCGACTGACAGGCTCTGACAGGGAGACTTCACAAACCGAGAAGTTGCCATCGTATTGATATCGTACTATTCAAGGACAGACGCCTCTCTTACATGATGATATGAAGCGGTACGAATATTGGTACTAGTCTTGCTCGCGCGATACGCCGATACCCTTGCCGATACCATCACCTTCTGCTGATTTGGCACCTGTTTCGTCCCTGACCTTTCCCTCACTGAAGTCTAAAGGGTGCACATCCTCCCAGGACGATGCAGCGCTGTCTGTACCCGATATCAAGTATCTTGAGTCTTATTGACTCGTATGTTGCTCCTTTTTTCGGATGAACGTCGTTTTTAAAGCGACCTCTGGTCCTCTCGGCTTCCAACAGGTTGCAGCAGCCGGAGCATTGAACGATGCCGCAAGCTGCGAAGGGCCCGAAGAGCAATGACGCAGTACCCTCTACCCTGTCCAAGCGCAAAAGGAAGGCAGTAATTGGGACACAATATAGCAACCAGAATTCCAGATGCAAAGAGAAACGGCATGACCGAGGTACACCGCGGTTCAAACGAGCTCTTCTCGATTGTGAAAGCCGCGGAGCAATAAACGACGTCGAACCTCTAGCAGCAGGGGCGTGGAAATGGGACGTACACATGGCGAAATTCCTCAAGTCACGCGTGGCTTTGAACATAGTTGCCGTACCCAATGCGCCTGGTGGCGTACTTACACCGGAGAACCCGAGAATGCCCGGTGAAGGTGAGTGAATTGCCGCGGCTGGCGAGCCGGTCAACTCATGATTCGATGCCTCAACGCTCTTCGAGTCTTTCGTAAACTACAAGAGTGCGCTGATAGCATGCACTTCCAATTGAACCGGCAACCCATCTTTAAAATTCCACCTTTGGATTCTTTCCTTTGCGGCCCAGCCCTTTCCTCGTTCTCCGACTCCTCCCCAACTACAGTAGCTTACTGTCCCCCACTGCACAACCATGCGGTTTTCCGCGGTCCTCATTCTCCTAGTCGCAGCGTGCGCTTCGGCGGGGCCTTCACTTTCCACTTTGTCTTCGGCTTCCTTTCCGTTATCTTTGCCTTTACCATCAACTTACTCGGGAACGTCATCGTCTTCATCGCCATCCAACCTGGCCAGCTCGTCCTCTTCTGGAAGTAATAACTCGCCCCCGTCGGTGCTTCCGACAAGCACAAGTATTAGTGTGCTCACGGAACCAGGGCCATCTACCATCCCCATCGCCCCGTATCCTTTTGCGCCCTTCCCGTCGCCGTCTTTGGAGCCTCCCATTCCGGGCGTGTACCCGGCGACTTCACCCAAGCATCCCCCTCCTGTTGAGAGTCCGGCACTGGTCCCTGATTTTGCGGCGGCGTGGACAAGAGCGTACACTAAGGCCAAGGCCAAGGTGTGTATATTGAATCCCTCTTGAGACTCCCAAATTCTCGTATAATTGTTTGTTGTAACGTGGGGTGGATGAACGGCATGTGCCGTCACCCAACTTTTGCCTTACCGAACCAGCAGTGTTGATGCCGTTTGTTTTCCCCGTAGGTCGAAACCTGGACGCTCGAAGAAAAGGTCAACATCACTACTGGTGTGGGCATACCAAACGGCCGTTGTATTGGCAATATCGCACCCATCGGTGACTTTCCCGGTCTCTGTCTTGAAGACTCGCCCCTTGGGGTGCGCCTTGCGGATTTCGTCACTGTTTTCCCCGCTGCCATCAATGCCGCGTCCACGTGAGTATTGACTTGACTTTTATCTCTCCTAAGCCGATTGGGACAATCTCAGGTGGAAGCGTTCGTTACTCCGCGCGCGTGGCGTTGCGATGGGTGAGGAACATGTCGGCAAAGGGGTCAACATCGCCCTTGGTCCAATGATGAACATGGGTCGTGTAGTTCAAGGCGGACGCAACTGGGAAGGCTTTGGCGCAGACCCGTTCCTGGCGGGCGTTGGAGCATATGAGACCATCCTCGGTATGCAATCTGCAGGCGTTCAGGCTTGCGCAAAGCATTTTATCAACAAGTGAGAATATCTTTGACTGTGTAGCTACGCATCGATGGCTGAGACACACGGAACAGTGAACAGGAGAACCAGCGTACGATGGAGAGCTCGAATGTTGATGACCGGACGGAGCACGAGATCTACGTGGCCCCGTTCTTGCGTAGCGTCATGGCTGGCCTCGCATCGGTCATGTGCTCTTACAACCTGGTTAACGGAACGTATGCCTGCGAGAACAACCATACGATGAACGGTATCCTCAAGAACGAGCTCGGGTTCCAAGGGTTCATAATGACCGACTGGGACGCCCAGCATTCGACGATGAGCGCGATGACTGGGTTGGACATGACCATGCCGGGCAATATCAACACGTCGTACTTTGGTCCGATTCTCACCGCATACGTCCAGAACGGGACGATCCCCGAGGCGCGCGTGGACGACATGGCCACGCGCATTCTCGCATCGTGGTACCTCCTCGGTCAGGACTCGCCAGACTACCCAAAGACGAACTTCAACGCGTTCTTCCCCCTGGACGAAGCGACCAATGAGCACATAGACGTACAGGGTGACCACGGAACGCTCGTGCGCGAGATTGACACGAGCAGCATCGTGCTGCTGAAGAACGTCAATGATGCACTCCCGCTGAAGAAGCCTCGCACGCTGGTATTGATCGGATCTGATGCGGCTCCTGGACACATTGCGGGACCTAATGAGTTCCCCTATCAAGCTGGGGTCGACGGTGTTTTGGCGGTCGGGTGGGGATCAGGGTATGTGCATGAGAAAATGGTTTACTGTAATGCGCGCATTGACCGTCGCTGCCTCGGTACGCAGAACCGCATCGTTTACCTACAAAATTTCTGTGCGTCTTTCGTCTCTTCGTCCTCTTATACCAGGCCTGCGATTTTATTTATCTCACGTTGTCTTTGGATTGGATAATATAGCCATACGAGGCGTTCCAGGTGCGGGCTCGCATCGATCATACATCCTTTTCGTGGTTCTTCGACGACTTCAACCTCGTTGGTGCCGCCACTGCAGCCGTACAACAGGACGTTGCGATTGTGTTCCTGCAGGCGGACTCGGGAGAGGCCAGCGACAGGTAACTGGAGTGCCTTCGGGTCCATTCGAAGAAAAAAAAGTCTAACAATGATATGTGTTATATCTACAGGAACAACCTCACGGCATGGCTTAACGGCGACGCGCTGGTTCAAACGGTCGCGTCGCAAAACAATAACACGATCGTTGCTATCAATTCGGTCGGCCCACTTATCCTGGAGCCCTGGATTGACCACCCGAATGTGACTGCGGTCGTCTGGGCCGGTCTTGGGGGAACGGAAACGGGTAACGCGCTTGTGGACGTGACTATGGGGCGGTGAACCCAAGCGGGCGTTTGCCGTACACTATCGCAAGTCTCCTCAGGACTATCCGGCGCAGTCCGTCCTTGGTGGGAATGGCGATGAAATATTGAACATCACTTACTCAGAGGGGTGCGCGCGTTCTGTTGTATTCCGTTCTTGCTAACTGTAACCGTTAACTGTTAACTGTTATTTTTTTTCGCAGCTTGTTTGTTGACTATCGCCATTTTGATGCTGCGAACATTGCGCCGCGATTCGAGTTTGGGTTTGGGATGAGCTACACCGAGTTCGAGTACTCGGATCTAAGCATCACTCCGTCCGACGACGTCGGCGAGGCCAAGACGGCAACTGGAGGCGAACTGGCTGGCTGGTAAACCAGGCCCGCAAGGGGTCGGCTCGTCCACCGCGCTATGGTTGCACCGCCCGGCGTACACTGTGTCATTCACTGTGCAGAATACGGGCGAAGTCGCTGGTACGGAGGTGCGTATTCTCTCTCTCTCTCTTTTCCCCCTTTCACTGAACCGTGCGGACAAAAAAAAGATATCTCAGGTGTACCTACATTTTCCTGCTGGCGCAGGCGAGCCGCCGTCCGTCCTGCGCGGGTTCACAGACGTGGAACTGCGGCCCTCTGAGGAGAAGAGCGTCAATGTGACGCTGTCGAGGTATGACCTGTCGGTTTGGGACGTCCCTAGCCAGTCGTGGATGCGTACCTTGGGCACGTACTCTCTTTCGGTTGGTGCGAGCAGCCGCGATTTTAGGTTGAAGGGCACGTTACCACTTTAAATTTCGCTGTTTTTCGGCTTTGTGTTTGTATGGAGTTATTTGGACAACCCAGCGCCTGCGGTGAACAACTTCACACATTGCATTGGATTTATTCCAATGTACTGTAGCTGTCAGGGATGTGGGTTGTTGGATGGGGTTCTAACACCAGTGGCAGAACACTTCTCTGGGAGTGCTAAGATTAAGATTCCTGCAGCCGTCTATTACAGTATCGTAAACGCCGGCCACCTCGATCATCGACGCCAGCGACTTAGCGCTTGAGCACCCACACCGGTCCCTATTGTCGATCGCTACCACTGTATCTGCGGCTCCTCGCACTCTCGCCAACGCTAAGCGTCGCCTTCAAGTTTTGTGCGACGGCCATTCGAGCTTCATCTTCCATATCAGTCCTTCCGATACCCTCCCATATTTCTCTGGACGTCTTTCAGTCAACGGTGACATACTCGTACTAATTACTCACCCGGCTCGCCTAATCTCCTTCACCGCTATTCCAAGAAGGGAGAGAACTTCGGCCATTATCTGAATGATCATTTCTGCAGTCAGAGAAGTCGAGAAAACTGTTCAATGCCCTCAAAGATTCCACAAGAGTGTCCTGTACGGCCCGAACATCTAAGTGGCCTTAAGTGTCAGTGGCGCACGCAGGGCTATCGAGGATAGACACTGAAAGGTGAATGCCGGTCCTGACAAAAATCACATTCGAAGTTGAGAGTATCAGGTATTCTCAACTGCGAATGTGATCTTCAATACCTGCCAAATAAATATTAGAGTGCAGATCTCATATAAGCATGTCCATGTCTTGGACATACCAGGCCGACACCCGCTTCGAGTGTCCAGAGAAAGCAAAGAAGGCATTTACTGTTGGATCGAGCCAGTTGGTCCATCGATCATCGCCGTGGAACTGATCTGGCCCCCGGACTTGCTGCTGAAGGACGATGAGAATGTTGCCGGCAGAGTTGCAGGCCTGGAGCTGGGAGGTGAGCGGATGGACAAGTAGATCATGAATTGGGTGATGTGAGAGTGAGACATAAAGAAGCAAGACAATCGTGCAGCAGCGGGGTTAAAATCTGCCACCAGCACGTTCTCAGCACGTGCCGGACACTGCCGAACACTCCCACGGCCCGCGTCGCACAGGATGTCGAGTTTCAACGATGATTCGCTGAAATGCAACTTCCTGCACAGTACTGTACTGATCTCCGCCAATTCTCGGCTCTGATTTCGATAACATATCAAAATCACTATCGACGACAAAACGGGCTGGCGCTACTTCTAATTCTCCCACGATTGCCATTCTCAGTCCTTGCATCGCCCATATTGAGATTCCGCACGGGCCAGGATACACGAGGCAGTACGCATCTTTCCCTGTTCTCTTCTCTACGAGACCTTCCCCCATCATACCCCGTCCATGGCTACTGTGTCCCAGAGTTCTCCTGAGGCCGCGTCCAGCTCGGACTATGAAGTGATCTTCGACAATGCTTTGAAAGCCTATAAAAAGAAACCGGGAAGAATTGGCCTCAGATCCACTGCTGCGCAGGCTCGAAACTTGCAATTCTCCCGATTCAGTCCTTGCCCTGCTGAAAGATGAAATTCCTGGTTTTGACCAATCTGGGAATAGCGATGAGAGGCTCACAAAATGGGTCGCTCCGGTGGTAACTGTGCTCTACAATTTTGCTTCAACGATTAGCGGAGCTGTTAGTTTGGTAAGTCTTGGCTCGTTTTAAGGACATTTTTTTGAGACCTGCGCTCTGATGTCTATTTTCTAGGCATACCAGCCAGCGGGAGTGGTCTTCACGGGAATTGCCTCCCTTCTCTCGGTGGGTTACGCCTCGATTCTCTTTGTACTCTCCTTTGATGCCAAATCGCACAGGCGGTTCTTGCCGTTGGCGCCAGCCAGAGCGCACTTGTCGACCTCTTTGAACGCGTCGAGAATTTCTTCACAAGACTTGGGATATATGTCCGACTCCCTCCGACGGCAGAAATGACAGACATTATAGTGAAAGTCATGGTTGAGGTGCTTCTCATCCTTGCCTTTGTAACAAAGGAGATTAAACAGGGAAAAATAAGTAAGTTCGTCCTCGACAATATGCCATTCTCTTTCGACTTTCTTTTCTAGAACGATTCGTGAAAAAGCTGGTAGGGAGGTCGGATATCGAGGATGCCTTGCAGAGGCTCGACAAACTAACGCATGAGGAAGGTCGGATGGCGTCAGCGCAAGGTCTGAGCGCCACGCATGGCGTGGGTGAGAGAGTAGCGAGCCTCAGTGACGGGATGAATGTCGCAATCAACGCTGTCCTCGAAGGTGCGCATCTTCTTCTGGTTGTTGACGCCGTTATCTTATTTATGGCTAGGTGGTGAGAACATCAGAGAAGAGTTACAAAAAGTTGCAAGAGACGTAGGCGACCTCGTAAAAATTCAAAGGATGACAGGCGTTCGTAATCTCATAGTAGCCTTGTCGTTGGCCATGCAAACCCAGATGCTCACAGGGAACGAACTGCTTAAGACATTGAAAACTGCGGCAAGACCTTGCGAAGTGGCTCTCTCCTCCGGATCCATTCGTAAATTTCAATACTGCAGACCACGCCCGCCACCAAGGCACGCGGAGTGGTTCACTCAAAGCAGCGTCTTCAAGATTGGAAAGAGTCCAGTTCTTTTTGTGGATCCACGGAAAACGTACATCCCCCAGTCCTATCGCGCCCTCCTTTGCTAATCTCCGTGTCCACAGCAGGCTCGGAAAATCTGTTCTACGTACGTTTCGTTAATCTTTCTGGCCTGATAACTGGCTGATACTTTAACCATCGACCAGCTCTGCGATCATCCAGGACATCAAGCGTGTCTGTAGCACAGCGTCAGGATACTTGGCCTTTTTCCTCTTCGATTTAAAGACACTGGCAAGCAAGATGCGCGGCCCTCCTATCTTCTCTCATTGTCCAACTCGGCAATCAATCCGATGATTTCTACTACGTTCTCCATCACTTTTATTCCGATCACCACAGCGGCACTCAGCAGCCCAGCATCGGCGCCTTACACAATGCCTCGAGGACATGCTCAGGGTCTCAGAAATCTTACCATCTACCTTATTATCGATGCACTCGACGAATGCCCAAATACAACTGGGATTCCATCGCCACGTGAAGATCCTAACTTTTGTGAGGGACTGGTCAAATTACCTTCCAAATTTGCGACTTTGCGTCACAAGTCGCCCAGAACCTGACATCCGAACCTTCCTCAGCCCTTAACGTCGACATCTAATTCCATATCCCTTCACGACGAAAGCGGACAAAAGCAGGACATTGTCGACTTCGTGGGCTCCGTGGTTTACTCTGACATAATATGCAAAGATGGCGAGAAGACGATAAACATTAGTTATCGAGACGCTGTCGGACAAGGCAGATGGCATGTAAGGGCTGTGTTTTGTGATATTGTACGTACCTTTTCTTATTCTTAATCAGGTTCCGCTGGGTCTTTTGTCAACTGGAAATTCTGCGACACTGCTTCCCTCCAAGTGTGCGGCGTATTCTCGCGGAATTGCCAGAGACGTTGACGCAACGTACGAGCGGATACTACAGAGATTCCCAAGACGAACCGAGTCTACACCCCGACTTTTGCAATGCCTCACCGTGGCCGCCGCCCCTTGCGGTGGAGGAGTTAGCGGAAGTCCTTGCTATTGATTTCGATGCAGCAGGAGGGATTCCGAAACTGAACGAGGGATTCCGCTGGGCAGATCAAGAAAAGCCGTACTGTCTGCATGTTCCAGTTTGGTCGCCATTGTCGAGGATGGGATTCGCGCCGAGTTCAGTTTTCTCACTTTTCGGTCAAGGAGTTCCTGACGTCGGATCGCCTTGCCGCCTCGGATGTGGATGTTTTGCGTGGTCACCATATTCGCCTCGAGCCTGCACATACATTATGGCTCAGGCTTGCCTCAGTGTCTTACTCCGGTTAGACGACCACATGGACAAAGAGACCATCGAGAGTTATCCTCTGGCCAGATATGCTGGCAATTTGTCTTCGCACATGCCATGTTCGAAGACGTATTATCACACATTAACGATGGACTCGACTATTCCTGGACAAGACAAGCCACATTTTAACACTGGTTCTGGTTAAATGGCGATTTCGATTCCAAGAGATTGGACTGGACCTGGAGTCCACGTCGGATTCGAGTGAATCACTTTCCGATTCGCCAAGTTCACCGCCCACTTCCCAAATACCACCACGAGATCCCTTTTTACTACGCGCGTGATGGGTAACGGTGAACCTTGTGGTGGCACAACTCCTCATTTCGAAGCGTCCACGTGACTTAGATGTCATGACGCATTCGGCACACTCCGTTGCATATTGCAGTACACACGGATGACAGCAAGGTACTGCAATGCTATTGAGCGTACCACAAATATCAATGGCCAGGACAACAAGGGTTGCCACCATTGCACACGCAATGTGCGAGGCGAACACGAACACTCCGCACGGCTTTTACTGGACCACGGTGCAAACGTAGACGCACAGAATAACAATGGCACTACTCCTCTACATTTAGCGGTTCCAAACGAGCGAGGAAATCGTGCAATTATTGATCGAAAATACCACAAATATTGACGTGCGGAACAACAAAGGCCAGACTGCACTGCACAAAGCATCGAAACGTGGTGACCTCGACATTATACGGCTATACTAAACCATGATGCGGACGTGACGCACTGGATAACGATGGTCGACTCCGCTTCACCTGGCAATTTCTGAAGCGGACCCGGAGGCCGTAGAATTGTTACTCAAGCATGGTGCAAATATCAATCTGCGAACAACATGGCCAGACTGCAATACACCGAGCATCCAATGTGATGACCCCGATATCATCAACTTATACTAACCATAGTGCAGACGTCAACGCACTGGACAACGAGAATTCGACTCCGCTGCACCTGGCAATTTCTAAAGCGAACCTGAAGGTCGTACAATTATTACTCAACCATGACGCCAGTGTCACTTTGCAGAATGACAAAGGCCAGGCCGCACTACACCGAGCATCGCAGAGTGGTCACTCTGACATTATACAGTTGATACTAAACCATAATGCGGACGTGGACGCACTGGACAATGAGGGTTCGACTCCACTGCACCTGGCAATTGCTGGAGCGAGCATGGACGCTGTACAACTGTTACTCAACCATGGTGCAAGTGTCCACGTGCAGAATAACCGAGGTGAGACCCCATTCCAGGCTGCGTCAGCGCGAGGACTTGAGGAGATCACGTGGTTGTTGTCCCACAGTGACTCTGACCGGGCCGGTTAACTCCGCTCCAGCGTCCTTATAACAGCATATCACCCCCATTTTTTTCATCTCGCCATTCCTAGCATTATATGGGCTCTTCGTCAACCTCCCTTTATTTACATCGCTACGCTACGAGCACCAAGGACCAAAATACGTAAAATTTTGCAATTTTTATGTTTGCGTTTCGACCTATACAATCTCTGAGCTATCTCATGGATGAGTGGACGACGAGCGTACTGTAACATTATGATTGCCTTGATAGTTTACCTAGTAGCCTAGTAGTTGACAGAGCTCATGACAAAAAATCCGCATTTCCGATCAGCTTGAACTCCCGATACGGAAGTGACGAGGCCTTTCCGAATCTCTGTCCATCGAGGCGTTGAGGCAAGCGCACGCACCTCTTTGTGGCACCTGGCTCGGCGCGTGTCGTGGAGCGTCATTCCATGATAACGCTCGAAGCAGAGCGCACGCTCGTGCACGTCGTTGTTAATGTCGCGTATGCGATCAAACGCGTGAATCGCCTCTGTGCTGGTGAACAGGCAACTGCGGAGGCGGCAGCCGCGCAGGCACGGATTGTTGGCAAGGGAGCTCGAGCGACCTCGCGCCGTCTGTCGCAGACGCTATCGGTTCGAGTGGCAGGTGGAGAGAGGGGAGGTGGATGGGGAGTTCCATTGTGGGGAGCGTCAACAAGCGTGGTCGGGGCGCAGCTGGGGCGTTTGGAGGCGGCGGATCGCAGCCGATCTGTTCGTTTTGGCAAAGGCGAAGGCGTGCGCGGTACTGCGTTTGTCTTTCTTGGCAAAGCTCTCGTTCATGGACGCGTCACGCGGCACCGTCAGCAGGTGGTGCAGGTGCGCATGGCTGCGCGCTGTGACGTGCTCGAAGCCGCAACGCCCGACGGTCACGATGGAGCGCGATCTCCTGGTAGACCGCTGTGTAGTCTTCGTAGGGCTCGCTGGTGTACTTCGGTAGTGCTGGCCATCGAGTAGGAGGGTGACGGCGTGGGAGACGGTCGGTAATAGTCTGTTCATGGAGAGGGCGGTGTGTGATATAGTTATAAAATTGGTTTACTGTCAGTTTTATAACTACATCACCCACACGCCGCGACTCATGGAGAGGGTGGAACGGGACCAGGGATACAAGGGATAAGGAAGGGTTAGCCAAGCGGGGCAAGATGGACGATAAACCGAGAGTGATCCGACCGGAGGCTCGAACCTCCGGTCAATAATTTACGTTGACCTCGACTCAGTTATCTATTTAGTCCTGCCCGTGTAACCCACCCGCACCTTGATATCGCTCCTCGCCCTCGATTTTTGCCATGACCACTATCATCTCCGATGACGAGTTATTCATGGATGCGGGACGCGCCAAAGGAAAGGTGGTCGTCCTCACGGGTACGTGATACGCACCCCTGGTTCTGCCACGTATAGGTGTCGTTTGAGCAAGAGATGGATAAACCATGCAGGAGGGCGAACGGTATCGGCAAGGAGGTGGCCATGACATTTTCCAAGTACGGGTACGTCGTACTGGTCTAAATTTTAAATACTGCGTCCACGAAATTCTACGGTTCAGTGCCATAGTGGTGATCGGCGATTTGGATGTTGCTGGGGCAGAGGCTGTGGTCTCTGCTATTACCGCAGATGGCGGGTGCGTCTTTTTTCAACTGCGAATCTCTGGATTTGAGTTATGTTTCTATCGAAGAAAAGCTACGACTATCAAATGCAACGTAGCGAGCTGGGATGATCACTATCCCTCTTTGAACTCGCATTGAGAAGTACGGTGCTGTGGACATTGTGGTCTGTATACTGTCTCCCCACGCGTGTTGTACTAACGAATGGCAGATCGCAAATGCAGGAATCACCGAAATCGAACGGAATGTATGTATGGGGGAGTTGAAAGTCGTAGACGGCAGGCCCGTCGCGCCCAAGCTCGCGACCCTGGAGGTCAACCTGATAGCTGTTTTCTATAGTCAGTAACCTTCTTTGCATAGCACATTGCAATACTTACCTTCGATGACCGCCCGCCATTCAGCCGTCCACCTCGGCATGCACTACATCAACGGAACCGCGCCCTGATTCATGGAAAGCAATCGTTATGATGGGCTCTGTAGGTACGTACTTGAGGTTCGCGCCTCTATCGCGCCAGAGACACTGACCGACCGAACCGGTGCAGCGTCTTGGCAGGGCGTCTCACGAGCGCCGCAGTACTCCGCCTCAAAGCACGGCGTGCTGGGTCTCATGCGCGCGCTGGACGCCAGCACTGCAGAGGACAACATCCGTATCGCCGTCATCCACCCTTGGTTCGCAGGTGCGTTCACTGTCCGGTGGGCCTGTGTACTGTGATTCCAATTTCAATCTTTCTGAAAAGATACCACGCTTCTCGAACTCCCCATGAGGCTTTTACTCGCGGGCATTCCATTGACGCCCATTTCACGTATAGCGGGCGCTGTCTTCCGCGCGGCGACGGACCCGGACCTGCGACGAGTGGGTGTCCTTGGGTGTTACCTGACGACGGACCTGTAATCAGGGTCGAGAAGGAGGGACTTCGTGGGGGTGTGTATGAGATGCTTAGCGCGCGTATTCGCCGGGCCAAAGGGTAAGCACCACCTCTGTCGTGCGCGGTTTCCAGTGACGCTGACGGTCGTGTCATGATGCTTGTGATGGTGGGGATGTATGCAGCTTTGCGACAGCTGTAAATGACTGGGCTCGGTTGTTCCGCGACTTGGGACGTATTTTCCGCCCTGTGCTCTTAATCGCTGCCATTCCCGCTGTGCTGCTTGCCGTCGCGTTTCCAAGGGTCTTCTCTCCTGAGAAGCCGATTCTTCCACCCACTCAACCTAATGCTAGCCAAAGAATTTTACGCACAACATTTGGAACCCATATTCATGTTGCGGAGTCAAGGAGAGATTTTGTAAAATATCTAGTCGCATCGTCGTACATATATGCTGTTGTCCTAGCTGCTTAGATTCACTTTTGTGCTTTACAGTAAACCGTCTGGGGCGATGGGCGCCTGTCGGCAGGCTCGGGCGGATGATTCCGAAGTTCCGGATTACGCAACTTGAATTGGACCCACATCTCTCCCGCCTTCACTGTCATGCTCGTCCTCCGCAAGGCCTCAAAATCTGTGAGGGGTCCTCATTTTGTCATCCCGTCCTAAGACGTGTTTCTCATCACGGACATCTGGCAGACAGCGTCGCACCTTTCGCGACACACCCCGACGGCCTCCGTGGCCTTTCCGGTGGGCCGCTGGCAGCGTTCAACACGCGGATTGGCGACTCCCTCGAGCGGCCCATACGATGCTGTTGTTATTGGTGGAGGTGCGTCCGCGCCCCATATCGAGTATTCAAATTAGAGCGTTTTTGTCGTCGCAGGACCTGGTGGTTACGTGGCTGCCATTAAGGCGGCTCAGCTTGGTCTCAAGGTACGTTCGGCTTTTTGTCCTTGGCTATTCTCTGCTTCACACTTATTCCATCGCCTCATTATTCGCCAGACTGCATGTATAGAGAAGCGTGGGACCCTTGGTGGGACGTGCTTGAACGTCGGTTGCATTCCCTCTAAAGCCATGCTCAACAACTCCCATATCTACCACCAAACACTCCATGATATCAAGAAGCGCGGCATCGACGGTCCGTGTTTTTCTTACCGCCACCGTCCCTTTTAACTAACGAATGGACGCTTCCAGTTGAAGGCGTCAAACTGAATCTCCCTCAGATGCTCAAGGCTAAGGATGATTCCGTACAAGGTCTCACCAAGGGCATTGAGCTTCTTTTCAAACAAAATAAGGTCGACTACATCAAGGGAACTGCTTCCTTTGCATCACCGAACACGATTTCGGTGCAGCTCAACGACGGCGGCGAGTCCACCGTGGAAGCGAAGAATATCATCATCGCCACCGGGTCCGAGGTTACACCATTCCCCGGCGGCGCTATCGAAATAGATGAAGAGCAGATTGTCAGCTCGACTGGCGCGCTCTCACTTCAGAGCGTACCAGGAAAGATGGTCGTTATCGGTGGCGGTATTATCGGATTAGAGATGGGCAGCGTGTGGAGCCGTCTGGGCGCCGAAGTTACTGTCGTCGAGTTCCTTAATAGCATTGGAGGTGTAGGCATCGATGAGGAAATCTCGTGCGTCCCCCATATCTTTCAAATTTCTGCGTTCCTGTCCATTGATGCGTACTGGCTACTCAGAAAGCAATTCCAAAAATCGTTGACCAAACAAGGTTTCAAGTTCAAGCTTAGCACAAAGGTACTCTCTGCAGAGAAGAAGGATGGGAAGGTGATCGTCGCGACGGAGTCTGCGAAGGACGGAAAGCAGGACACAGTACGTGGTTTTCAAAATCTCTCTTGCCTATGGCGGCATAATCGGGACTTTCATAAGCTCGAGGCGGATGTTGTGCTCGTCGCAGTCGGCCGCAGGCCATACATCAAAGGCCTCAACCTTGAAAACATCGGTGTCGAAGTCGATGAGCGCGGGCGCATCGTGATCGACGACCAATTCAACACGAGCGTGCCGAACGTCAAGTGCATCGGTGACGTCACGTTTGGTCCGATGCTCGCCCACAAGGCAGAGGAGGAGGGCATCGCCGCGGCTGAATACATCCACGCAGGCCACGGCCACGTAAATTATGAGACGATTCCGAGCGTGGTGTATACGCATCCGGAGGTGGCGTGGGTCGGCAAGACGGAGCAGGAGTTGAAGAAGGACGGAGTGCGGTATAAAGTTGGCCGGTTCCCGTTCCTTGCGAACTCGCGGGCCAAGACGAATATGGATACTGAGGGCCAGGTCAAGTTCTTAGTCGAGGCGGAGACAGATCGCATTCTGGGCGTGCATATCATCGGTGCGTTGTCAAATGCTGCGCCCTTGTGTGGCTGTCGACTCTGGCTCGTTCTTATATTCTTTTATTGCAGGTCCAAATGCTGGTGAGATGATCGCGGAGGGCGTCCTTGCGCTCGAGTACGGCGCGAGTTCAGAAGACATCGCACGCACAACACACGCACATGTAAGTAATTCTTTTCCCCCTCACATCGCATCTTGTTGTGGCACCCTGATTGATTGATATGCCTTCCCTTGAAGCCAACGCTGTCCGAGGCATTCCGGGAAGCGGCCTTGCAAACGTCCGCTGGTAGCGCGATCCACTTTTAGAAAAGAGCAGAAACGGAAGGGTGCGGCCCCTGCTTCTGTAGTTGGATATGGATCTCTGTTGGTTATACATATCCGAATACCGTGCAACGGACAGTACACTTTTACCCTTGTTAGCATGAGTGTGTCGCCGCCCGCCCAATTATAATCACCACTTTCGAAAGTTCCCTCTCATGTGAAGTTGTTTGAGAGCGCACCTGCATATACAACCACTACCACGACGAAAACGCAACGTTGTGACGCACAAAAGTACTACAGTAAGAGGCGTGAGACTGTTGCCGTTCAACTTCCTACATCCCGCCCTTGCTTTTTCTAACAACATGCCTTCTCAATGGCTCTTGTCAGAGACGATTTCCGATGCGCTGTTACCGGGAGATACGATTCCCAATCGGTGGAGCAGTGTCCCGAGCGGGACGTGGACGGCTTCCTTCTCCCTCACACAGAGCCCACTTGTATTCGCATCACTCATCAAGTAACCATCACCACCCTTACCACCAGCACCCACTATGTACCCAGTACACCAGTAACCCCAGCCTAACCCTCGCTCAGTCCACCGATCATCCAGCACAAGTTCAAGCACAGCCGCGACACCAACACCAACGCCCTCGTGCCCATCCTCTTCAAACCTGTCCACACCAACCAAATTCGACGCAGCTTGCGAAACCTGCACCCGCGTTCCTGCGAGTCGTTTCAGGAATGGGCACGCCAACGCCAACGCCCACGGCCCAGCTCTACTGTACTGTACTGACACCGATGCCATCCAGCTCGGCCTTACGACCTAACTGACTAACGAACACACCGCCCCTTTCCCTCCCGCGCCTTCCCTGCTCAGCAGCGCAGCTGCGCGGTACACACAACTCCACTCACTGCATCGACGACGAGATTCGATCCGCCTCGGCAGAGCGTCGCCCAGCGTCATGGTACTGTACGTACTCACACGCGCGAATGCGACCACGATCAGCAGTGGCAGGGCATCATCGTCAGCCTCAACGTCCTGATCGAGTCCGCGCTCTGCCCCTTACATCCGCTTTGCGCTTCTCTTCCTTCTTTGCGCTGTCCTCCCCGCACTCGCGGTACTCCTGCGCTTTCTTCGACAGCGGTTGGCCAACGTCGATCTCCCTTTCGTTATTTGCGGCGTTGGCTGGGGCTGGATCTGGGCCGTACAGGGTTTGTGAGGGGTTGTTCAGTACGTTGTGGAATGAGGCGGTGAGAACTATCTCAGGTTGGGGTACAGGTGCGGTGGACGAGCGTTTTAGAGGCGTCACTGCCGACCGATAATGCTGGTATTCCAATTCTCTCCACCACTCACCGCGCCCTTTCCCCACAACTCCTTCCTCGTTGCCCCCGGGCCAACCATAATGTCGCACACTTCCGCACCAACGGTTCACCCATACTCGCATAGCTTACTCCCGCCCCTATGCATCGACCAACGACGATCTTATGGCTTCCACGTCGGAACACCATCGGCACTACCTGTTCACCAAGACTCGGAAGCCCAACCTGCCTCATGGGTAGAGGTCAGAGGGTCCTAGATTCGTAACCCTGTTTACCTGTAACCTACTGCACAACCCCACGGATCACTATTGGTATATCGCGTAGGATCGTATGTATATAACTTTAAATGATCGTGCTATAATAGACCGAATCATTCTCCTGTTCATCCTCGCTACGTCTCCACGTCGACTTCCGCTGCACTCTACGTTTTGTATGTGATCTCTGTATCCTGGTCCTTCAGACCACGCCTGGCGGACGTACGTCTCAGATCTGGGTCTCATCTCATCGGCTTTTTTTCTCCAAGTAGGTTAAACCGCTGCGCACTAGTCGTCTCCTTCCGCCTCGAACGACGCATCATCTCCGTATTGCGCCTCTCGCAGGGCAGATTCTGAGCCATCTAGCCGACGACGTATTCATCTCCGATGCGCTGAGTATCAAAGGTTACGTGGTCTTGCGGAGACCTCTCCCCGATGCCAATCTACTAGATGGAAGGAATGGAATGGAGGGCGGCGGGGAGGAAGACGGGAGGAGTCGGCCACCGGCACTGCTCATTGCGCATGCATGTGTCGAGCAGAGCATGCGTGACGCGAGCGAGTGAGTACGCAGGGCATGACATGCATGACACGCAGGGCACATCACAGTACTGTAGCTTTACAGTAGGGTAGACAAGTAGATCAGTACTACATTATACGTTATCTCACGGCACCGTGCTCCATCAGTAGTTGAATAATCTCATCGTGCCCCTCCTCTGACGCAACGTCCAACGGAGTCCTCCCACGCTTATCCCCGACATCTACACTTGCACCAAACTCGAGTAATACGCGTGCTATCTCAATCCTCCCCATTTGCGATGCTCGATGCAACGGGGTTAAACCTTCCTGTTCGGATATCTGAGGATCTGCACCGTGGATAAGCAACAATCGAATAACTCTGGAGTCGTTGAGTACTGCAAAGTTTAGCGGAGTGGAACCAAAGTCGTTCTGGGCATTGACGTCCACCCCGTAGTCAAGTAATGCCTGAACCATTTCGGAATCTTCACAATAAGCTGCAGAATGCAGTGGGGAGTTCCCAGAATAGCCCCGCAGGTCCAGGGATGATCCGTTGCGATGAAGTACTTGTGCCAGTTGGAAGTGTCTTCCCGCCAATGCCGCCACAGCTGGTGTCATGTAGTATCCGCCAATAGCACCCACATACTGCGGATACTTAGCAATCAACTGTTCGGCCAGACTCTGGAACCCACACAGCGCCGCGTAATATAGGGGTGTCTTTGCACCAGATTCCGAGGGGGGTGAGAACTGATAAAAGACCGAGGAGTCGGAAGGGAGGGTATCTATGTCGTACAACTGGTGCCAAGCCTCAAAATATGGTTTGTCGAGGTCAAAAATATCTTCTATCCCTCCAATGCGCGACGCCACATCTTCAAACTGGGCATGACGCACCCAGTGTTCAGCAGCATATCCTGCCAGAGGAGAGCGCTTCTCGACGCCGCCATCTTCAATGAGGTTATCCAGCCGGAGCAAAATGCTCAGGCAAACTTGGGCCAGGATCGTATGGGCAGGCTCAAGAACGATATGATAAAGGGAGACATCAAGATTTGAAGTCGCAAGGCGTTGCGAGGTAAGGAACTCTTTGACCGAGAAGTGCGAGAATTGCACTACCCGGGAAAGATCTGTGTCGACGACGATGGCGATTAAACTAGAGCATGCCGTCAAAAGTGCTTGTTCTTGATCTTCCCAACGCCAATTTGGGTTCAACTTCGGAATCCCTCCTGCATCGCCAAAGTCAATTGCAAGTACCTCTGCAAGCTCCTCCACCCGAAGTGGCCGGACAGCTACAACAAGGCATTGCAAAAGACGTCGAGCACGATTTCGATTTGGCTTCTTGATTTCCCTGAGCACACGCTCGTATGTCTCGTCCAAGGATTCCGGTAATTCATCCAGACAACGTCGGACGCTCGATGGAAGACAGTGCCTTAGAACTTCCAATTGACAGAATACCCAACGGAACCTGTTTGGCGATTTGAATAAGTATCAAAGCGTAAAATGATCCACATACATCCCATCCGCTCTTTCAGAGAGTACCTTAATGGCAAGTTCCTTATCTTCCGTCTTCCATCTTCTTATAATTGGCTCCGAATTCGAGTAGATGACAGACCTGACATAGTCTGCGATATCTTTCATTTGTCCCCCTTGGTCGTGAAGGGACACCTGGAGAGAGGTTAAGGGCACAATGGCTTTTTGTATGTCCAATTCAGGGCGGCTCGTGACACAAATATGGACATTTGGCAGGCGAAGGTCGACAAGCTCCTTCAGAAGCTGAAGCACCCTTTCGCGGGCCGATGGAATTCCAGAGATGTTCGGAGACTCATCAAGTGCGTCCATGATCAGGTAGATCGGACGTTGATCGGGGAGTGTGAGCATGTCTTTCAGGCATTTTGTCAAATCAGCGTCACTAGGCTGTTCCTTTCCGCTGTCATGAACCGAATAAAGTTTGGATAGAATGTCGCAGTGGAGGCTCGAGCGAGAAGAGAGTTGGGTGAGAAAGGAAGGGACTAAGTCGTGCAAGCCTTGCATGTTAACGTTCCGAAAGTCGAAATAAAAATAGGCCATCGATGCTTCTCCGGCGTTGCACAGGGCTTCAATATCTTGGATGATCGTGGAACTGACAAGAGACGTTAGTCACTATCGTGGATAGGGCTAAACATCCACTAACCAGAGAATACTCTTGCCGGAGCCAGCTAAAATTCAAAATGTCACCTAAGGGTTAGGTGGGAAGTGAGACAGGGCGCACGTTTCCCATGAATCCAAAGAAGCGAAGCTGTTGATTTCCATTCCCGTAAAATGCTGCCTCGAAGGAACCAGGTTGCTGGTTTCTTGTGACGAGCACTACACGCAATGTTATGGTTGGTTGACGGATCCTGTGGGGAAAGCCATCTGAGGATGTCCTCCCGTAATTGGTTTTCTGAAGTGATGCGTAAGACTCGATAGTCAGTATTGATGAGGTTACGAAATGACGGACGTTTCACTTGATCTACGTTTGCTTCCTTTCCGTCTGAGGGGTTCAGATTAGAGATTTCTCAGGTTTTACTGAAATGATTTGCGCACCACGAATGGCATCCGCGACCTTGTCATCGACCACTTTCGCCCTGCTGTCAACACGGTCCACTTTATCGTCGACGCTGGCTATCCTATCGTCAACACTAGTCACCATATCGAAGTTCCTGGCAACGTGATCATCGACCGCGGCGGCAACTAGATCGTCCACACCAGCCAGGCTATTGTCGATCGCTACCACCATATTTGCAACTCTGTCGTCAACAGTATGTGTCGCCTTCAAGTTTTGTGCGACGGCCACTCGAGCTTCCTCTTGTGTCAGCTTGTCTAGTCTCTTCAGCGCATCTTCCATATCAGTCCTTCCAATCAGCTTTTTTGAAATATTTCTGAACACCGTTCGGTCAACCGTGACATACTCATGCCAAATTACTCACTGATTCGGCTCCGCTTGATCTCCCTTGTCGCAATCCAAGTATGGACAGAACCTCGACCATAATCTGAACGATAATATCCATCATTTCCGTTGTCGGCGACACCTCAGTGTAGATCTGGAGACGTTGGAGAAAACTTTGAATGCGCTCAAAGACATCAACGAGTGTATCTTGACCTCTCCGAACATCCTTAGCTGCCTATGTGATGCAGCGTTATATTGGCCGTGCAAAGATAAAGGAAGGCGCACTAAGAGAAGGACCCCAACTCCAGCAAATATGACTTTTGCAGGTGAGAACACCTAGCCACAAATATATGAAAGTGCGGATCCCAGACAAGTTCACTTTCTGAGGCTTACCAGGCCAACACCCTCTCCAAGGGTCCCGGAGAGGGCATAGAGGACGTTTACAGTCGGATCGAGCCACTTGGTCCATCGATCGCTACTTGAGACCGATCAAGCCCCTGGGCTTGCTGCTGAAGGATGCTGAGAATGTCACCGGGAGAGTTGCAGGCCTGGAGCTGGGCTGCAAGTGGGTGGGCAAGTAGATCCTTCTTTGTCCGTTTCTCGTACGCTTTCAGCGCATTATTGAAGATCAGCTGGAATTGGATGTCGAAGCGGCGGTGAGATGAGAGTGAGACATAAGGGTGGAAACAAGGAGATTGTTCGTGGAGGACGAGACGATAGCGGATACCTGGATGATAGTGGGGCAGAGGGGAACTGTTGTGGGGCTGAGGGGAACTGTTCACGGGGGACACGGCCCTACTACCTGGCACCTGCCTCGTGTCCACACGTGAGAGGATTCCCAGGAATATGTCAGTGATAGGCGCCCAAAATACCTGATAACGAATGACAGTGACAGCGTTTCTTTGAAGGCTATGAAAGGGTGTTATTGAGATGCAGAACGCAATCAACTTGGTGGACTTCTTGTCGTGTTGGATACGTTGAATGTCTAACGTCCAGCTGTACATCGTGATGAATATTTTTATGTCGGATATTGACTAATAAGGGTTTGTACTCACGATAACTTACGAATTAGTAATCTGGCTGAGATCTGAGATCTGTGGCCTGAGGCCGCAGTTCGCGGGTGATAGGGCGGGACAGCGCGCTGCGCGCAGGAAAGTTCTCACTAAAGTACCCGGGAAAGTTCCAAGCTGCTGCCGCTGTCCGGTGTCCCATAGTCACATCGAAGCCGTCGTAATTATGCCTCTCATCAGCTTCATCATGTCATTGGTTACTGTATCAAGTTTTTCGCGCGCTTGTTATTCCTTGGTCTGACATATTCCTGGGAATCCTCTCACGCGTGGACACGAGGCAGGGCTGCGCCGAGTGAATTAGTGAACATTCCCCTCTGCCCGAATATCACCCAGTATCCGCCATCATCCTCTCGACACAAACAATCTCCTTGCTTCCACCTTTATGTCTCACTCTCACCTCACCGCTGCTTCGACATCCAATTTCCAGCTGATCTTCAATAATGCGCTGAAAGCGTATGAGAAACGGACAAAGAAGGATCTACTTGCCCATCCACTTGCAGCCCAGCTCCAGGCCTGCAACTCTCCCGGTGACATTCTCAGCATCCTTCAGCAGCAAGCCCAGGGGCTTGATCAGTCTCAAAGTAGCGATCAATGGACCAAGTGGCTCGATCCGACTGTAAACGTCCTCTATGCCCTCTCTGGGACCCTTGGAGAGGGTGTTGGCCTGGTAAGCCTCAGAAGGTGAACTTGTCTGAGGTCTGCACTCTCATATATTTGTGGCTAGGTGTTCTCACCTGCAAAAGTCATATTTGCTGGAGTTGGTGTCCTTCTCTTAGTGCGCCTTCTTTTATCTATGCACGGCCAATATAACGCTGCATCACATAGGCAGCTAAGGATGTTCGGAGAGGTCAAGATACACTCGTTGATGTCTTTGAGCGCATTCAAAGTTTTCTCCAACGTCTCCAGATATACTCAGAGGTGCCGACAACGGAAATGATGGATACTATTGTTCAGATAATGGTTGAGGTTCTCTCCATACTTGGGATTGCGATGGAGGAGATCAAGCGGGGCCGAATCAGTATCAGTGAGTATTGAGTAATTCACTACTAGTATGTCACCATTGACAAATGATGTTTAGAAAAATATTGGAACGCGCTGACTGGAAGGATTAGTATGGAAGATGCGCTGAAGAAGTTAGACAAGTCGACACAAGAGGAAGCTCGGATGGTTGTTGCACATAACCTGAAGGCAACACATACTGTTGACGGGAGAGTGAGGAGAGTTGCAATTACTGTGGAGGCAATCAACAATACGGTGGCCCGTGTGGATGATCGAGTCGTCCAGGTCGATGGTCAAGTTTCCAGGGTCTACGATGAGGTGACCGGAGCAAACAAAGTCCTCAATCAGATGGCCAACGATGTAGATCAAGGGAAACGTTCGTCATCCCCAACCTCATCACAGCTCACTATCGGGCCTTACACATCATTTTAGAAGACCAATTACGGAAGAACATCCACGAATGGCTCTCCCCGCCGGATCCATCCATTAACCATAAAGAGGCGTGTAGAACTGATCGCAAGAAAGCGGCAACCTGGTTCTTTGAAGGCAGCATCTTCCAGGAATGGAAATCAACAGCGTCGTTTCTTTGGATTGATGGGAAACGTGCGTTCTGTCCCACTTCCCACCCGATATCCTCTGATAACATCTTTGATTCTAGTTGGCTCCGGAAAGAGTATTCTCTGGTTAGTGCATGTTTAACTCCATCCATTATACGTGACTAATGTATCTTGTCAGTTCCACGATCATCCAAGAAATTAAAGCTCTGTGCAAGGCCGGAGATGCATCGATGGCCTATTTTTATTTTGACTTTCGGGACGACAACAAGCAGGGCCTGTACGACCTCGTCACATCCCTTCTCATCCAACTTTCTGCTCGCTCCAGCCTCCGCTCCGACATTCTATCCGATCTTTATTTGGGTCATGACGAGGGAACGGATCCGCCTAGTGACGATGATTTGACAAGATGCTTGAAAGACATGCTCAAACTCCCCGATCTACGTCCGATCTACCTGATCATTGACGCACTCGATGAGTCTCCGAACGCCTTGGGGATTCCATCACCTCGTGAAACGGTGCTTCAGCTTCTGAAGGAGCTTGTCGACCTTCGCCTTTCAAATGTTCATATTTGTGTCACGAGCCGCCTTGAAAATGACATACAAAGTGTCATTGTGCCTCTATCCTCTCTCCGGGTGTCCCTTCACAACGAAAGCGGGCAAAAGAAAGATATCGCAGACTACGTCAGGTCTGTCGTTTACTCGGATTCGGAGCCAATCATAAGCAACTGGGAGAAGGAAATTAAGGATCTTGTCATCCAGATACTCTCTGACAGATCGGACGGGATGTATGTGGATCAGTTTACGCTTGTGATACTTGTTGAATTGCCACACAGGTTCCGATGGGCATTTGTCAATTGGAAATTCTAAGGCACTGTCTTCAAACGAGCGTCCATCACTTTCTCGAGGAATTACCGGAATCTCTGGATAAGACATACGAGCGTGTGCTGAGGGGAATCAAGGTGCCAGATCGAGATCATGCTCTATGTCTATTGCATTGCCTTGTTGTGGCTATCCGGCCACTTCGCGTCGAGGAGCTTGTAGAGGCCGTTGCGGTTGACTTCGGCGATGCGTCGGGGATTCCAAAGTTGAAACCAAGTTTGCGCTGGAAGGATCAAGATCAAGGACTTTTAACGTCCTGCTCCAGTTTAATCACCATTGTCGACACAGGTCTTTCCCGGGTTGTGCAATTTTCGCATTTCTCGGTCAAAGAGTTCCTGACTTCGCCTCGCCTCGCCACCCCGAGCCTCGATGTCTCGCGTTATCACGTCGCTCTTGGGCCTGCCCATACGATCCTCGCAGAAATCTGCCTGAGCATCTTTTGGACAGTCTCATTGAAGATAGCAACGTCGAGAAGCGCTCCCCCTGGCTGGATATGCTGCTGAACATTGGGTTCGTCATGCCCAGTTTGCAGATGTGGCATCGCGGATTAGAGGGATAGAATATCTTTTTGACCTCGACAAACCATATTTTGTGGCTTGGTGCCAGTTGCACGACATGGATACCGACCCTTCCGACACTTCAGTCCTTTCTCGTTTCACACCCCTCTCGGTATCCGGTACGAAGACACCCCTATACTACGCGGCGCTGTGTGGATTCCAGAACCTTGCGGAACAGTTGATTGTCAAGTATCCGGACCATGTAGGTGCTACTGGCGGTTACTATATGACGCCAGCTGTGGCAGCATTGGCAGGAAGACACTTCCAACTGGCCGAAGTACTTCATCACAAAGGTTCGTCCCTGGACCCGCGGGGCGATTTTGGGAACACCCCGCTACATTCGGCAGCTTATTATGAGGATTCCGAGATGGTTCGGGTATTACTCGTCTGCGGGGTAGACGTCAATGCCCAGAACGACCTTGGTTCCACTCCATTGGACTCTGCAATGCGGGGTCATTTCAATGACTCCACTGTTGTTCGATCGTTGCTTGAACACGGTGCAGATCCAAATGTACAGGTGCCGGGCAACATAACCCCATTGCATCTAGCGTCACAATATGGGAGGATTGAGATTGTGCGTCTACTCGTCCAGCATGGTGCGAGTGTAGAGATAAGGGATAAGTGGGGCAGGAAGCCATTGGATGTTGCGTTTGCGTCAGAGGAGCAGCGTGACGAGATTATTTACCTACTGTCATGGTTTGAATTACCGCACCTACAAGCTTACTAAAGAATGTTAGAGCACCGTACCAAATAAGAGAATGTTGTACGATGTCGTACTGCTAGTACAGTTTACTTGTCTGTCCTAAAGCTACAGTGAAACTTGTCTTGCAAGACAAGCATCATCTTCGGTTTTAGAGTGATTGCCCAGTCTGAACTTGAACTAAAGATACTAATCGAAGACATTGCGCGCGCGCATCGGCGGCGGTATGATACTGTACTCATTTTGGTTCGATTTGGACTCAGCGTAGTATACAAACGACGCAAACCAACAGCAGTACTGAAAGTACGAATGTCTGCAGTTCCGTCTAGCTCATATACTGTACTCATGGGTACCGTATCGTACTAAGGCGTGCCAGATATCTGACGTTATTCGCGCACACCCTCACCCAGCTGCTCCGTGGAAAAACAACCCTGCACGCCAAGAGCCGCCGCAAGCTCACTCACCTCGCCCTTCCTTTCGAAAGAACAAGCTCAATGGACTTTGACTTTGACTTGAAACCTGCAGAACACGAGACCGCCTCCCAAAGCTGTTGTTGTCCCCCTCTCTGGCCAGTCGTCCACCCCCGCATCACTACCGAGTAGTTTCCTGCAGTACGCAGCGACGCGCATTAATCTGCAAAGCTGGCAGAAATGTGAGCTCCAAGGGGCTCATAAAGTTGTGGCACAATCGTGCGAGGGGCATCTTTTCCGTCCACATCAAATTCGCCGCACTTGAGAAGTCGAGACTCTCCAGGATTACGCGGAGGTCCCTACCGAACAACGCAAATGGAAGGTAGGGGCACCACCGCGGCGCCATGGTGCGCAGCGCACCGTACTATGACGTAAGGTGAGCCGCCTCGGACGTAGGCCGCGGCGCACCGTACAGCCGGGTATTGAAGAAGTAGAAACTGCGATAGACGTGCGATTCGTGTCCACGACAGGGCAATGTAACCCACGAGAATTCATGCTTGCCTGCGTAGAAACTTGTGGCAATTCTGCAGTCAAGCGAGCCGACAACCCTCATCATTTCAGAGAAGGTAGGGCCGTAGTAGGGGCACATGACGATCCTTCTCTGTCTCATACTCTTGTGCCAGTCTAGTCCGGGTCCGGAGAGTTTCACAAGGCATGGCGATTCGTGGTGATGGCGGTGTCGATAAGGGTCCTTGGTCCAAAATCTGTAAGACATTCTCCTGACAGGAGAACCAAGACTTCGGACTGGCCACGCCGTATCCATATTCGCTGAGATCTCCGAACTTGACGCGTACAGCAGGGTCAGCGGCAACTTGAATGGTCCGCGTCACCTCGGATACTGGACTTGAAGTACAGCCATATTCCCCGAATCTTTGCTGTGCTATATACCATGACATATACGGAGCAATCACCGGGAAAACGTCAACGTGAGCGACCCGATATTAGCTGAAAGGGCATACGCACCAGTGAGGTCCTAGCGCTAATTTGGCCGGGCGGGACAAGACCACCACCTGCGCTGCCGTCCAGGACGATGTAGCCCTCCTTTCCCATCACTGGTTGTCTGCAGAAGTAAGTTTTCCGAGCTGGTTGCTCCGCTACCGAGTGGCACGCACACGACATCCCGCCGCGTTGCGTCATGTTGTGGGCGAGGAGTGTGAGTTTTCGTGAGGGGTGGGGAGGTCACGCCTTTAGTCAGTCACACGGTGGTCACGAATCACATGAGACGCGGGCTTGCGTGACTTACAAAATATGCATTCCACAGCCAACAAACCCCGATTGTTTTTTAATAGAAACGCACAGAATACCTTATTCCATCCATAACCGAACTATTAGAACAGTTGATGGAGAAATGACGAAGGCAGAAGACATTTCATCAGGCGCCTGTGGGCGAAAGTTTGTATTTGTTTGTTCCCGCTTAGACTACGCTCGCAATAATTGAAGCTCCGCTGTTTCTGGTTGGGCATGCATGGCCTTTTTCCAAAACAATGGACTCCATGAATAATGCTTATTTTGCCCTCAAACGACCTGTAGGTGGTTTGTATATGCTATTACATTTGTCTTGTAGAGTAGCTAAGGCAGTGGAGATCAAACAGTGGGGATTTCAGAAACATCACGATTGGTACAATCGAAGCAATGGTAAGCTGTTCTATTAACTTCTGTGAGAGCCGTGATTAAAATAGGGCACTTGGTGGACTCACGACGCCACCACTACCACATAGCATCCGGATATGTTTATCAAGATGTTTTTTCCTATACATAGACCCATGGACTGTGAACTCCCTCCGCACTGTGAACTGTTCTTCTCTATCCAACTATCCCCCAACCACGATGATCCTCCGAGTCAGCGCGATCAAACTCCGAGTCCTCGCCTTCGCTCGCTGTCACTCTCACCCTTACTCTCACCTCACTGCCGCCTCACCATACCATTCCCAACCAATCATCAATAACGCGTTGGAAGCGTACAAAAAACTCACCAAGGTTGATCTACTTGCCCATCCACTTGCCATCCGGCTCCGGGCCTGCAACTCTCCCAGCGACATTCTCGCCGTCCTTCAGCAAGTCATAGGGCCTGATCAGACCCAGAGTGGCGATGAACGATGGACCAAGTGGCTTGATCCAACCGCAAACGTCCTCTTTGCTTTCTCCGCGAGACTCGGAGCGCATGATGATAGCCTGGTATGCCAACGACATCCGCTGTTACGCTAATCTGACATCTGCGCTCTCGTATTCATTTATCAGGAATTCTCCCCTGCGAACGTTATCTTCGCCGGGATCGGCATTCTCCTTTTGGTACGTATCCTCGGATTACTTGGCGTGCGTCATTGAACCATTTATGTTTCTCAGGCGCTTAAGGACGTTCGGGCTAGCCAAGACAGTCTTGTGGAGACCTTTGAGTCCATTGAACTGTTTTTCCGACGTCTCGAGGCGTTCACAGAAGTGCGGCCGACTGCGGAAATGATGGATATAATCATTCAGATAATCGTTAAGGTTCTCGCCCTTCTCGGGATGGCGTTGAAGAAGATCAAGCAGGGCCGGATCGGTGAGCAATCGAACAATTCGGTACGAGTATGTGACCGATGACTGAAGCAATATTCAGAAAAATATTGGAACAGGCTATTTGATAGGCCTGATATGGAAGATGCGCTGAAGAGGTTAGACAAATTGACACAAGAGGGTGTTCGAATGGCTATTGCACAAATTTTGGAAGGCGATGCATACTGAAGATGTACCGTTAAGAAGCGCTCCCCTCTGACCGGATATGCTGCTGAACACTGGTGCGTCATGCCCAGTTTGAAGATGTGGCATCACGCATCAAACGGACGGAATATCGTTTCGACCCGGACAACCCATATTTTCGGCTTGGTGCCAGTTGGACGACGTGCATCCGTCCTTCCCTTGGCTCGGTTATTTTTCTTCATATCGCAGACTTCCTCGAAATCTGGCCCGAACACACTCCTCTATACTACAGTACACGACCCCGTGTGGATTTCAGAATTTTGTGGAAGAGCTGGTTGTCGAGCATCCTCACCATGTGAACACCAGGAAGACGCTTCCAAGTAGCCCAGGTATTTTATCGCAACAGTTCAACCGATCCGTGGATTGTGGGGAAGAGCGTGGACAGTTTGGCTCCGTTGGACTTGGCATCGCGGATTCATTTTCATTTCAATGACCTTAGAGTTCTTTCATGTTTTGCTTGATCGCAGTGCAGATCCAAACTCACGGTTGCCGCGGAATGGCTCAATTTCATAACAACGAACATCACGATTCGGGTGGATTGAGATAGCACGGGTACTAGTCGAGCATGGTGCCAGCGTAGAGGTGCAGGATGAGCGGGGCAGGACTCCATTGGACGTTGCGTTGGGGAGCAGTGTGATGAGATTATAGAATTACTGCTAGAGCACCGTGCCAAGTGAGAGAACGTTGTACAATGTCGTACTGGCTTTCTAGTCTAACTTTAATATGATATGATAAGAAACCACCATCTTTTGTCGTGTGTCGTGATACTATACAGTACGTGACAATACACGGACAACAGCCCTTATATCATACGATGGGAGTCAGGTCAATGCTTCAAGTTGTGTCTTGCAAGGTGAGCCCCACCTTCGTGGTTGACATGACCTGGTGGATCACGACAGTTCTGATCTCACATCACCCTTCCTTTGCAAGCATCAGCTTAATCGCCTTCCGGGGAACGCAATTCGGCCGCCGGATCAACACCGTCTTCCCAGACAAGTACCCAGACCCCTCGCGCTCAAATACAAGTGCCTCCACCACCGCAGCGTCCTCGAGCCAATTCGTCTCGTATGCAGCGACGACGCCATGCACGTTAATCAGCAACCAGAAGCGTTGACCTCCAAATGCCTAAGGGGGGGGGGGGTCCTACATTCCGTCTACGTTCGTCTCAGCTTCCAGAAATGGTGGAGTCCTAGTGAATCAGACTGTCCTACCGAGCGAGCCGTGGCCTACTATCCCCAAATCTCTGCTCGTGCTATGTACCATGACATCTACGGAGCAATGACCGGGAAAGTTTCAACGAGATCGACCCAATTATTAGCTAAAAAGGTATACAGTACGCATCAGTGGTCCTCAGCGCTAATCTGGCTGGGCAGGACAAGTTCACCGCCCGCGCCACCTTCCAGGACGATGCAGCCCCCCTCCATCACTGGTTGTCGGCAGCAGTACGTTTTCAGAGCTGGTTCCTCCGTCGCTGAGTGGCACGCACACGACATCCCGCTGCGTCGTGTCGTGTTGTGGGCAAGGAGCGTGGGTTTTCCTGAGGTGGACACGAGCGAATAGGGCGAAACGAGCAGAGATGGACGGACATTGCAAAACCGGGGGAACGGTCACAATGATCAGGGCTTGCCAGATGCGGAAAAATAAACACGGACGCACCGTTATGAACTATACAAGGATCGGCACCACATAAGTATCCGGGAACGAGGAGAAATAGAGGTATTGCGCTACATTGGTCTGAGCCCACCTCTTCCCAACTATGATCGTCAAGGGACTGCTTCGGGTACTTGTTTCTGTTCCGGTAAGTTTTTGTCTCTGACCGCTTTCGGTGGTGTATGTAGAACCGAAACCACTCAGAGACAAAAACGTACCAAAACAGAAAACCTTCGGAGTGACGCCTACTACCTTGGTGTCGTCGCGCAGGGGGATTCTGGACTTGCGGTTGCCCCTTTTGGCATCGATTCCACTGTGCAGTTAGTAACCCTGGCTCTGGCTTCGACGGCGAATCGACGCGACGACGTGAGGCTGCGACGTGGGCTGAAGATATCCGCCGGACTTTCCGGCCCGTGACAGTGCAACACACCATTACCGTATCTTTCTCTCTCCTATTCTCTCTCCAGAAAGCACCCTTGCCACGGGTCCCAAGGCAGATGCACGACTCGAAAGGGGGAGAGAGAGTTCCATCGTGAGCGGCAGAGACGGCTTCGAGCTCCTAAAGGCAAACGCGCCACTACTACTATTGAACCCCGCCTCAAAACTTGAAGCTTGAAGAGTCAAAGGCTCAAAGCGGGGCATTCTGTCGTCTCAGGACATGGTGGTTTTGTGGGTGCAATAAGGGCCGCTCAGCTAGATCCTAAGGTACGCTTGGGCCGTTTGTTCTTTGGCCTTCCTCCGCTAGTCTTTCAAACTTATTTCATCGCCTCGTTATCGCCCAGACTGCATA
Organism: Russula vinacea; assembly: GCA_022376525.1. NCBI lineage: Eukaryota > Fungi > Basidiomycota > Agaricomycetes > Russulales > Russulaceae > Russula > Russula vinacea. The sequence goes on from WTXL01000074.1 coordinate 113,624, forward strand.
TAAGCGTTGTAAAGAGAAGCATGGGGATATCAGGCATCGATGGTCCGCGCTGTTCTTACCGTTACCATCTCTCCTCCAATCTAACGAATGGAAAGCTTCCGGACGAAGGCATTATACTGAACCACTCCAAATACTCAAAAACAATGGGTGGTATCACGCGAAGTTTTACTGAGGGCATCGAACTTCTCTTCAAGCAGATGGTCGTCACGACGGGGCCGCGAAGGACGGAACGCGTAGACAGTGCGTAGTTCTCAAATAATTTTTTGGCCAATGGGGTCATAATCGAAACTCTATAAGTTCGAGGCAGATGTTGTTCTCCGCCGTCGGCCACAGGCCATACACCAAAACACCTCGGAAAGACTGGTGTCAAAGTCGATTCTCGCGGGCGTACTAGCGTCGTAATCGATGACTATTTGCCCGCGGCGGAGTACATACGCTCGAAACACGGACACATGAATTATGAGGTGACTCCGAGCGTGGTGTATACGCATCCGGAGGTGGAATGGGTCGACAAGACGGAGCAGGACTTGAAGAAGGACGGAGCGCGGTATAAATCTGGCCGGTTCCCCTTCGTTGCGAATTTGCTGGCCGAGATGAATTTGGATTCTGAAGGACAGGTCAAATTCTTAATTGAGGAGACAGATCGCATTCTCGGCGTGCGTATCATCATCGGTGCGTCGTCACATGCTGCACCCTTGTGTGGCTCACGCTGCCACCGACTCTGGCTCGTTCTTATCTTAACTTATCTTAGGTCCAAATGTTTGTGAGGTGCGATATCAGATATTGCACTCACAACACGTGCACATGTAAAAACAAAGTTATCACGTCGCACCTTGATTGATTGATGCGTTCGAAGCCAACGCTGTCCGAGGCTTTGAAAGCGTGCGCCAGTAACGCGATCCACTTTTAGTAAAGAGCAGAAGCGGAGGGACGCCGAACTGTTGTCGGATTACTTGAATATGGATCTCTGTTGGTTGTACCCATCCGATCCCCGTCCAACTGACAGTACTCTTTTACCCTCACGTTGGCACGAGGATACCCCTCAGTCTTAGGAAAGGAAAGACTACAGTACGTGGCCAAGTACGTGGCAACAGTGTAACTTACAGTATCATCACTAAGTTAGGTTCGGGTATGTGGCTGAAGCGTACTGTAAATTCTTTGATGTGGCGTCGCCGAGTGGCTGCGCAGCCTGGGCCTCCAACGCACAGTACACTGCGACTACTGTAGTGTAGGACCACAGCAGCCCTCCGAGTCAGGCATTCCTCTGGCCGTTTGTCTGGGCGGGATGATATAGTTTCCCAGGGATAACTATAACCCTTATCAGACATAAACTCTAGCGTAAATTTATTCATCACAATGTCGATCACGCCGTCAGCCGCCCCTACAGTTTCTAAAACAACGCCCGCAAAGCCATTTCATTTTGCGTCTTTAATTACGTCCGGCTTCGCCATTGTAGCCTTTCACGTCCGTTTCATTCTTCCGTTATCAGTATGTTCCGCGCGCCTATGCCAGGGCGGCGGCTGTGGCGGCGGCCAATCATTCCCGTGTGGGCACAACAGTTTGACATATCCCTGGACATATCCGGATATTTTTTTCCCTGAGAATACATAGACCTTTGGGCTGTGATGGACGCGAGGCAGGGCTCCCCTCTGCCCAACTATCCCCCCAACCATGACGATCCTCAGCACGATCAAAGATCGAGTTCTCGCCTTCGCTCGCTGTCAATGTCACCCTCACCCATACTCTCAACTCACGACCGCCTCGCCATGTAATTCCCAACTAATTATCGATAATGCGCTGGAAGTGTACAAAAAACGCACTAGGAACGATCTGCTTTCCCATCCACTTGCCGCCCAGCTCGAGGCCTGCACCTCTCCCAGCGACATTCTCGCCGTCCTTCAGCAGCAGGTCCAGGGACCCGATCAGCCCAGGAGTGGCGATGAACAATGGACCAAATGGCTTGATCCAATAGCAAATGTCCTCTTTGCTTTCTCTGCGAGACTCGGAGCGTATGATAGCCTGGTATGCCCACCCATGGACATCCGCTCTTACGCTAATCTGACATCTGCGCTCTCGTATTCATTTAACAGGAATTCTCCCCTGCGAACGTTATCTTCGCCGGGATCGGCGTTCTCCTTTCAGTGCGTATCCTCGAGTTCCTTGGAGTGCGTCGTTGAGCCATTTGCGTTTCTCAGGCCGCTGAGGATGTTCGAGCTAGCCAGGACACTCTTCGAGTTATGGAGACCTTTGAGTACATTGAAATGTTTTTCCGACGTCTCGAGGTATTCACGGAAGTGCGGCCGACTGAGAAAATGATGGATATAATCATTCAAATAATGGTCGAGGTCCTCTCCTTTCTTGGGATAGCGTTGAAGAAGATCAAGCAGGGCCGAATCGGTGGGCACTTCGGTACAAGTATGAGACCGATGACTGAAACAATGTTCAGAAAAATATTGGAACAGGCTATTTGAAAGGCCTGGTATGGAAGATGCGCTGAAGAGGTTAGACAAATTGACACAAGAGGAAGTTCGAATGGCCATTGCACAAATTTTGGAAGGCGATGCATACTGTTGACGCGCTATCGAGAAGCGCCCCCCTTTGGCCGGGTATACTGCTGAACACTGGGCGCGTCCTCCCCAGTTTGAAGATGTGGCATCACGCATCGAACGGATGAAATATCGTTTTGATCTGGACAAACCATATTTCGACGCTTGGTGCAAGTTGGACGACGTGGATACCCGTCCTTCCCTCCACTCGGTCTTTTTTCTCAGACTTCCTCGAAATCTGGCCCAAACACACTCCCTTATATTACGCGGCGCCCTGTGGATTTCAGAATCTCGCGGAAGAGCTGATTGTCGGGCATCCTTATCATGTGAACGCCAGGAAGACACTTCCAAGTAGCCCGGGGGGTACTTTATCGTAACAATTTATCCGATCCGTGGACCCGCGGGGAAGAGTGGAGACGGTTTGGCTTCATTGACTTGGCATCGCGGGTTCATTTCCATTTTCAATGAGCTTAGAGTTTTTCAAGACCGCGGTGCCGATCCAAACTTACGGTTGCCGCGGAACGGCTCAGACCCATATCATCGAACATCATAATTCGGTTGGAGCGGGTACTAGTCGAGCATGGTGCAAGCGTGGAGGTGCAGGATGAACGGGGCAGGACTCGATGGGACGTTACGTTGGAGTCGAGATTATAGAATTACTGCTAGAGCCCCATGCCAAGTGAGAGAACGTCGTACAATGTCGTACTGGTCTTCTAGTCTATCCTAAAGTTACTTCTAGATCGCGACGCTTCCTTCGCAAGCACCAATTTAATCCTGTCTCCCCAGACCCCTCGCGCTCCAATATAAGCCCTCTGCCACCGCATCCGTCATCCTCTAGCAAGTCCGTCTCGTACGCAGCGACGACGCCAGGCATGTTAATCAGCAACCAGGCAGAAGTGTGACCTCCAAGGGCCTTAGGGGAGGTCATACATCCGTCTACGTCCTGGTCTCCGCGCTTGAAAGTTTTGTTCCGGCATGATAATGCTGTAAGTAATACTTACGTACGATACTGATATAGTAACTTCATCTCCAACTGGGGCTCTCATCACGCCGTTCGTCGAACCCCTTCATTCTTTGGTGCGGCCTCAAGCTCAAGTAGTACAATAGGATGTAGTAGGATAAATGGCGCGATGTGCGCTCGGCTGAATATCATCCCTTCTATCTTGCTCGCCTCACCCCCTGCCTCACTCTCCTTGCGTGTCTTCAATCACTTTGCCTGAACCCCTTCTTTTCTGCACTTAGATCGCGTACTTTTATTCTTATATCATTCTTGTCGACCGCTATCCTCTCTAGCACGAACAATCTCTCTCCTCTCACACTCATGTCTCACACTCACTCTGCGGCTGCCTCATTCTCCAACCCCAACTCCAACTTCCAACTAATATTCAATAACGCCTTGAAGGCGTACCAGAAACGCACCAAAAATGATCTAATTCTACATCCACTTTCCGCCCAGCTCCAAACCTGCGACTCTCCCAGCGACGTTCTTGCTGTCCTTCAAGATCAGATCCAAGGGCCGGATCAGTCCCGGAGTGGCGATGAACGATGGACAAAATGGCTTGACCCAACCATAAACGTCCTCCTGGCGTTTTCTGGTACAGTTGGAGCTGCCGTTGGCCTGGTATGCCCAAGGACATTCTCCTGTCTGAGATCTGCACTCTTATATTTATTTGACAGGTATTCTCACCAGCGACTGTAATCTTCACCGGGATCGGTATTCTTCTTTCAGTGTGTATCCTCGATAACTTATCGTGGGTCAAACTCATAGATTTCTCAGGCAGCTAAGAATCTTCGCTCAAGTCAATACGCTCTTATGAACACCCTCAAGCGCGTTGGGATGTTTTTCCGACGTCTCGAGGTGTACACAGAAGTGCCACCGACCACGGAAATGATGGATATAATCGTTCAGATATTGGTCGAGGTTCTCTCTATTCTCGGGATCGCGATGAAGGAGATCAAACAGGGCCGATTGAGTGAGTAATTTAGTCCGAGTATGTCACCGTTCCGTTGACCGAACGATGTTCAGAAAAATATGGGAAGAAACTGATTGGGAGGACCGATATGGAAGATGCGCTGAATCGGCTCGACCAGCTGATACAGGAGGAAACTCGAATGGCTGTTGCAGAAAACTTGAAGGCGACGCATACCGTTGACGAAAGAGTCAGGGGGGTCGCGAATACGGTGATAGGGATCGACAACAAGGTGGCCAAGGTGGACGATAATGTGAAAGGCATCGACGCTAATGTAGATCAAATGAAACGTTCGTCGTCTCTTCACCTCATCAGTACTGACTATCAAGCCTTACACGTTATTTCAGAAGAACAACTGCGGGAGAACATCCACAAATGGCTCTCCCCACCGGATCCGTCGACTAACCATAACATCGCGTGTGATACTCATCACAAGAAAGCCGCAACTTGGTTCTTTCAAGGCAGTATGTTCCGCAAATGGAAATCTGCAGCTTCGCTTCTTTGGATTCACGGGAAACGTGCGCCATACAGTATCCCACTTCTCACGCAATACCTTCTGATGATATCTTGAATTATAGCTGGCTCTGGCAAGAGTATTCTCTGGTCAGTGCACGTCTAGCTCTATCGATCATACGTGACTAATATCATTTATCAGTTCCTCAATCATTCAAGATATTGAAGCCCTGTGCAAGGCCGGGGAAGCATCGATGGCTTATTTTTATTTCGACTTTCGGAACGCCAACAAGCAAGGCTTACACGACCTAATCTCGTCCCTTCTCACCCAACTTTCTGTTCGCTCGAGCCTCTGCTGCGACATTCTATCCAAACTTTATTTGGATCACGACGGTGGGAAGAAACAGCCAAGTGACAGTGTTTTGACAAAATGCCTAAAGGACTTGCTTACCCTTCCTGATCAACGCCCCATCTACCTGATCATAGACGCACTGGATGAGTCTCCGAACACCTATGGGTTTCCATCACCTCGCGAAAGGGTACTTCAGTCCCTGAAGGAGCTTGTCGACCTCCGCCTTCCGAACGTTCATATATGTGTCACGAGTCGCCCTGAATTCGACATACAAAATGTAATTATGCCCCTAACCTCTTTCCGGGTGTCTCTTCATGACCAAAGCGGACAAAAGGAAGATATCGCAGACTATGTCAGGTCCGTCGTCTACTCAAATTCGGAACCAATCATAAGAAGATGGAAGAAGGAAGACAAGGATCTTGTCATCGAGACGCTCTCTGAACGAGCGGACGGAATGTATGTTGATTGCCCTGCGCTTGTAATTCATATTCAAAATGTCACACAGGTTCAGATGGATATTCTGTCAGTTGGAAGTTCTAAGGAACTGTTTTCCATCGAGCGTCCGACGTTTTTTAGAGGAATTACCGGAGTCTTTGGACGAGACATACGAGCGTGTGCTCAGGGAAATCAAGAAGCCAACTCGAGATCAAGCTCGACGTCTATTACAATGCCTTGTCGTGGCCATCCGGCCACTTCGCGTTGAGGAGCTTGCGGAGATCATCGCAATTGATTTCGACGACGCAGAAGGGATCCCGAAGTTGAAACCAAGTTGGCGGTGGGAGGATCAAGAACAAGCACTTTTGACGTCATGCTCCAGTTTAATCGCGATTGTCGGCACAAGTGATTCCCGGATTGTGCAGTTCTCGCACTTCTCGGTCAAAGAGTTCCTCACCTCGGCGCGCCTCGCTACTTCAAGTCAAGATATCTTGCGATATCATATTGCCCTCATCCTGCCCACACGATCATGGCACAAGCCTGCTTGGGCGTTTTGCTCAAACTGGAAGATCTGATTGAAGATAGCGCCGTCAAAGAGCGCTGCCCTCTGGCCGGATATGCGGCCGAGTACTGGGTGCGTCACGCACAGTTTGAGGATGTCGCATCGCAAATCAAAGGGATGGAAGATCTTTTTGACCTGGACAAACCATATTTTGCGGCTTGGTGTCAATTGCATGACATCGATACCCCTCCTGCTTTCCCCTCAGTCTTTCGTCAAATCACAGACTTCGGTCGCCCCCCGAGAATTGGTGCAAGAACGCCCCTATACTACGCGGCACTGTGTGGGTTCTCAAATCTTGTGGAACAGTTGATTGTCAAGCACCCACAGCATGTGGGTGCTATTTGCGGTTGCTATATGACACCAGCTGTGGCCGCATTGTCAGGAAGACACTTCGAACTAGCCGAGGTACTCCATCGCAATGGTTCATCCGTGGACCCGCGGGGCAGAGCGGAGAATTCCACACTGCATTGTGCAGCTTCTTATGGGATCTCGAAATGGCTCAAGTATTACTCGACTACGGGGTAGACATCAATGCCAAAAATGACATTGATGCACTCCGTTGCACTTTGTATCGGGCGGTGACCCAAGGCTGTTCGATTCTTGCTTGACCACGGTGCAGATCCAAATATACAGATGCAGAACGGCTCAGCACCATTGCATGTAGCATCTGAATCCGGGAGGATTGAGATAGCACGCCTACTAGTCGAGTATGGTGCAAGTGTAGAGGTGCAGGATATAATGGGCGAGACTCCATTGGACGTTGCGTCAGGGGAGCAGCGAAATGAGATGATAAAATTACTGTTAGAGCACCGTGCCATGTGAACGAACGGTGTACGACGTAGGACTGGTTTACTAGAAGCTGCTGTACTATATTCTGTAGTATACTAAACCCTCCCCATTTTTGTTGTGTCCTGCCAGCGTTGTGCTATACGAGGACAACAGCCCTTATCATGGCATGCATGAAGCTTCAAGGTTCAAGTTGTGTCTTGCAAGACAATCACCACTTTCGACGAGAGTGGTTGACATGACCTGGGGTCACAATAGTTCCGATCCACATACATTGAAAACCGATGATACTGTAGCAAGTGAAGGCACAGCACTGGCACAGCGCGCGCGCGCGTACTGCCAACTTTTATTCCTTGTCTGCTCATGGCAGTTTTTACACGTATACGATTCAAACAAACAACAACAAAGCAAGTACAGAGGTCAGCCGCTCCCTTCCAGCTCACATACTTACGCATATCGTACCAAAAAGCCTCCCAGATTTCCGCTCGCTCGCTCGCTCACCCGGCTACTCCGGGGGCCAACAACACACAGACAAACCGTCGTCATAGATTTATACCCTGCAAGCCAAGAGCCGCCGCAGGCTCACCCTTCCTTCGCAAGCACCAGCTTAATCGTCTTGACTTCAAACCCGCGGAACGCAGGCCGGATCGACACCGACTCCCCAGACGACTGCTGTTGTCCGCCCTCGCACTCGCGCTCCAATGCAAGCGCCTCCAGCCCCGCATCCGAGTCGTCCTCGAGCAAGTTCGTCTTGTACGCAGCGGCAACGCCAGGCACGTTAATCGGCATTAGCGTGCAGTGGCCTCCAAAACAACTCCAAAGGCCTCAGAACGTCGTATCACTAGCACAATCGTGCGGGGGCCATCTTTTCTCTATGTCGGGGTCTCCGCGTTGAGTCTCCGAGTGCCTGGCCGCGGTGGCATAGTGATTACATAATGCATGCGCACGGTGATGCTGGCCTCAAATACTCCTCAATCAGACCCGGTACTGTAGTAACGTGGAGACGGCGTTGATCCGGCTCTCGTTCTCCGGGGTTTGAAGATCAAACTGGTGCTTGCGAGGGAAGCGTGATAGAACTGTCGCGATCTAGATCATGTCAACCACTCCGAGTCTCACTGTAAGTTGAAGGTGGTACGCGTCTTGCGCAGGACACAAGCATTGATCTGATTCCCTCGTATGATATAAGGGCTCTGTGAGTTGTCCTCGTTGTATAGCATGATTAGCATCACGACACATGACAAAGGATGCTCGTTTCTTATCATATTACAGTAACTTTGGGATAGACTAGAAGACCAGTACGACGTTGTACGACGTTCTCTCACTTGGTATAATCTCGACTCCAATGCAACGTCCTATCGAGACCTGCATCGCTCATCCTGCGGCTCCACGCTTGCACCATGTTTGAGTAGTACCCGCTCTATCTCAGTCCAACCAAATTGTGATGTTCGATGCCTTTCCGCGGCAACCGTAAGTTTGGATCGGTACCGCGGTCTTGAAAAACTCTAAGCTCATTGAAGATGGAAATGAAACCGCGTCCAATGAAGCCCAAACCGTCCACTCTTCCCCGCGGGTCCACGGATCGGATGAATCGTTGCGATAAAGTACCTGGGCTACTTGGAAGTGTCTTCCTGGCGTTCACATGCCAAGGATGCTCAATAATCAGCTCTTCCACGAGATTCTGAAATCCACGCGGCGCCGCGTAATATGGGAGGTGTGTTTTGGGCCAGATTTCAAGGAAGTCTGAAAAAAAAGACCGAGCGGAGGGGTATCAACGTCGTCCAACTGGCACCAAGCCTCAAAATATGGTTTGTCCAGATCGAAAAGATATTTAAATCCGCTTGATGCGTGATGCCACATCTTCGATCTGGGCAGGACGCACCCAGTGTTCAGCAGTATATCCGGCCAAAGGGGAGCGCTTCTCGATAGCGCGTCAACAGTATGCATCGCCTTCCAAAATTTGTGCAATGGCCATTCGAACTTCCTCTTGTGTCAAATTGTCTAACTTCTCCAGCGCATCTTCCATATCAGGTCTTTTAAATAGCCTGTTCCAACATTTTTCTGAACATTGCTTCAGTCATCGGTCACATTCTTGTACCGAACTGCTCACCGATTCGGCCCTGCTTGATCTTCTTCAACGCTATTCCAAGAATGGAGAGAACCTCGACCATTATTTGAATGATTATATCCATCATTTTCGCAGTCGGCCGCACTTCCGTGAATACCTCGAGACGTCGGAAAAACATTTCAATGTACTCAAAGGTCTCCATAACTTGAAGAGTGTCCTGGCTAGCTCGAACATCCTCGGCGGCCTGAGAAACGCAAATGGCTCAACGACGCACGCCAAGGAACTCGAGGATACGCACCGAAAGGAGAACACCGATCCCGGAGAAGATAACGTTCGTAGGGGAGAATTCCTGCTAAATGAATACGAGAGCGCAGAGATTAGCGTAAGAGCGGATGTCCTTGGATGGGCATACCAGGCTATCATACGCTCCGAGTCTCGCAGAGTAAGCAAAGAGGACATTTACTATTGCATCGAGCCACTTGGTCCATCGTTCATCGCCACTCCTGGACTGATCGGGTCCCTGGACCTGCTGCTGAAGGACGGCGAGAATGTCGCTGGGAGAGTTGCAGGCCTCGAGCTGGGCGGCAAGTGGATGGGCAAGCAGATCGTTCCTGGCGCGTTTTTTTGTACGCTTCCAGCGCATTATCGATAAATAGTTGGGATGGCGAGGCGGTCGTGAGTTGAGAGTATGGGTGAGGGTGACATTGACAGCGAGCGAAGGCGAGTACTCGGTCTTTGATCGTGCTGAGGATCCTGAGGATCATGCTGAGGGTCGTCATGGTTGGGGGGATAGTTGGGTAGAGGGGAGCCCTGCCTCGCCTCCATCACAGTCCAAGGGTTTATGTATTCTTAGTGAAAAAATATCCGGGGATACTGTATGTCAGATATGGCTGCGCATAGTGACCGTATGTTACGGTCTGGACACCACTCGGCCCAAGCCGCCCAAACGCAAAAGACAGGCCAGTGACGTGCCAGTGGCACCGACCAAGGCACCGACCCCCACCCTCGCCTCAAACATGAACAAGTGGGGGTCTCACTTTTTTCTCTTGGCCCCAACCTCACCCACACCCCGGGTGAGTGAGTGGGTTCCACTTGTCACCACCCCGGGGCCCCCTCCCTCGCCCCAAGAGTGAGTTGGAGGGTTCTCTTTTTTCATGCTGCCACCACCACCTCCCGCTGCGAGCACCATGCCCCTGGCCCCTGCATGCTATGTCGACACCCCCCGCATGCTGCATCAGCCCCGCCCCTGTATGCTGGGTCAATGCCCCTGCGCGCTGCATCAGCGCCCTGGCCCCTGCACGCTGCGTCGATGCCCCGGCCCCCTGACCTCTCAGCGCATCTGCCCCTGTGAACTGTGCCGACACCAGCCCTGTGTGATGGGCCAACGCCCCTTGCCCCTGCATGCCACGTCGATGCCCCTGGCCTCTGCGTGCTGCGTTAGCACCCCTTGCTCCTGTGCACCGTGTCACACACACACCACACACCCCTCTCCCCCCTGTGCGTGTGGACACCTGCCCCTGTGTCGGCGCCGCCGCACCCAGTGTCCACACCCGTGCCTGTGTAAGTGTCTCTTGGAGGGGATCATTTCTTGTAGATAGTTGTATAAAATTTTGTTGAAAAAACATGAAACCCGCTAGATATGGAATTTCATATTCTAGGGTTATGGTTGTCACGACCTTTGACATCACGTGACTTAGTTCGGTGCTGTGGGACGCGGGGGTGGGACACTTAACGTCGGCATGTACATGTATTTCCAAGCCATGCTGAACAACTCGCACATCTACCACCAAGCCTTACACCAAACGCTAACGATATCAAGCGTGGCATTGACGGTTCGTGTTGTTCTAACCTCTATAATCCCTCCAATCTAAAGAACGCTTCCTGTCGAAGGCGTCAAATTGAACTTCCCCCAAATGCTCAAGGCGAAGGAATAATGCCGTGTCATGTCTCACCGAGGGCGCCGGGCTTTTCTTCAAGCAAAAACAAGTGCGACTATATCAAGGGAACTGCTTCCTTTGTGTCACCGAACACTATTCGGCATGGGTAGCGGAGTCCACCGTAGAAGCAAAGAACGTTATCCAAGGGTCTGAGGTTACGCTATTCCCCTGTCGGCGCCATTGAAATAGATGAAGAGCAGATTCTCATCTCGACTGGTGCGCTCTCGCTCCAGAATGTATCGGGAAAGATGGTCGTTATCGGCGGCGGCAAAATTGGATGGAAATGAGCAATGTGCGAGGCTGTCTGGGCTTCGAAGTTACCGTCGTCGAGTTCCTCAAAAGTATTGGAGGTGTTGGCATCAATGAGGAAACTAAGTGTGTCCCCTATCTTTCGAAATTCTATCCTTGTCCATTGACGCTTACCGGCTGCTCAGAAAGTAATGCCAAAATCGTTGACCAAGCACGGTCCCAAGTTCAAGCTGAGCACAAAGGTCTTCTCTGCAAAGGAGGTTGAAATGTGGTCGTCACGACGGAGGCTGCGAAGGGCTGAAAGCAGGAGACAGTGCGTAGCTTCAAATCTCTCTTTGCCATCGGGGGCATGATTAGGACACCAGAAATTCGAGGCGGGTGCCGTGCTCATCGCCGTCGGCCGCAGGCCATACATAAAAGGCCTCAATCTCGAAAAGATCAGCGTCGAAGTCAATTCTCGCGTGCGCATCGGGATGACGACCAATTCAACACGAGCGTGCCGAAATCAAGTGTATGTGTGATGTCACGTTTGGTCCTATGCTCGCTCGCAAGGCAGAGCAGGAGGGCATCACAGTTACATACGCCCGGGCCACGGACACGTGAATTATGACTCTTTATGAGACGATTCGAGCGGGTGTATACGTGTCTGGAGGTGACGTGGTCGGCGAGATGGAACAGGACTTGCTTGAAGAAGGACGGAGTGCGGTATAAAGTTGGCCGGTTACCCTTCCTTACGAATTCGCGGACCAAGACGAATTTGGACGCTGAGGGGTCAAGTTCCTGATTGAACCGCCTCGGCGTGCATATCATCGGTGCGTTGTCAAATGCTGCTCCTTTGTGTGGCTCTCGCTGCCACTGACACAGGTTTGATCTAATTTTATATTATCTTAGGTCCGGGTGTCCTTGCGCTCGAGTCCAGAAGATATGGCACGCACGACACCTGCACACGTCTCATCATCTCGTAGTGGCACCCTGATTGATCGATGTCGTCCGTCAAAGCCGACGCCATCTGAGGCATTCGGGAAAGCCGCATTGCAAGTGTGCGCCGGTAATGGATCCGCTTATAGAAGCGGAGGGGTGGGGCGCTGTTGTTGGCGACTCTGCTTTCTGTAGCCAGATATGAATCTGTGTGAGTTGTACCCACCCCGTCTCGTGTGTGTTCACACAGCACTCTTTTACCCGTGTTAGTATGACTCACCCTTTATTACAGTAATAATACAGGGATATCTATTAGCTTGTCTGCGCGATTTCAAAATTGCCCGCCGAGGTCAAGTTGTTTGGGAGCGCAGTTGCGCACACAACCACGACCACCACTGTACCACAATGAAAACGCCCATCATGTCATTTATGATACTGTACAACGTGGAAGGAATTAGATATGTACCAACGGAGCAACGGGATAGACTCGGCGGATAAGGTGTGCGCGGGTTCTGGGCAGGGATTCGTCATGTCAGACATGGATTGATTAGCACTGCAGCATTAACCCTACACGACGATGAGTCCGCCAAGCATCGCATTCTGAATTCTGCCTTTGCCATTCATGTTTGTTTGCCACTCGTCATCAAGTGCTATTCCATCCGTTTACAGTAACATATTCTCACGCATGCAGCAAGCTGTTCCCCTTTGCCCAACTATCGTCCTCTCTAGCACGAACAATCTCTCTGCTCTCAGACTCATGTCCCACACCTCTACGGCTACCTCTTCCTCCAACTCCAAGTTCCAACTAATATTTAATAGCGCCTTGAAGGCTTACCATAAACGCACAAAAAATGATCTCCTTCTACATCCACTTGCTGCCCAGCTCCAAACCTGCGATTCTCCAGGCGACATTCTTGCCGTTCTTCAAGAGCAGGTCCAGGGGCTGGATCAATCCCGGAGTGGCAATGAACGATGGACAAAATGGCTTGATCCGACCATAAACGTCCTCTTGGCGTTTTCTGGTACACTTGGAGCGGGCGTTGGCCTGGTATGCCCAAGGACATCCGCTTATCTCAGATCTGCATTCTCATATTTATCTGGCAGGTATTCTCACCAGCGACTGTAATCTTCACCGGGATCGGTGTTCTCCTTTCAGTGTGTACCCTCAATAACGTGTCGTGGGCCAGACTCACACATTTCTCAGGCAGCTAAGGATCTTCGCTCTAGCCAAGACGCTCTTGTGAACACCTTTGAGCGCGTTGAGATGTTTTTCCGACGTCTCGAGGTGTACACAGAAGTGCCACCGACCACGGAAATGATGGATATGATCGTTCAGATATTGGTCGAGGTTCTGTCCATTCTCGGGATTGCGATGAAGGAAATCAAGCAGGGCCGATTGAGTGAGTAATTCAGTCCGTGTATGTCACCGTCCCGCTAACCGGACGATGTTCAGAAAAATATGGGAAGAAGCTGATTGGAAGAACTGATATGGAAGATGCGCTGAATCGGCTCGACAAGTTGACACAGGAGGAAACTCGAATGGCTGTTGCAGAAAACTTGAAGGCGACGCATGCTGTTGACGAAAGAGTGAGGGGAGTCGCGAATACGGTGGTAGCGATCGACAATAAGGTGGCCGGTGTAGACGATCGAGTCGCCGGAGTCGATGATCGAGTGGCCAGAGTCGACGACAGAGTAGCCCATGTAGACGACAAGGTGGTCAGGGTCGATGATAATGTGAAAGGCATCGACGCTAGTGTAGATCAAATGAGACGTTCGTCATCTCCTAACCTCATCAGTACTGACTATCAAGCCTTACACGTCATTTCAGAAGAACAACTGCGGGAGAACATCCACAAATGGCTCTCCCCACCGGATCCGTCGACTAACCATAACATCGCGTGTGATACTCATCACAAGAAACCCGCAACCTGGTTCTTTCAAGGCAGTATGTTCCGCAAATGGAAATCTGCAGCTTCGCTTCTTTGGATTCACGGGAAACGTGCGTCATGTAGTATCCCACTTCTCACCCAATACCTTCTGACGATATCTCGAATTCTAGCTGGCTCTGGCAAGAGTATTCTCTGGTCAGTGCACGTCTGGCTCTATCGATCATACGTGACTAATATCACTTATCAGTTCCTCAATCATCCAAGATATTGAAGCCCTGTGCAAGGACGGGGAAGCATCGATGGCTTATTTTTATTTTGACTTTCGGAACGCCAACAAGCAAGGCTTACACGACCTAATCTCGTCCCTTCTCACCCAACTTTCTGTTCGCTCGAGCCGCTGCTGCGACCTTCTATCCAAACTTTATTCGGTTCACGACGGTGGAAGGAAACAGCCCAGTGACAGTATTTTGACAGAATGCCTAAAGGACTTGCTTACCCTTCCTGATCAACGCCCCATCTACCTGATCATAGACGCACTGGACGAGTCTCCGAACACCTCTGGGTTTCCATCACCTCGCGAAAGGGTACTTCAGTCCCTGAAGGAGCTTGTCGACCTCCGCCTTCCGAACGTTCATATATGTGTCACGAGTCGCCCTGAATTCGACATACAAAATGTAATTGTGCCCCTAACCTCTTTCCGGGTGTCCCTTCATGACCAAAGCGGACAAAAAGAAGATATCGCAGACTATGTCAGGTCTGTCGTCTACTCAAATTCGGAACCAATCATAAGAAGATGGAAGAAGGAAGACAAGGATCTTGTCATCGAGACGCTCTCTGAACGAGCGGACGGAATGTATGTTGATTTCCCTTGCGCTTGTAATTCATATTCAAAATGTCACTGTGACACAGGTTCAGATGGATATTCTGTCAGTTGGAAGTTCTAAGGAACTGTTTTCCATCAAGCGTCCGACGGTTTTTAGAGGAATTACCGGAGTCTTTGGACGAGACATACGAGCGTGTGCTCAGGGAAATCAAGAAGCCAACTCGAGATCAAGCTCGACGTCTATTACAATGCCTTGTCGTGGCTATCCGGCCACTTCGCGTTGAGGAGCTTGCAGAGATCATCGCAGTTGATTTCGATGATGCAGAAGGGATTCCGAAGTTGAAACCAAGTTGGCGGTGGGAGGATCAAGAACAAGCACTTTTGACGTCATGCTCCAGTTTAATCGCCATTATCGGCACAAGTGATTCCCGGGTTGTGCAGTTCTCGCACTTCTCGGTCAAAGAGTTCCTCACCTCGCCTCGCCTCGCCACTTCAAGTCAAGATATCTTGCGTTATCATATTGCTCTTCAGCCTGCGCATACGATCCTGGCACAAGCTTGCCTGAGCATTTTGCTCCGACTGGACGATCAGATTGAAGATAGTGGCGTCAAGAAGCGTTCCCCTCTGGCTGGATATGCGCCGAATACTGGGTGCGCCATGCGCAGTTTGAAGACGTGGCTTTGCAAATCAAAGGGATGGAAGATCTTTTTGACCCGGACAAACCATATTTTGCGGCTTGGTGCCAATTGCACGACATAGATACCCGTCCTTCTTTTCCCTCAGTCTTTTGTCAGCTCACACTCGACCGGAGATCTGGTGCAGGAACACCCTTGTACTACGCGGCGCTGTGTGGATTCCCAAATGTTGTGGAACAGTTGGTTGCTAAGCATCCACAGCATGTGAATGCTATTGGCGGTTACCATATGACACCAGCTGTGGCTGCATTGGCAGGAAGACACTTTGAACTGGCCGAGGTGCTCCATCGTAATGGTTCATCCGTGGACCCGCGGGGCAGAGCAGAGATTTCCACGCTGCATTCTGCGGCTTGGTATGGGGATCTCGAAATGGCCCAAGCATTACTGGACTACGGGGTAGACATCAATGCCAAGAATGACGTTGATGCCACTCCATTGCACTTTGCATCGCATGAGGATGACACCAGCGTTGTACTATTCTTGCTTGACCATGGTGCAGATCTAAATATACTGACACGGGACGGCTCAACCTCACTGCACATGGCATCTATATCCGGAAAGATTGAGATAGCACGTCTACTCGTCGAGCATGGTGCAAGTGTAGAGGTGCAGAATATCCGGGGCGGGACTCCATTGGACGTTGCGTCCGGGGAGCAGCGAGATGAAATGATAAAATTACTGTTAGAGCACCGTGCCAAATGAACGAACGTTGTACTGTACAGCATAGTACTGTTCTACTGGAAGCTACTGTACTATATCCCGAACCCCCTCCCCCATTCCTCGTTGTGTTTCCTGTTGTGCTATATGCAGACAGCAGCCCTTATATATCGAACTACGACAATATTATGAAGCTTATCTTGCAAGACAAGCATCACCTTCGACGAGAGTGGTTGACATGACCTGGGGTCACGACAGTTCTACGGTGAATACTCATGATAGCTCGTGTGGGCACAGCGCGCGCGCATGTTAGGGCTGTACACCGATGATTTACGGGTCCGGCCGTCTAAATACGGTATATATACGGCTCCGGCCGAGCCATCTACGGCCGCACCCGCATAGTTACCGTATCGGTGCGGCCGTAACCGAACCGATTCCGTAAGTATCGTCGAGGTACGGAATTCCCTGGACTGCTAATCGTACTCAACCTCTCAGTGCGAGTACTTGCATTTTGAAAGGGGAAAGAAGGTCAGATGACAAGATATCAATAGCAAACCCCCTCTGACCCACATTTGGGGCAGAGCGAGGGAGTGGATGTCAGGAAAACATGCTCACATTTAGGGCATTGTACTTGACACCACGGCACAACCCGAGCCCGTGACCCGAACCTGTGACCCCGTGACAGCAGTGAAATTATGATTTATAACCTATAGAACAACGCTGCTTGCTTTGCACAAGCAGAAACAGATGGAAATGCATGATATTCTCTGTTTTTGTACCAAGAAACAGTTTCCGGTTCAATCATCCATAGTTTCAATGTTTTGTCAAATTTTCTCCGTACCCTCGGCGTGACGGCCGTATTTCAACGGTTCGGTACGGTAATTTCCGTAAATTTCCGACTCATGACGGGTGCTGTGATTCCGTAATCGTACCGGGCCGAACCGCTCCGTACCCGGCAAATTTACCGTAATCCGGGCCCGGTGTACAGCCCTAGCGCATGTGCGGCGGCGTACTATCGACTTGGACTCGTTGCCTCTGCTCGGGCCCCGGGGCAACATACAAACACGTATACAATTCAACAACCAACAGCCGTAAGTACAAATATCAGCCGCTGTCCAGCTCACACACTTATGCATATCCTACTCGTACAAAAAGCGTCCTAGTTCTCCGCACGCTCCCTCACCCGGCTACTCCGGGGGCCAACAACACACACACAAACCGTCGTCACGACAGAGCTATACCCTGCACGCAAGAGCCGCCGCAAGCTCACTCACCCTTCCTCGCAAGCACCAGCTTAATCGTCTTGACTTCAAACCCGCGGAACGCAAGCCGGATCGACACCGACTCCCCAGACGACCGCTGTTGTCCGCCCTCGCACTCGCGCTCCAACGCAAGCGCCTCCAGCCCCGCATCGTCCTCGAGCAAGTTCGTCTCGTACGCAGCGACGACGCCAGGCACGTTGATGAGCAATCCGACCGAAGCGTGGCCTCCAAAGGCCTCGTAGAGCCGCAGCACAAGCGTGCGAGGGCCATCTTTTCCGTCTGCGTCGAGGTCTCCGCGCTTGATGGTCTCCAGGATCACGCTGGGGTCCCTGCCGAACAACACGAATGGCGGGAGGGGCACTGTCGCGGTCACTGCGCCGCCATTGGGTACGGAGCGCACTGTACCATGCATGACGTAAGGTGAGCCACGTGCATCATTAGTCAGCTAGAAGTGGTGAAACTCACCATGTAGCGGGGAGTTGAAGAGATAAGCTGCGATGGGGACGTGCGATTCGAGGAAGTGTCCACGGTGGGGCAATAAAGCCCACGAGAATTCATGCTTGCCTGCGTGGAAAACAGTAATAGTTTACCGTCACGATCGAGCCGACATCCATCATCATCCCAGAGACACGACGAACCTTGGTCCTGCTCGGCGTCAGGTGCCGTTGCCGCACGGAGGAGCGAAATCCGCAAGACATTGCCCTGACAGGAGAACCCATACTTAGACTCGGACAGTATAGCCACGCCGTACCATATTCGCTGAGGTCTGCGTACTTCACAAATACAGCAGGGTTAGTAGCCCGCACACCTCAGAAACCGGTAGTGAAAAGGTGTACCTTGTGTCCGCACACTTCGAACTTGGCAGCATCCCATGTTGTATTCTTATGGTCGGGCGTTGGACGTGCCCCAGGGCGTTTCATACGTCGCCACGTCACTGTGGATATCGAGTGGCAACTCGACTGCGACCCGTCAGTTCTTGTCGTCAGACGGCGGCCTCTGATCACGTACATTCAAGAACTCATGGCGTTCATGCCAGTCAACATCTGCGCTGAATACAATTTGGTTGAAGGGGTATGGCGCCGGCGCTATCAATCTGTTTAGTTTCCAGTCGCTCCGAGATACGGCTACATGGCAAACCTTCGACGCCATCCAACGAGATCTAAAATATTGGGTCAGCGGACAGGCAACCTCGAGGGAGTAGCACTTCGCCCGGCACTCACCGTGATCTTGATGGTACTCTTGCCGTATTTGACTTCGGTCTCTACAGCTGCCCTCAAGGGACCAGACTCGACGACCTTAACATTCGCAAACTTGAGATGCTGTGCCTTCTCAAGATGATGTATCTCGACATCTGACCTCCCAAAAGCTCCCCATTAATAACAAAGCCCCGCCGCGACGCATATATACCGTAAGACGCACCCCACGCATCCCAGTAATTCGGGTGGTCCTCAAAGATCATCAGCCCTCCTGTCTGGCCCTGCGGGATGAGCTCGCGCCTGGAATTATCACGTACAGAGACGTGCATCAGCGCACGGTCCGCTTACCCACAACCCGCGCAAAGTGGTGAAGGAGAAAGAGACGCCCACCTGAGCCGCACATCGAATAACTTGTAATCCGCCCGCCAGCGACAGTAAGTTGTACAGCCTTATTTGCCAAGGTAAACGAATCGCCGCTGGTGCTATGTACAGTGACATCTACGGAATAATTCCCGGCGGCAAAAGTCAACAGAGCGACCCAATAGCGGCTATAAGAGTATACGCACCACTGAGGTCCGCGGCGCTAATCTGGCTGGGTAGGACGAGTCCACCGCCCACGCCGCATTCCAGGATGACGTAGCCCTCCTTTCCATCGCTGGTCCTCTGCAGCAGACGTCTTCCGAGCAGATTCCTCCCTCGCCGAGTGGCACGCGGACGACATCCCGCCGTGCAAAAGGCGTCGTATTGTGCGCAAAGAGCGTGAGTTTTCCTGAGTGGGAGAGGAGAGGGGAGAGAGCCTGGATACAAGACGCGCAAGCTTTATCGACGACCGCGTCGGTGTCTGCGCGTACCTCAGCATAGAGCTTTTCTGCGTCATCGTAGACCATGCCGCTAGAGGAAACAGCGCCCGCCGTGATCAGTATAGCAGAGGGCGAAACGAGCAGAGAGGACGAACATCGCGGAACCGGGGAGGACTTTAACGGTCATGATTTGAACTCGTCAGATATGAAAAAAAAAAAACAAGAACTACGGACGCACCGTCATGGACTATGCAGGCATCGCAAATGCGCATAAGTGCCTGGGAACGAGAAAGAGAGGTGTTGCGTACATTGGTTCAAAGAACCTTTTCCCAACTATCGTCAATAGTTTGCTTCGGGTACTTGTACTCTTTGCCCTTGAAGATGGATGCGAGCGCGGCGACGTGCTACATACATCGCCAAAACCAGTCAGAAACAGACTCAACGAAATTAAAACAAAGCTTACCTCAGCGTCGCGCAAGAGAATCTCGGACTTGCGGTTACCTTTCTTGATCGAGCCTGGCCACGAACTTAGCGCCGATCCCACGCCCAAGATGAAGGGGAGGATAATCTCACTCACCGTGCGAGGTATAGGTCCCGCGGTGGAACTACGACATCGTCAGAAACGCCACTCGCAGGCATGAACGCCCGTAAACTCACCTCTAGATACAGCTCGCCACGCCTTGTCCACCAACGAGATCAGTCCACACCGTCAACCAAGTAGGCAAAAATGTCCCACGCACCAATTTGGCAGCTTGCGCCCCGCATCCGAACTCGTCTTAAGGTGATCGTAAAAATCGTCGACCGGGCGGCCAATGTGCACGACTGGGAGTTCCCGCGACGTGTTGGCGGTACCCCGGAGGCGGCGGAGCTGTCCGTGCCAAAATGTCGCCGGTTATTATCGATTGGGACACTCTGCAGGTCATGGGAAGTGTCTTACACTTTCAAGCATCTTCGCCAATGGACCGCCACCACCATCTCCGTTGCCGAAGACGAGCAGCGACGACGAACTTGATTCGAGATTCTACCCGTATGATGGGCGTTGAATCTCGAAAATAGAGGGATAGAAGTTACCTTGTGGTTCGTGAGCGCTTTGCTGATGTCGCCCGCAGTCGCCTGCGCATTGTACGTATCTGATAAATACACACACAAAGTCAACTAACTTTTATCCAGGTGGGCAGATCGCAGGGTCGTACCGACGGGCGTCATGTGGCATAAGACTTGTGTGCCATCAATCCCGACCCAGTTGAACGTCGAGTGCGGGAAGGCGTTGACGTTATTCCTATATAAGCGTTTTGGCCAAGCTATGAAATGGTCTCACACAGATACATGTGGCGTGCAACCCACCAACTGAGCTTCTGGGTGAAAAAGTAATCCATACCCGCTCCGCGGAGGATCTGCGGGAGTGCGCCCGTGAGGCCAAAGCTATCCGGAAGCCATCCAACGCGGTTCCTTGCGCCAAAGCGCGACTCAAAGTAGCGCTGGCCATAGATAAGCTGTCGAGCGAGGCCCTCTCCGGAAGGCATGTTTGCGTCGTTTTCAACCCACGACCCACCAATTGTATAGAACTTGCCCTCGAGCACTTTCTGACGCACGCGTTCGAAAAGCGGGGGGTAGAGTTGCTCAAGCCATTTATATTGTTGGGCGGAGGAGCTCGCAAATCGGTGTTCTGGATATCGGTCCATAAGGTCAACCTGTGTCGACCATGAGCGCGCGACCTTCTGTTGGGTGACGTGGTACGGCCAGAGCCTAAGTCTTCGTCAGTCAGGTTCACCCGCTTACGATTCATACGACGTACCAGGCCGTATCGATATGACAATGGCCGATGCCCCAGACCTGTGCCTCCTTTGGTCCGTCATCGTATATACCTACACCGCGCTCCTCCCACTTCTCGCCGAACACCTGGTCAGCGAGCTTGCGGGCGGCCGGGATGCTCTCGGGATCCTTCTTGTAAAACGTGTTCATGATCGCGTTTGCGACGGTGAGCGCTTTATTTTGGAGAGTCGAGTTACCCGGAAGAGTGTCGATGATCTCCCGAAGCGTGGTGAAGTCCCAAAGCAGGCCCCAAGCGTCCATATTGGGGACGACAAGATCGGCCGAAGCCAGTTGGAAGAATCTGTTCGGCTAGAGACACGTGAGCACGTGCCGTAGAAGAGGCGATGAGACCGACATCGGGTGGCTGAATCGTGTCTCCGTTCCAAGGGACACCGAACATCCCATTGCAAGTCGCCTCCGCGATGAAGGAATGTGTACCGCTTTTGCGTGCAGCGGGCGGGAAGATGTATTCGACCCGCCTGTCTCCACCAAAGCCGCCAGTGATACCTACATGTATTTTAGCCAATGTTTCGCTGGAAAGACGGGGCAGAACAACATGCCTTGCAAAGGTGTTCCGTCGGTAGTGTATATCATAGCCTCACAACCCGGATCAAACTCAACTTTGAAGCGCTTGAGTACAGCAAGCACATATGGCGACGCGATTGAGAAGACGTACACTGGACGCGTTCATAGTCCTTCCACTCGGGTGGTATATTCACCGTAATTTTATACCAGTGATTGGACTACAGGTATACCATAAGAACTAAAGAGAAATAAGAAGTAAAACAAAGACGTGCCCCTGTTATGAGGAGAAAACTGTTGAGCCGCAGTAAGACCGCGAGAGTGGCTCACTCACAGGATGGTCCAATGGACTCGCCCTTCTTGGCAGGTTGATAGTCTTGTTTGAGAGCTTCTTGAAAGGTTGGCTTACTGATTCCCGGGGCGCTCCATCTCTGGATTTGAACGTATTTGGCATCGTCCAACCGATGGGTGAACAGGACAGAGGAGAGGTTAACATCCGAAAAGTGGCCACCAGTAAAATTGTTGTGCGATCGCGGGTGAGGGATTTGATCCACTTTGCACCAGCGGAGAAGTTGTGCTCTGGATAGTCAGAGTGGGAATGAGTATGTCCACCGCCCATCGTGATCGTGATAAGGACAAAGCGTCTGGGGCACGTGTGCGGCTAAGCGGTGCCATTCCCAAAAGGCAACAGCCATGAAGCGACCCTCCTCGTCCTCGTCTGCCCCTTCAAAGAAACAGAAAAGGTCCCCGCACGTTTCAGATTCTGAAATAGTACTCCCAGAGGGGGATCCTGCAGACGCGCAATGGGAAAAGGTAGAAAGGCGAAAATCAAAAAAGCAAAAAAAATAGACGCGAAGCTCGACGTGTGTGTCTCCATATCGTCCCCCGTCTGAACACACGACTCACTCTTCGTCCCAGGCTAATATCCCTCGATTTCTGTATTCTAATTCAGAGATAACCAAGCGTAGAGATCCCGTTGGCATCAATGTACGGTCCCCTCGGTCATTCATGTCGTTCTTACCTTGCCACCAGGATGTTCGCGATCTTGTACTTCACATCATCGCGGATTCCCCACCACCGAGCTGGATCAGAGTACAGGTTAGTCTTCCCTGTTCGCGTCCACGTTCTTAACGATCTCATGTTCCCAGAACCCGCAAAGCATTCAAAAACTAGTGTTCTCCTTGTTCCGGGAATTACGTCCACCGTGCTTTCCCTACCTCCCCTTCCCACCTCCGCCATCGAGAACCGCAACGTCCCCATTTCCATTCCTCTCCCACCAGACTCACCACCGCCCACCCCATCTTCCCTCCTGACCTTCCCGCATCCATCGATCCGCACTCAGAGGAAGCCGCCGCGCTCTACGGTGGCATTCCGTTCATCACGCGCACTTTCTCCCATGCATGTCCAACCCGTGCCCCGGTGATGCGAACCGCATGCACTCCGTCCTCAACACGTTCTTTCAGGCCCCTGTCAGTGGCGAGGAGAAGAGAAGACGTTTGAGAGAGCGCATCATCGGTCCGTTCCTCTGCGAGGTTTCTTTGCTTTGTCTCTCGAGCTGACGTCCCACTAAAATGGATAGCTGAGCGCTCAGCGAAAAAGGACCCGACTCAGTATCTCCTCACAGTAGAGCAGATGGTCGAGAACGACTATCCCGTTCCCTCTTATCTCTCGGACGTATTTTCAATGCCGGACGGATGGATAGAGACCCCTGAGGCCGATGCAGATTCCAAGCCAGGATATCAATCTGTCTACGCAATTGATTGCGAGATGGCGCGTGCTCTGCATTGTATACGCGATATCGTACTGACAAAGCCAAAACGTCTTTAGTGCATCACTGCCGACGGTAAGGCGTTGACTCGAGTCTGCGTCATCGACTATGCAACCGACAAAGTCGCATATGATCAATTCGTGAAACCACCAAGCCCGATCACAGACTATCTCACTCGGTGCGTTTCATAATTCATGGTTATGCGCTCTTTTTTTCGTGCTATAACTCCAGACTTCAGCTTCTCCGGGATAACAGCTGAAGCTCTGGAATCTATAACAACGACGCTTGCCGACGTACAAGCACACCTCCGCACGCTCATAACGCCATCGACGATTTTGGTGGGTCACTCACTGGAGTCGGACTTACGCGCACTGCAACTATCGCACCCACGGTGCATCGACACCGCCCTGATATTCCATCACCCACGCGGGCGCCCGCTAAAGCCGGGTCTAGCCTGGCTTACGCGCAAGTGGCTCGGTCGCACCATACAGGATCGCGGGCCGGCGGACACGATCCCGAAGAGGATGCGCGGGCCTGTGTTGATTTACTGAAGCAAAGATTAAGAATGGGCCCGGGTACGGCGAGTTTAAGACCGATTATGAACCGATCCTGGCGCGAATCGCGCGCTCGCATCACACAGTCCTTCCCGTGGGGCTGGCACCGGCGCACGTACGGCGATCGTCGACCACGGCAATCCTGGAGCGTGGCATGGTACCTCGGCGGCGTCACCAGCTACGACGGTACCGTGTACGACCGACGCGGAGGTGCTTGAAGGGGTGCTTGGGGCTCTGGATTCGCATGAGTTCGTGTTTGCGCGATTGATGGCGTTGGCAGACGCACTGGGTTGTACGTGGTATTTGTTCTCTCCTCTCTGTTGGAGCTGACCCGGTTTCCCCTGCTCCTTGTTTCCTTTCTCAGGGGTCACGCCGAAGGCAGCTGCAGATAGTGGCACCGGTCCAGAAAACCCAGAAACGTCTGGCAACAGCGCTGTCCCACAGAGAACGCAAATACGACACTGCTGCTGATTCCTCGCGGTGCCTCCGGCGCAGCATCACCCGACCAGAATCCAAACAGCAACGTTCTTTTCTCGGCCGTCTCGAACCTCAATGCACAACTCACAACGCTACATGCGGCGCTCCCTCCGCGGACGGCGTTTCTTCTTTTTCGGGACACAGTGATCCGCGCGGTATGTCTGTGCTTGCCGGTAGGCGCGCGCAGTACCAGGCGAGCCAGAATCAAAAGCGTGGCGGTGCTACCAGCAGCACCGCGGAAACGGATGATGGCGAACCGTTGCGGTGGAGCACAACTGACGACCGAGCGCTCGAGGAGGCAGTTGCGCGGGCGAGGATGGGATTGTTGTTCGTTGGGGTCAAGTCGTAGCACTACTGTGATTTTTCGCTCGTAGAAGTGAAATGTCTGGTTTGCTCTTGGGTCTATGGCAGGTATATTAATACCCGTACTGCTTCATATCATCAAAACGGTGTGTATGATAGAAGTAGGAGATGCGTCAGTCCTTTACAAAAAGTACGGTTGTTTGGAAGCGGCGGATGCCGTACTTGTCACGTGCGCTTATCGGATCAACACTTCCTCACTTACCCTACCACCGCCTCGTCAACCAATGCCTTGAAAGCACACAGAAGGAGCTATTTACTCACTTTCGCTGCCCATTCTCAGGCCTACAACTCTCCCCGCACCATTCCGCCAGCTTTCAGCACCGAGACTGAGAGTCAGCAACACGTCCAGGGCTAGATCAGTGACCGATCGAAGAACCAGTGGCTCGCTCTAGAGAAAACATGAAGAACGTTGACTGTCGGGTTGAGCATCTCAATCCGATAGTGAATGTTCTCTGTGTCATCCTATAGAGAGTCTGGATATGCGAACTTGCCTGAAATCCGGACTTTAGAGTTATTTGACAGGTATTCTCTCCTGCGAAAGCGATCTGCCAGCGATGGTATCCCTTTTGCTGTCTGGAGACCCACGCATAGTTCAGCGCACCTTAGCGTGCAGCTGATCGGCGATCGATCTGTCTGATAACAACGCGCGCGCGGTGTACATCAGGCCGATTGTTGTAGCCGTAGTTTATTCGCGTTTTATATGACCAAAGTCCTTGAAGTGGATGCTCACGCTTGGGATAGCCGACTGTTAGGCTGGTCTAACACTGGGATGCGAGCCTCACGTGCGGAGTCAGGCAAAGAGCTTGGGACCCTGATGAGTGCAGATGGGCGATAAAGATCGATTAATGGGGAGGCTGTTCTTGAGATCGGGCCCGTCGGGAGGGGACATTATCGTTGTCTGTTGCGCTGATTATTGTTTTGGTTCAGGGCCGATAATTTAAGTGCAGGGGATTTCGCAGAGGTAAAAACGAGATCTATCTGTGGCGCGTACATATGAAGTTATACAGTGGCGATCAAAAGTACTGCACGACTGTACGGAAAATGTTTGATTACGTCGCAACACTTAGATATTGACATACCAAACCAATAAATGATTGTACATCGTGTCTTTAGATGTAAAGGCTGTAAATTCAATGACTCATAACCAGAAAACATGCTACTGAAAAAAATGTAATCAGATTACCTGAAAAGACTGCGTGCAGTACTTTTGAACATGAGGCACCACTTATGTTTTTGCATAAATGCCGAAAGAAAAACATCAAAAACTTAGTTCCAACTCATCGCCACTCTTTCATATTATGGTCTACACCTCCCCAAGCAAGGTTGCTCGGATCGTTGAGCTCAAAAACCTTGGCCAATCAGATTTCGAGATCGCACGTCGGTTTAATCTCCATCGCACCACCATTCCCCGAGTCATCAAACGCTTCGTGGAATCTGGCAATCCTTACTTCCGGAAACACAAGCCTGGTCGCCCCCGCAAGCTCCAGGAGCGTGATGTTCGTCATGCTGCCATTCTACTTGCTCGCACTGAAGCTGCCAATGTCACTGAACTCACCCAAAAGGCCTTCCCTCAAGTCTCTCGCATCACAGTTTCCAGGGCATTACATGAGTATGGACTCATCTCACAGGTCCGTAGATCTAAGCCCTGGATCTCCCTGGCCAATGTGGCCAAGCGCAAGGCATGGGCAGCTGCACATGCCGCTTGGACTGTCGAGGACTGGAAGCAGGTGGTTTTCTCCGATGAGTCCAAATTCATGCTATTCAAGTCAGATGGGCGCCAGTATTGTTGGATGAAGCCTGGACAGGCACTGGACCCTCGTTTCACGAAGAAGACAGTCAAACATGGAGGTGGAAATGTGATGGTGCAGTGTGGGTTGCATCACCGGGCAGGGGATGGGAAGGCTTCATCGCATCGAGGGAATCATGAATGGGCCTGGGTATGTCGAGATCCTTCAAAAAAGTCTTCTGGGCACACTCAAGGATCGAAAATTGAAGAAAGCGGGCAAGGACAAGGTCATTTTCCAGCAAGACAACGACCCGAAGCACACTTCTCATGTCGCGAGAGACTGGTTCCAAAATAGGAAGGTCACTGTACTCCCTTGGCCCCCTTCGTCGCCCGACATGAACATCATAGAACATGTATGGGATCAGCTGGACCACCTTATTCGTGCTCGTAACCCACTTCCTCGCAACAAGGACGAGATGTGGCAAGCTCTTCAAGAAGAGTGGAACAACTTTCCGAAGGAGGCCCTGGACAAGCTTTATGAAAGCATGCCCCATCGTGTTGCCGCTCTGAAGGAGGCTCGAGGTTACCATACCAAATACTGATACCCAGTAAGCGTCACTCCTTTTCAATCTTTGATGATTCTCATCTTACTCGGAAACAGGGTCTGCGCTCAAAAGAACTGCACACAAACTTTTTCGTAGAACACTTCCCATCCTTCACACATTCATTTTAAAGCCCTGAAACACTCATATTCTCGTAGTACACTCAATTAGCTACTATTTGGTCTAATTTGGACCCTAATACATACAAGTTTGATGGTGGATTCGGAAAATCGTGAGCCTTGAGATTTGTTTGCATGTGTTGTGCATTACTTTTGAGCGCCACTGTATACATTCTGTACCTACGCGTTAAAGAGATACTGAAGGGATGGAGATGTAGTGTCTTATGAAGCGGAAACTCTCGTGTCCGTTGTCAGTGCAGGATATCGGCTCAAAGGACGCTGAGGACGCTGCAGACGCCCATCTATCTAGAGTGTCAGTCTGAATTCAAGTCCATTTTCGAGTCTGAGCCAAACGAACCTTCTCCAATTCTCCAGATCCATCACCAGAATCTATCGCACCATGATCTAGAAGGACTTTTATGTGTGTATCTCGCGCACGCCGACTTTGCAATGCCAGAAAAAATGGAGTCAATCCATCCTTGTTTTTGGCATTTACATCTGCGCCTTGCTCGAGCAATATGCAAGAAACTTCTGCAAGTCCCTGTAGTTGGAAACCATATAAAGGCCGCTTCGACGCGAGATGTAGTGGAGTCTCCCCGTGCTTGTTTTGGGCCGACACATCTGCGCCGCGCTCAATAAGTATGCGAGTGATTTCCGCTTCTCCATTTTGCGATGCCAGATGTAATGGTGTCTCCCCATGCTTGTTTTGGGCTGCCACATCCACACCGCGCTCAACGAGGATGCGAGCAACTTCCACTTCTCCGTATTGCGACGCCAGATGTAATGGTGTCTCCCCATTCTTGTTCTGGGCTGCCAGATCCGCGCCATGCTCAACGAGCATGCGAGCAACTTCCAATTCTCCGTATTGCGACGCCAGATGTAATGGTGTCTCCCCATCCTTGTTCTGGGCTGCCAGATCCGCACCACACTCAATGAGCATGCGAGCAACTTCCACTCGTCCATATTGTGATGCCAGACGTAATGGTGTCTCCCCAAGCTTGTTCTGGGCTGCCACATCCGTGCCACGCTCAATTAGCATGCAAGCAACTTCCATTTGTCCGTATTGCGATGCTAGATGTAATGGTGTCTCCCCATCGTTGTTCTGGGCTGCCACATCCGCGCCGCGCTCAACGAGCATGCGAGCAACTTCCACTTGTCCATATTGCAACGCCAGATGTAATGGTGTCTCCCCATCCTTGTTCTGGGCTGCCAGATCCGCGCCACGCTCAATGAGCATGCGAGCAACTTCCACTTGTCCATATTGTGACGCCAGACGTAATGGTGTCTCCCCAAGCTTGTTCTGAGCTGCCACATCCGCGCCACGCTCAATTAGCATGCAAGCAACTTCCATTTGTCCGCATTGCGATGCCAGATGTAATGGTGTCTCCCCATCGTTGTTCTGGGCTGCCACATCCGCGCCGCGCTCAACGAGCATGCAAGCAACTTCCACTTGTCCGTAGCCCGACGCCAGATGTAATGGGGTCACCCCATAATTGCTCTGGGCTGCCACATCCACGCCGCACTCAACGAGCATGCGAGCAACTTCCACTTCTCCGTATTGCGACGCCCTATGTAATGGTGTCTCCCCATACTTGTTCTGGGCTGCCACATCCACGCCGCACTCAACGAGCATGCCAGCAACTTCCACTTCTCCGTATTGCGACGCCATATGTAATGGTGTCTCCCCATACTTGTTCTGGGCTGCCACATCCACGCCGCACTCAACGAGCATGCCAGCAACTTCCACTTCTCCGTATTGCGACGCCATATGTAATGGGGTCCCCCCATCCTCGTTCTGGGCAGCCAGATCCGCGCCACGCTCAATGAGGATGCGAGCAACTTCCACTTCTCCGTATTGCGACGCCATATGTAATGGGGTCTCCCCATCCTTATTCTGGGCTGCCAGATCCGCGCCACGCTCAACGAAGATGCAAGCAACTTCCGCTTCTCCGTATTGCAATGCCAGATGTAATGGGGTCTCCCCATCCTTATTCTGGGCTGCCAGATCCGCGCCACGCTCAACGAGCATGCGAGCAACTTCCACTTCTCCGTATTGCAACGCCCGATGTAATGGGGTCTCCCCATCCTTATTCTGGGCTGCCAGATCCGCGCCACGCTCAACGAGGATGCGAGCAACTTCCACTTCTCCGTATTGCGACGCCATATGTAATGGTGTCGCCCCATCCTTGTTCTGGGCTGCCAGATCCGCGCCACGCTCAACGAGCATGCGAACAACTTCCACGTTTCCCCGTTGCGATGCCAGATGTAATGGTGTCTCCCCACCCTTGTTCTGGGCTGCCAGATCCGCGCCGCGCTCAACGAGGATGCGAACAACTTCCACGTTTCCCCATTGCGATGCCAGATGTAATGGTGTCTCCCCATCCTTGTTCTGGGCTGCCACATCCGCGTCACGCTCAACGAGCATACGAGCGACTTCTACATGTCCGTAGAGTGACGCCAGATGCAATGGGGTCGCATCGCCGGGGAAGTCTTGAGAGCGCACCTCCTGTGGGCGCTCATTGATGAGGAACTCGATTATGAAATGTACGCCCCAAATAGCGGCATAGTGCAAGTGTGTTCCAAGGGGTGGTAACGGCCTTTCAGCTCGTTCGTTTCGTGTCCACGGGTTATATATCCAGACAGAGACCGCAAGATGTGGTTTTCTCGGGTCAAACAGTTGTTTCGCCCCATCCTCCACGTTTTGCGACACACCCTCGAACAGAGTGTGGCCGGCCCAGTGCTCCGCAGCATATTCTGCAAGAGGCCATTTCTTCAGACTGTCCCTGGTGACGACATCCTTGTCAAGGTGTAGCAGAATGCCCAAACACGCTTGTGCAACGAGGGTATGAGCTGGTGTCATGGAAATATGATAACGTCGGGGAATAATGTCGGTCGCTTCAGCAAGGCGGGTGGATATCAAGAATTCTTTGACGGAAAAATGCGAGAATTGTACGACTTTTCCGAAATGATATCCATCGACAATGGCAAGCAGACTGGAGCATGTAGACAACACCGCGTCTACTGGATCTTCTATGCGCCAACCCTCATGGAATTTCGGAATTTGTCCGGCCTTAAAATCATATGCAAGCAACTCTGCCAGTTCCTCGACACGAAGCGGGCGGGAGGCCACTGCAACAAACTGAAACAGCCGATGGGCGAATTCCCAGTCCGCCTTATTGATCTCTCGTAACGTGCGCTGATATGTCTCGTCCAGCGTCTCTGGCAAGTCGACAAGTGCATGCTGGATACGTGCTGGGATGCAGCCGCAGATGTAGACCACCTGACAATACACCCATCTGAACCTGCATCACATAAATGAGCGAGTCATCAAATTTTTTAGAATCGGTGCCTTACATCCCGTCCGCTTTTTTTGTGAGGACGTCGATGACCAGCTGCTTGTGCTCCGCTTTCCATTTTTTATTTTTGGGATGCGTATTAATGGCCGACTTGATATACTCCTCAATGTCCCTCCGTTGTTCGCTCTGGTCATGCAGCGAAACAGAGTGGAAAACCAAAGGATCGAGGACATCTTTGATATCAGTTTCCAGTCTGCTAGTGACGCATATGCGCAGATTCGGAAATTGTGAATTGATAAGGTCTTCTAAAAGGTTTAAGACTTCGACACGGGGAGTAGGGTTGGCAGATGCGTTCGGACATTCATCCAAAGCATCCGCAATGATGTACACGGGGGCTAGTCCAGGGATTTTACATCAGGGAAAACCCAAATTGCCAACCGACGCTAACGTTGCTAAGCGTCGCTAGCGTAGACACGGATTATCAATAATTGAAATTATCATGATAGCGACATCTAGTCAGTGAATAAGCTGTAACTGGTTCCTGGCGTATCGGCAAGACCACAAATTTCTTGTCGGGTTTTCGGCACTTTTTGGCACTTTTTGGTTGGTCGACCAGAAGAAAAGTTTGTAGACAATTTAATAAAAGTGTGACTACTGTCGCTGCTAACGCCCACTAACACCTGCTAAGTCCCCCTCCCCACTCCTCCGTTGATGCAACACGAGATGTTGAGGGTGCGTGTTGGCACAGCGATTCACTTCCAAGTCCGACCTATGAGTAAGCGTATCTATAGTTGGAACTAGGCGACTCACGGGTAAAGTCCGAGAACGAGAGCTGATGAGGATTGAAGAGAAACGGGTCAACACAGAGAGCGAGAATGGATATCCAGAAGTAAATCAGATAAGTCGTCCAGAGCGACAGTGTCACATAGAGCAACATTAGCGCATGCCCAGGTAAATGCTCAGGCCAGCGAATCGCGAGAAAGAACACGAAGTCTGAATGAGATCTGTGACGTTGCGAAGCCATGTCCAGTCACTCCAGTGGCAATGTACCGCGTACCACCGAAAGTGAGGTTGTTCAGGATCGAGTGTGTAAATTTGATGGAGAATACTTCAAACATTGGGGAGAATGACACAACTGCTTGCCGAGACGTGCAAGCGCACGGCCAGTGCCACGCTCGATCGGTTCTGCCAGGAAAATGCGGTTAGACTAGACTCAAATAGAAGTTGGGAAGAAGCCCTATCCCTCACCTCGTGACCTAGAGTAATAGCGGTAAGAATGCGATCATGAAAACCAAGAAAATACTGATAATGCAGTGGTGAACCCAATTATAGACCGGATGGAGGTGTAGCAACCCCCTCGTCTGTGAGAGGTTGTCCAGTACTCAAGTATTTGCATATCGTAAGCTGCGGGTTGAGCGTCCCCAGGAACATCACTGCAGAAAGAGCAAGTCTTCTTTTTGGGTGCAGACTGAAGGTAAACTGCGTACTTGTTACAATGAAGAGCTGCACCGACAGAATAACGAGCATGTTGTTGACGTGGAAACAAGGATGACCATAGTAGAACGTGAGGAAGCGGTCGTGGGGGTTGCGTTCCTAGATAGTAGTATTCACGACTGAGCATTTGCTCGCCCATGCTAATGTCGATCTTTTGTTTGGAAATTCAAGATCGTGCCAGATGACCCAGGGAAAGGACACCGCGAGGAAGACCCCTTCATCTCTCGTTTGGAGAGAGGGAGAGGTATGACAATGAGAGGGTGCGCTGGCTAGACAATCAGGAGTATGGTTGCTCGACTTAGTGCGGAAAAGAAAAAGGCGATACCGTGAGAGTGGTATCACGTGGTGCAAGTTCAACCACGGTTGCCACTCAACGAGCGAGTCAACGCACTGTCAACGCACTTTGTCTCACTCACTCACTACGTATCCTTGCCGCCCCCGACTCTCTTTGTTCATCCCTCCCTCCTACCTCCATAACAACGACCTGTGCTTTCCATCAAGATCAGCAATGCAGTGCCACACCATACGAGTTCTATGTACTGTAGAGACATTCCCACCCAAATTTTGAGCGTGCGTTTCAGTTTTTTTTTTTAATTCTCTGTTTCAACCGACTAACAATGATCACCAGTACATGAACAGCAGCGGCCACCCATCGCTTACAAATGTGAGTGATGTGGTTTTTTTGGGTTATTCTATTTGACGTGCCGCTTATGTATGTACACCACTTTTTGCCCCCCTGCGCCCTGCCACGCCTCGTGATTTGTACTCAACGCGAGGAAATCTATCTATCATAGCCCCTGCCAAGCACAGACCAGAAGACACCAAGTTGACGCGCACACCAATCAGTACAGCGCGCCAAGTAGGCGCAGGATTCTTCGCCATTTCATCTACGTGAGCGTTCCCTCCTCTCCGCCTCTCTCGTTTGTGCATAAGTGACTGACCTGGCTCACAACACATTGGATTTCCTGCGACCCATGCGCCCGACCTTCGTTTAAAAGCAACAACTCGGGGATGCACCTCATTGCGCATTTGCGCGACATCAAAGCCGGTGACGAGATAATGGTCTCGTATGTCAACGCCGCTGTACCTGTCGATGAGGATGTGGTCCAGGCAAGGTATCACCCTCACAAAGACCTTGCTTGTGGACGGCGGTTCACGCACGAGGAAAGGGTGAGGTGTAACCGCCCCCTTTTGGAGGGTATGCAACCTGCGTCCTTCTCTTGCCGTGCTTTGTTCCGTGCTTCTAGTACTGTGTTCATGTTCGTAGCACCATTTGAAATTTGAATAAAATTGTTTTTCCCGAAATTTTGAGACCTTGCTGAATACCGAAAATCTACAGATAGCGTAGTGGAGCGTTAGTGCCCCAATTTGACAATTATCAGTTTGTTACGGACAGTTAATTACAGCGTGTTGCTAAATTACTGGGGGGTAAGCAAGTCGAGATAATTACGCCAACTGAGATAACACGCATGCGATTATTGAAATTATTCAAGATTATCGGGAAATTGACAATTCGGGTTTTCCCTGATGACTAAGCAGGTTCTTTAAACATTCCACAAGTGCGTCGTCGCTGGGATGACGCGAACCCTTGTCGTGTTCCGAGTAGAACTCGAGGAGTATATCACAGTACGAGTCAGACTGACGACAAAGTTGGACTAGGAGGGATGAGAGGAGTCCGCGCAGATCCTTCTTTTGATCCTCCCTAAAGTCAAAGTAAAAAAACGCTAATGACGCGAGCCCTGCTTTCCGCATGGAGTCAATGTCCTCAATGATTGTGGAGCTACCGAACACGATAAATTCCAGAGAAAGAAATATCAAAAGTTTGACTTACCAGAAAACGCTTTTTCCCGCGCCCGCTACGAAAAGGAAAAACTTTAGTCTCTGCGAAAGGGTAAAAGTCGTGCGATAACGGACGTTTTCCATGAACCCATAAAAGAGGTCTCGTGGACTCGGACGCTTTCCATTCTGAGAACGTGTTGCTCTGAATGAACCACGCTGCAGATTGGCTGTGGCGTGATTTGCGGGCAAGATTGTGGTTCTTCCAAGGATCAGGCGGTGATAGCCACTTGGAAATATCTTTGTGTAAGTCGTCACCTGCCAGACAATCTCGGTGATCCCAGTCAGCTATCGCAAATTTGAAAAACGACTAACGCTTTGACTTGTTCAAATCACTCGCGAGTTGCTGCATGATTTCTTATCCCCAGTCAGACATAAGTCACTCAATTCTGGCCTGAGAAACATACTGAGTGTATCCCTTAGATGGTCAATCGATGCCTCGCCGTCTAAAAGAAAGTCCTCAACACCCAGCAGGCGACAAAACTAGTGTGTATTTGCTCACTGTTCATTACCTTTTTCATATTCTGGAAAAGGCCGTGGACGACCTCAAGGGTCTGTGCTGCCGTTATCCGAGCCTCGTCCATGGTGAGCCGGTCTAGCCTTTGGAGCACCGCCTCCACGTCCTTCTCTCCAAGGAGCTTCTTGAAAAGTTTTTCTGCGTTTCATTGAGTCGGGTAATATATTACCTCAACGAAGACTGACTCACTTGTTTTTCCCTCCTTAATCTGTTTGGTCGCCAACGCAAGCGTGGAGAGCAGCTCGACGAGTATCTTGACAACCATCTCAGTCATAGCGACTGTGGAAGGAATTTTCGTATAGATGTCAAGGCGATTCAAAAAGTGATCGATCGACTCGATTAAATCGACCAGTAAATCGTAACTATCAATGGTGCCCTTGACCGCCTGATAGGTTTGGATATCATGAGATGCGCGCTTGAGGATTGAAGAAAAGCACATACGGAAAGTAGGACAGCGAGGCCTGTGTGTATTGCTGTCACAGGCGGGAAATGCTATCGTATGAGGGTGAGGGACATTGAACACCCAATCACCGCCGACGGACGTACCAGGCCGATATCCCGACCAAAACTGGCAGTGGAGGAAAGTTCACACAGAACCGATACGGCCTTCTTGAGCGGCTTTAAGACTTTGTCTTTGTCCCGAAATTCACTAAAGGCTTGTATTTGTTCATGGAGAACGGCGGTAACAGATTCGACGGAGTCGCAGTTCTGGAGTTTGTCGGCGAGTGGATGCCTGACCAATGCTATGCCCGTCTGCTTTTCGTAGTCTTGCAATGCAACCTCAAAAAGCACTTGTAACTGAGACGATGCCAACTGGTCACCCATGTCAGGAATAGGAAGAAATGTGGGATTGGAAACGTGAGTTTAGTTCGGGAAGAGATGAGAGAATGCGATGCGGTGGTAGAGCTGAAACGGAGGGTGGTTCATAGCCTCGCTTATCGATATCGATGCCTCATGTCTACGTAAACTGATTGCCTAAAAAGACGGGCGTAATTGGGAGAAGGACGGTTAAGCGCTGGGGTTGAGCGCGCGCTCGACTGAGTGTGAGATAACGGTGTTCACTGGACGACAATCAGATAACAGCGCGATTGTAATAACGATATGCAGAGGAGAGGCGTGGGCACAGCAAGCCAACGAAACCTGTGAGACCCGAGAAAGAGAGAAAATGTCGGCCGATTGACTGCACAGAAGTTCTATAAAAAGAGAAAGCGCTGCGGAAGGCGTCGGATACTGAGCCTGTAGCTGTTATAGTACGGTACGGAACTCTGCCTTTCAAGATATTGGACATCCCTTCTCAACTCCGAGTCGGCACTGAAAGTACTGAACGACCGTCTCCGAATCTAATGTGAAGACACGAGGCAACTCCTCGAACCCAGAAATCAAACTGCAGTGTGTGAAGTGAGCTGTCAACCATTTCAACCGTCTGAACAGCATCACATACTTATTATACTCCATCAGTCTTTCCCAACAAATCCAAATCGAGGATCAGAACGAAGCGCGACAGGCTAACGCGAACTAAAAAAGGGCGCTTCGTGCCCTCGCGCGCAGGTGTACTGAAGAGGCAGCCGATGGCATTTATGGCGTATTTTGGGCGTGTGGATGAAAGCCAATGAAGGCTTACCACCGTGTCGATGGCACCCTCTTCTTCTGGCCGATGACTGGGAGGACCGAACCGAAGACGATGGTAGGCGGCGCCACCAGTCACGAATCCCCCTTCCTTCCTGTCCGGACAAAGCAAGAAGAGGGGAACGCGATTGTCGAATGGTTGATCATCACGAAGACTCAGACACGAAGAAACGAGTCACATGGTCATGAGCATGAGAAGGGAGTTGATGCTGGCGGACGACAAGTTGTAAAATACCACGGGGGAAGTCATGTGCGAGATCGAACGGAGGAGCGTGATGCCATGGCAAGCCAAGGCGAGTCTGTGCAGCATCCTCCAACAATGTTTCGGTGCGCTCTTCAAGAGACGTCGACGTCGCTATGACAGAGGTACTGTGATCTGGGCACGGTTTAACCACTGCCAAAAGAATTGGAGAAACAAGGTGAGAGCAGAAAGTGGAGAACGAACGGTCACAGACCTCGTGCATCAGAGTTCCTCCACGACACCCCGCATCGCGACGAACTACCACTCAACAATCGCAAGCATGAAGCAAGTCGCAGATCCCAGACATCGCTCACGAGGCGCCCGGTGCAACGGAGACAAATACTGATGTGGAAGTGGACATAAATGATTATGTTGCGCGACATTCCCTGGTGTATGCTCCGTTACGATCGGTGTTGTGAGGAGAGTAAGGAGATGCACGGATGGAAAACAAGCAAACATCGATTTGTCAAACGTTTCACATAAGCTAACACTAACCTCAGCCTGGTGTTACAGTAACGTTAAAAGAAGCAAAGCACTACGGTATCATGACCTTTAGATCGATTTGATCCGTCAAACCACTGCAAAGACAGAAAACGACATCATAGTGGCTCATGCTGGCATACCCTCCGGCTTCTTTACACCAGCCTTCCCTACCGTCAGGCTCTTATGGATAAACGGTAAGACGCCACCACCTGCAATTGTAGCTCGCACGAGGGTATCCAGCTCCTCATCTCCCCGAATCGCAAGTTGCAAATGTCGAGGTGTAATGCGCTTGACACGGAGATCTTTCGACGCGTTGCCTTTCTCGCAGGAATCGTAAGCACATGATGGGAAGATGGACTGAAAGATACAGCGCACCTGCGAGTTCTAAGACTTCGGCTGTGAGATATTCGAGAATAGCTGAGGTATACACCGCCGCTTTCGCGCCAATGCGAACGTTATTCTGCGTGCGCTGCTTCAAATATCTGTGAATTCGGCCAACGGGAAACTATTAGTAGTTCACGTTAGATATCAGTTAATATATATATAAACGTGCGAGGGGGACATAACAGACCTGAAGACCCGCTTTTGCACTGCGGGTCTGGAAGACTTTGGTTTCAACTGTGATGGCTTCACTGACTTTGGACTTGCCACCTTTCGCGCCTTTGGGGGGCATTGTAAAGTATGATGGAGCGAACTGCCAACCAGGACACGTAAGACATTCCGGAACTACCGCTGATAGGTACCGGTTACTCCACCTGGCACAGTAAAAGAAATACGGCTGTGGGACAAGATAGACCCGATGATACCAAGGGTAACTGAACTTGGTCGATCGATGTGATAACCACTCACAAGGGAGGAAGGAGAAAAAGGATGATGGGAGTCCGGTATGAAGGGATGTCGGATTCACGCTCCGCTGTCCCGCGCATCTCTCGCGATAAACAGGGTCACGTGGGAACAACACCAACGCTCGTGATAGTCTCGTGACCTACTGTACTCCTATACAATACCCCAGCTATGCTTTCGACAGTGCGAATGTGCTGCACTAACACAACCCTTTCCCATGAACGTTGCATGAACACCTGGCACTTATTAAAGGTTCAAAAACACCTGTTCCGAATCGTTCCGATTATCGCTCAGAGTGAAATTCACGTGGCAATTACGCAAACACAGACAACAGTTGAACACACTGTACATATCATCTCAAAAAAACATGAACATGGACTGACATCACAACAGGTTAGATCATACGAGAACCCTCATTTCAGCGTGTAAGAGGCGCTCGCTCCTCATCTTCGAGAACAATGCCTCCGCGGCACCAGGTAGCGTAGAGACCATAGGCACCCTTAAACACCCAAATCAAGGACAGGATGGCAAACGCAAGAGCGGACCAGTGAATGAAAGGCGTTCGTTGATGTTCGAAAATCGCGAACAGCGCCCACGTGATCGCGACGGCAGCGGGGAGATCACCTTCTGGTGTAGAGAATGCGTATGTAGCTGCGGTAGCCTCGAAGAAGAACCTGCCGAGGAGCAAAAAAGTAGGTACGGCGAAGAAAAAGTGCGAAAATGCCTACAGTGCGAGGAAGACGAAAACTTTCGTCCAGACACCAGCGGGCTCTTTCAGGGTATTGATACCGAAGGCCTCGAATCCGGTGAGTACCACGAGGATAGTCGTCCAGCCGTGGTAAAGCGAAAAGGGAAGATGTACGAAGAGTTCATCCAAGCGATTTGCAGGAGTATGGAATTTCTTGACGATGTAGTAGATGTGCTAAGAGCTTTGTCATCAGAGACTTATGCGTGTACAGACTTTGAGACGCAACCCACCGTAACGGCAGAACTGACAAGGAGGGCAAAAATGAATGCTACGCGCCTCATGTTAGCTTACCACGCACAACCACCACGAGGACTGCACGCACCAGCCACATAGTGGCTAGAAGCCCAGGATTTCACATAGAAGGAATTGAGAACAGCCAGAAGCGCAAAGCGCCAGGAAATTCCATCGATTATGACCTTCTTCCCTTCAGGGGTAAATTGGTAGATGATGGTACCCAAGAGGAGTAAGTGGATCAAAGACCTGGATCAGGGTAAGTAAGCAAGCGCTGGACGAATGCAGGTGTACAGACCAAATGAGGAATGCCCATGGAGCAGGTGTGATATACGTCTGTTTGCCGTGGGTGTACACCCCCTCGGGAATGGTGGATATGTTCAGGCCAAGGTAGAGGAAATAGACGATTACGTTCAAGACCTGGGTAAATAGTCCGGTTGTGAACACGAATTACAGAAAAACAGGGGGGAAATACCTTGAGCAAAATGCCGTCTCTCCATGAGTCGGCCATGATGGTCTGATTGACGAGGAGAGTTAGAGCGGCGCAATGCGGGGCAAGCGAGGCCCTTATAAGACCCGGGAAGAAATGACGTCATGGCTGAGGCCCCTGTCAAGTGTCAACGTGGGTCGGATCATATCCCGGCATCTGTATTCGCATCACGTTCGCATCACGAGCAATGGATACAGTACACATGACATGACTACAACTATAAGGTGGGTATTTGATAGATAATCGGCCCATCCCGGGGCAGTACGCTATTACGGTGTAGACGCGGCTCCGTTCGACCGGGGTTCATCGTCACCTTCTAGGTCGTTTGCTGATGGAACAGCTGCTGACCTTGCCGCCCCTGCTGCTGGCACTGCTCCTGATTGTGATGAGACGTCCCTGCCACAGCGTGTCAGTCCAACATCTGATGCCCATAATTATAATCACATACCACTTGATCTGAAACCTTGTTACCCTTGGCTTTGCGCTAATATCTCTTACCAGTTTGTCGAACTGGATCTTTTCTGGCGGTGCCAACTTCATCTCGTCATTGTCATATTCTGTATTTTGGTAATATCCCACGCGAACGAACTCTTGATCACAGTACGATCCTGTCAGGATGAGAGCTGCCACGCCCAGCACATCCTCCGGCGGGATACTTTGTGGGGATGGCGCGGATCCCTCAAATTCGAACGCATTCACACCCACAGGAACCGGGCCAACTAGGCAGTCGTCAAGCTCTTGATCAAGTTCCGCATTGCCGGGCGAAGCGACATAAATGAGACGCCACTCAAGGTCTGAATGTGACCGACGTATCAGTTTATGATGCATTTAGATCTATGCGATGCAACGCACCTTCCTTTAGAGCTGCTATACACTCGAACGTAACGCGGAAGTGGTAGGGATCCAAAAAGCGAGCAGGGTTGTTGAGAAACTCTACATTCTGAAAGGTGTGCATAAGTCAAGTAATGAGAGATATAAGACAAGAACCTATACTCTAATAGTGACAATCGACATGTTGCTGGTCGCGTGAGAGGGTGAGGTATGATACAAGGGGCCTCGAAACGGATCTAGGACGGCGCGACTTGCTGGAACACGATCAATGTGGGGATGTGACGGAAAAGTCGCGTCTCGTCACGTGTGACGTTATGCGTCACACTTCTGGACAAATACCCTAAGCTTGGCAACTTGAAGGACATCCATCCACAAGCCACGACACTTGTAAGCTTCCTTTGTACCAAAATCGACCATTCTTTCTGACTTTTTGGGTCTAATTTTCAGAGGACTGAACACCGAGGCATGATTCTCCCCGGTTCGGTCCTTCGTACCGCCTAAAATCAGCAAGCGATCTCAGCGACATTATCATCCCCATCCATTCACCCTCTCCTTATGCCTTGCTAGACGGCTATTTTCACGTCCTCAACTTGAGTTTTCGACGTCTTACTCACGCACCTTCCCACGTTCACCGTTTATTATGTCCCAGCCACCGGCTCCTCGCCTCCCAGAAGACGACGACGACGACACATCTCATGTCTCAACTCCCGTCCTTACTCATCTCCCCG
Organism: Russula vinacea; assembly: GCA_022376525.1. NCBI lineage: Eukaryota > Fungi > Basidiomycota > Agaricomycetes > Russulales > Russulaceae > Russula > Russula vinacea. The sequence continues at coordinate 154,526 of WTXL01000074.1, forward strand.
CCTCCCCTCTTATCCCCTCTTCTCTTTTGGCTTCTGGGAGCACTTCTTCCGAGTCAACCAAACCGCCTTCGGTACTCCCAGGTAGTGCCCACCTCCGTCTTCCCATCCCCACACCATCCGCGAATCTCTCCCAGACTTCCTTTACTTTTGTTGATGTGAGTGAGGATGGGAGTGGCGTAGACTTTAATGATCTTCCGCCAGAGGTAGCTTCTGCTGACATTTCAATCGCGCGTGAGTTTTTGTGCTCGATTTCCGTCTCACGGCTTTGGGGCGCATATATCGCCATTTGTCGCACAGCGTACCTCGGTGCATGGGTACATTGTGTTATGAAATGGGAGTACGTCGGTATATAGTTGACGTACTCCTCTTCCCGTGGAACGCCTTGCGCTCGATCGCACTTCCTGTATCGAACCGGGCTTCCATTTTCGGGCACCCTTTTTGTTATTTACCTCGGGTTTGACCACGTGGGTGCGCTGAAACGTCACAGGATGTGTGCTATTCTCAATTAGTCCTATTTTTCATCTTCCCTGCTTCTTTTTACTGACATCGCCGCATGATGGCTTCCTCGATACAGCTGATGGCTCGTTTGTGGAGACGTCATGTGGCCCAGTTGCGCATGAACTCAAGAAGCGCTACGATCGTTTCATCAAAATAGATAAAGACAATCGCTCTCCATATGCCATCACCGCATTTGTAAACCAGCATGGAAAGCAGATGTATCGCGTCGGGTGCGTACGCTGCTCGTTCATCTTACGAGGATCCTGACCGCGCGCCTCAGGCACCGAGGACAATCTGCCCCAGCGGCTGACGCCGAACAGCGCACGACAATGCAGCTTGAACAACCTCCCTCGTCTCCCGATTCACGGCAGGGCCAGGCACGCCGTCGGTCACATGCCCTGACGGTCCGTTCAGAGCGCAACGCCTCTCGTAAGAGCCGCATGAGTATGCATGCGCTCCTCCCAGGCACTATGTTTCCCAGTGTGGCCTCTCGCAGTGGCGATGCAACGGCGAGCACGCGCTCGCAGCCGTTGCGTAAGCTCCGCAGAGCACGCTCGAACCCCCAGATCTCTGTTGACCCCTTAACATTGCTTCCTCCCCCTGGGCGTGGCCACTCTCAAAGTGTCACCGCAGCTGACGTCCCGCGTCTACCAATATACTCAACCCCCAGTGAACCCGTGCCAACGCTAAACGCACCAATCCTACGTGATGGCTTCGCAGATGTCATGCGTTGGGACTCGGAGAGCGGACCGTCGTCCCCAATCAGCTCGTATTCTCACTCTCACTCACATGGTTCCGAATTTGCACCCAGCATCGGCCCTTTTAACCCATTCGGTTCAGGTGTTTCCTTGACTCTCCCGCACTCCCCAAATCCCTTCCGACTACCTCCATGTACCCCTGCTGCGGGAGATGCAGTCCTTTGAATCCGGCATGACCGCTAGAGCAGATGCACCTCTAAGGATCGCGACCACGAGTGGCTTGGCTCCGATGAGCTCACTGGTTACCGGCGACTCATCGGTCGCCGATGAAGCACCTTTTTTCCCTCCGGGGCTCGACCCATTGGATAACGACGACAGCGGACCTTTGCCATTGGTTTCCGAGGAAGATGCAGAAACCGCTCGGTTGTCAGCCTGTTCATCTTCGACCTTTTTCTCGCTCCCGCGCCTAAAATACTCTGATCCCACGTACTTACCCATGGAAGAGACCACGGTGCACACACGCTACTCGACCGAAGTTTTTGATGTATTGCAAACATATCGCGGCCTGCCTGTACTCGACCGACTTCTCGATGATCCTGCCGATACCGCTGTGATCAAAATGACCCTCACCGCCGAAGACAGCGCCGCGCCGCGTAATGATCCACGCTTTGTCATCTGGGGTACGATCGCACTCGAGCCCCGGGCGGACGAGTCTCAGACGTCACGGCGGAGTAGTGGCGAGTTCGTACACCTGCGGATAACCACCGACGGTCCTGAACGCGAGAGCGTGCTCGTGGCCGCGACAGTCGAGCGGTGGTTGGCACAACTCACGAGCGCTCTGGATTATGATGAACTGCTCGTCTTTTTTCTCACATACCGCTCCTACATCAGCGCCCTCGATCTCTGCCACTTGCTCACCTGCCGCTTTCATTGGGCGCTCGGGCGCAGCGCAAGTGGCGGAGACGAGATGGTGCGTCGGGTTGTCCGCGTTCGGACTTTCGTTGCGATTCGCTATTGGCTATTGGACTTTTTTTGCCGTCGACTTTGTGCCGAACCGTGAACTCCGCCTTCTGTTGGCGAGCTGGTGAACACCCTCAGGAGAGATCCGATATTGCAGAAGCATACCGACGCGACGGTGAGACTACATGCTCTGTTCTCGGTGTCAACGGGTCCTGACGATGACTGTGATGAAGAACATCGTGCGCAAGCTGATGTCGTCGCACGGACGCTAAGGAGGCGTATTCACAGCGACCACGAGCGTCGACTTCCAAGCCGAGCAGTGGGACTGGTACTCCGAACGGCGCATCGCGGAAGTCGTCCTCGGGCGTCGATGAGGACTTAGACTTGGATTTCATAGCTGAGCCCACCTCACCGCCTGGAAATTCGGGTTTCGGGAAGGCTAAGGGCCGCCACTGGCGCAGATGGCGCAGCCATGATCCAGCAGCCTCTGCACCGAGCCATTTTGGAACATCGACCTTCGTTGTCAGCGAGTGTGTCCACCACTGCTGTGTTGCCTGCACACCACCCCCAATGCGTTGTCACGTGCTCTTGCGAATACAGTCGGCCGGCTCGGTCGTTGGAAGCGCGCTCTGAACCCTGGTTCGCGACATGCGGGCAATCCCGGGTCACGGTAGTCTCGGCGTTCGACCTGGAGCTAAACGCGGAAGGGGATTTTCTCAACGCTCACGGCGGAATGGAGCAGTATCTTAATATTGGAACACCTCAAGTTCCCATGAGTATTACGCCT
>WTXL01000075.1:0-155810 GCA_022376525.1 Russula vinacea
AGACTGGGGCTCGGGTTCGAGTCTCACATAAGCGGAACCCCAACCCCAACCCCAACCCCAACGCTCGGGCCCGGGGCTCGGGCTCGGAAATGGGGGATGGGGACTCGAAACCCCAACCCCAACCCCAACCCCAACCCGGACGCGCGAACCCCAACCCGAGCCTCGATCCTCGGGACGGCGCTCGGGAAATGTGGGAGGGGAGGGGGGGAAAAAATGGGCAGGGCAGGCACTCGAACCGGAAACCCCAACCCCAACCCCAACCCCAGACTGCCGGTACCCGGTACGACCCACCCGGAATGGAGCCACTCAGCCACAGGGGGGAGAAAAAAAATCGGAGATCACCGGCCTCCCCCATTCGGGGCGGGCGGGGACCGATCGGGGCCCATCCGGGGGCGATTTAACCGATTTTGGAATTTGGGGGGGGGGCGCCCTCCGGGCGCCAAATCCTAAATGGGCGCTTCCGCCCAATGGCGGGGGTTACCTGCCCACAGGGGCCCGGGTTACCTCCCCGCGCTGCCAGGGGGGTAACCGGCGAGGTAACCGCGGTCACGCTCCGCTTCGTGTTATCCTCTATATATAAGGCCAACTACGCTATGTAATATAACTCAGGTGCATGGCGACGATGGGAAATCATGATGCACGATGATTCATCGATATTCATCCGCCGGTGGCCGTGTCCGCAGCGAAAGAGTTATGGTTGCCGTGTAACACATTACCGTGACTGACCAATTTTGTGTGAGCGTGCTTGCGAGCGTGGAAATCCAGGGACAGAAATGAGGTTTCTTTGATCTGATTACGGCAGCTATTCCAGGATGAGAACGTCGATGACCCGTCTGTAGAGTTAGAGGGACTTTCTGGAATTGTACAATTACTGTAATCATCCTGCATTTGATTTACCGCGGTCCAGAATTGTCCTATCTTTACAGTTATCTGACCACAACCCGGGGACATACATCGAGGAGTAAAAGGGACACAGCATACACGTACAGTAACTCGAAATACAAAAAGGGTATCACCTCCTCGCCGCGAAATACTCCCTAAGCTTCCTGGCGAGGCGCTTGGCCGCCACCTCCAGTTTTTCGTCCTTAGCCCGTTCGACATCGACGATCGTCCGACGCGAGGGGCCGACAACCCCGACGCGTCTCGGAGCGAACGTGACGCTATATGCGGTCAGGTCGAGCCGCAACGGAGCGAGGTAGGCACAGAGGAGGTCCTCGAGACGCGCGCGGGGCTGCATCAGGTCGAACAGGTCCCGGAAGGCCTCGGGCTGACCGAGATGAAGCTCGGACTCGTCCGCCCAGACGTCATCGTGCACCTTGAGCGCGATGAACAGATCTAGCACAATCGTTTCACGGCTCCGGTTGAGAGGCGTGCACGCGTCGCTCGATGGGGTCTGGGTGAGTGGGAAGGGATCGGATGTGTAGGGGTGCCGGATGAAGGTGGAGTATGAGGGTAGATAAGTCGAGCGGAGTACATGCATGCATGCTAGACAATTTCTCTTTAAGCTTCTGTCGTAGATAGGAGGACAAAGCTGCGTACTTATGTAGAATGTGCGGTTAACGAGCCTTAGGGACATGTTGAGCCAACGGAGAGTCTTCCTTTGCCTCTCTAGCTTGTTGTAGCTCTTGTCCGGTGCTTGTGGGAATGTTCGATGTACTATATCGAGCAGCAGGTGTGAAGGCAGGTCAGAAAAGGACGCCAGAGTGCGAAAGGGATTGGAAAACGGTGGAGGATGAAGGGGTTCGGGAACAAGGGGAGCGTTTGGGCGGTTCCAGGGAAGAGAGTAGGAGGGGGGTGGTGGAAGCATCGTTTTTTCGTCGACAACGACCATGGCTGAACCAAGTGCCGTGCTTTATAAGACGTGACGAGGGATTTGCAGATGGAAAGCTACTGCGGTGGCGGCGAGTGCGAGTGGAAGGGACAATCCCAAAAAGGATAAGGGGAGGGCTATGCACGGGGAGTACCCGGGGACCCTGTCCTAGGGGACGGACCCCGAAAGCGCTCGAGGTTGAGCGTTGAGAGCCCCAAACCCCGGCACAGTCAACACGCAACAGTCCCTATTATTTCCCTTTATCTCTCCACATGGGCCCTCCTAGGAGTCACAGGCGTGGCCCGAAGGCTGTTTTACCATGTATGTTTTGACTCCTTCATCGTGTCCCGGCGTGGTGGTCGTTGAGGAACTTTCGGTATGGTTACTGATGGGGCCAACGTGCTTTCAGTGCGCTCGCGCACGACTCGCTCCAGCAAGGGCAAGGTCTGTCGCATCTCGTCCCTTTTCTCATTCGAAATCTCACCCTGATCGTTCCCTCTTTTGTCTCCACCCTGCCCCCTCGGCCCAACCCCCCTCGTGTGCTTTCCGACCCCTCTCACCCGACCCTTTTTCTCCCTCTCCTAGCTCCTCTCGGACCCAGAAACAAACACACGACAACTCAGGGAGCAACTCCGTCAGCTCGGTCTCTACGCGGCCGACACAACCGGCGACGGAAATTGCCTTTTCCGCGCGCTCTCAGACCAACTGTATGGCACCGAGTCTCGTCACCTCCAGATACGCAAGGACATCTGTGATTGGATTCAGTCACACAGCATCCGCTACGCCCCCTTCGTTGATGACGAACGCGGCTTGGATGTTCACCTTTCCCTCATGCGTCAACAAGGTGAGGCCCCACCTTTGTTCTATTATTAGTTTTAGCGCCCACACCGGCCTTCGTATTCTCAGCCACTTATGGCGGTCATCTCGAACTCTCCGCGTTCGCGCATATGAAGAAGTGCAACGTCAAGGTCATCCAGCCCGGTCTCGTCTATCTTATCGAGTGGGCTGCCGGTTGGGATGCCGTAGCCGCCGTGGTAGCGAAGGAAACTCCCACTTCGTCGTCATCATCATCTGTGGCTACGGCCCTGATCGAGAGGGAGCCCATCATGAACGATCGGTCCAGGCGAGCTGCACGGCGTGAAAGCAGACGAGCAGAGAGGGAGAAAGCGCGCGTCGATAAGGCTGCGATGTACAAGGATGATGACGATGACCAAGATACGGAAACCGCAACGGTATATGTGGCGTGAGCGTCCCTCTCATTTCGCGCAATTGTCATGTGTTACTCACCCTTCGTGTTCGTAGCTACCATGATTGGGAGCACTTTTCGTCAATCCGCAACCTCCGTGGGCCGCACTCTGGCCTCCCGAACGTTCGCGAGCTTGCCGCAGACTCTGTACAGCATGACCTTCCATCAGCTCCTAAACCATCCTCTAAACCCACAAGCAGGGCGCGTGTGCGGGCAGGCTCTGCCTCTGCCCCCAAATTCCTTCCTGTTCCCGTCTCGGGGCCGAAACCACTTTCCCGTCCGCGGCGGAGCTCTAGGGCACAGCGGCAGTCTGCATCTTCGTCCACCGTTGTCCCTGTGGTGGCACCGCCACCAACTCCTGCCGATATCCCCCTCCCAAGTTCGCGATCGGCGTCACCGCCGACACTACCATCGTTACCACCGGGTTTATACGCACACGGGCTCGAGTACCGCCGCTCTCCGAAACGTTCTTTTGATGAGTCATCCGGGTCCTCTGAGGTATCTGTGACGAGTACGAGCGCCGCAAAGCGCACGCGGCGCGGCACAGTGCGCGGACTCACGGCGGTGCCACGGGACGAGGACGCAGATATGGATGCCGATATAGATGTAGACGGAGATAATGGCGATGGTGACAGGGATGCAGATGCAGATATAGATGCGGACGCGGACGATGCGGATACACCGGCTCTGTCCGAGACGGCCTCTTTAAGTCCCATATCCTCGCCGTCACCGTCACCTTCACCGCCGCCTGTTTCGATTTCGACGCCCCCTCCACGGCGGCTAACGAAGAGAGAACGAAAGGCAGCGGGCTTACCCCGGCAACGCGGCAGCGCAGGGAAGATCGTGATCCCCGGTGGACGGTTTCGCGCCGGAGATGCCCCCGGAGGGGGTGTTGGCTCACGCGTGGACGCGGAGGGCGAATGGGTGCGCAATGGGACAGGGCGAGTGGACGTGCGCGGGTTCCGCGAATTACGGATCTAGCGCCCCTCGTGGTGTGACAACCTCCTCTTTCTTTCCGGGTTCTGCTCGTCGCTTGGGCGCATTATTGGATCACGATTCTTGGCCTACTCTGCTCTCCTCCAGTTTCATTTCATCTCATTCGCCTGGCATGCAATCACTCGCATTCATCATCACACCAACTCAATACCACCAGCACCTCCGCAAGACCACATGAGATCCCTACCTACCCACGCACGTTCCTCATCATGAACGGACAACATCACAAGCACACGGCAGACTTGTTCTTTGTGTACATCCATTTGTGTGTTCCTTTCTCTCTTATTTTGTTCCAATGTAGTAGAGAGCACGTCACATTCTTCCCACCACACGAACCAACTTGGCAGACCCTAGCAGTATTTATTTTGTACGGTGCACGATGTGTATAATCTACATTTGACTTATATAACTGATGGAAACGGTTTGGTGCCCTGTGGTGAGATAAGAGCTGTGCAGTGCCTCCTCGTGGTACCAAGGAAGTTTTTCGTGGGAAGGTCGTGGCACCTGGCACTGGCACTTGGCACATCGAATAGCGACCCTTACGTCGGCCGCTCTACTTTGGTCAGCAACGAATTGCGACTATGACTGTTACACCCAACTCCTCCAAGATCCTTGGCCTCTGGCGCAGGTCTCCCCGCTCCTCTGATAACACTCCAACGCTGGCCAAAACGCCACCAGGCCACGGCGGTGACCTCGATATCCCAGCTGCGGGAGATGTGGAGTTCCAGTCCGTAAACGCAGATGCAAAGTTGGGCGCGTTCGAGATTTCCATCGCCGTGTTCCGCGAAGCGGCTAGCTTGGCGTCGAGCATACCTTACTTGGGAGCCGTCGCGGGTATCTTTGTGCAGATTATCAGGATCAAGGGTGTACGTGGTTTTCCCTCCTTGTTGTTTCCCCCCCCCCAAGAGTGTTTTTTGTTGAGTTTGTGGTGTGTAGGAAGTCGATTTGTATCGCGAGATGTGGGAAGATGTCATGTACGACGTTGTCAAGGTCGTCGATCTCGTTAGGCACTTCAGCGCGTCGTGCCGGCGCCATGGACTGTGCGATGAAGAGACTTTTCCGCAGAATTTTATCGGGATCATAAAGGAACTAGAACAGTACGTACGCGCGTCTTCTTCTTTTGCTCCTCGTCTTCCCTTGCGATCAAATCGCTCATTTTGTATTTGCTCTTTGGGGTACATGTAGTGAGTTTGTGAGACTGGCCGAAGTTCTGTCGCAATGCCGAGGCAAGACCAAGTTCGAGCAATTCAAGAGGGGTCTCGCGCGCAATGATATGGTCAGAGAGATACAGAGATGCGACCGACATATGAATAGGATATTTGAACGTTTCATGGTGAGTTGTGATTCGTATTTGGTTCCGGGAGATCAGAAGTTTGATTCCGGAAATATCTTTACGTCAGACTGCTATGGTGGTGGATATTCGATTTCAACAGTTGTTTGCGGAGAGGGCACAGTCGACATCTGTCTCGGTACCTCGGACTGTGCCTATGTCCATGCCAGTGCCCGTGCCTACACCTTCGCCCCTGCATGTGCCAATGTCAATGCCCGTTCCCATGCTAATATCCATGCCCATGCCCCCCGTAACGAGTCCCATTAATACAGAGGAGTCGCAAACAATGCTTCCCTACCCCTTGTCGTTTCCCCAACCCCAGATGGTCGAGCCTTCAACGCGACCCGGCTCGCATGTCCGACAGTCGTCGGCAGGCTCTGGCTCAGTAATGTTCGTGCTTGTTACAGTACATCTCCCTTATGCTGATGTAAATCTAGGTCCGTTCCCCACCCCATCCGGCCGCAAGTCTTCTTCGGACGCGACGCCGAGCTGAAGAAGATTGTAGACCTGATCTTTTTATCCGCGTCCCCCGCACGGATCGCGATATTGGGTCCTGGCGGCGTGGGCAAGACTTCTCTCGCCCATGCCGTGCTCACGCACGACGAAGTCGTGGCCCGCTTCGCCGATTGTCGATACCTCATCCCTTGTGAATCGCTAAACTCGCGAGACGCGCTGGTCGTCGCACTCGCAGATCGACTCTCTCTACTCCAACCTGGTACGACGTCGGATAGCTACTTTGTGGGGCTGGAGCCCCGCGTGCTGTCGGTCCTGGCTTCCGAGGAATGCATATTGTGCTTGGACGAGTTTGAATCGCCCTGGGACCAGCCTGGGCCCGGTAGAAGGGCGGTCGAGCTTCTGCTCGCGGACATCACCGCGCTGTCTTCCGTTACTGTCCTCATCACTATGCGTGGTGGAGAGAGACCGAAGGAAACGGCGTGGACTTTACCCATGTTACCCCCTCTTACGAACTTCAGTCGTGATGCTGCGAAGCGCACCTGGGAATGCCTCGCTGGCACCTGCGATGAATGGGCCGAGAAACTCATAGACGCCGTCGACTGTCTACCACTCGCCGTTTCCCTCCTAGGAAGTCTTGCGGAGGTGTCTACCGCAGAGATGCTCTGGGAGCGTTGGAAGAAGGAGAACATCGCGGTGGTGGAGAAGGAGAAAGGGGACAAGCTGTCAAGTTTGGACTTCTCCATCGCGCTTTCGCTGGAGTGCGGCCGAATGGCCACCGACTCCTCGTCCAGGCGTCTCCTGGGCATCCTCAGCCTTTTGCCCGACGGGATGTCCGCCTCCCCTTCCCCCGAATTCCGACGTCTGTTTCCCGGCATCCCCGATATCTCCCGGAGCCTCGATACCCTTTTAGGCCACAGCCTGGCGGTTCGCACTGCGGACAAGAGGGTCCATGTGAACTCGCTGGTCCGGCTCTACTGCGAGAACCATGCGCTTGCCGCTCCGGGAGACCAACGAGCGTTAAGGGACTACTACGTGACACTCGCGTCTCATGGATATGACACCCTCGGCCCTGACCTGTTCAAGAGGATGACGGCGGAGATGAACAACATGGAATCCGTGCTACTGAAGTCGCTCGCTTGGACCCATCCGTCGGAGGTCACTTCCTTGGTTCAGGCCATGATCGCCTACACCCAATTCTGTTCTTATATCGGAAACTTCTCCGATGCGCTCATCACTTGTGCCATCCAAGTTCCCGGCCTCTCCGCCGACACCCTCGGAGATTGCTTGGCCTCACTGGGTTCGATCTGCCTCAATGATGGCAAAGTGAACACCGCTCAAGAGCACTTCTTGAGGGCCCTCGCCCTTCATGAGAAGGCCCAGGACGTTATCGGCCAAGCTAAAGATTACTGCCATCTCGGAGACGCGCTGTACAGAAACGACGAAGTCGAGGAGGCCAAAGGACACTACCAAAGGGCGTATGACCTCTATGTTCAGGTCAACAACGCATATGGCGAAGCCAATGTCCTGACGCACTTGGGCGACGTATACAGAAAGCTTGGCGACCTGCAGGAGTCACGCGCTCACTATCAGAGGAGCTTAGCACTTCATCAAGAGCAGCGCGATCAACTGGGTCAGGCCAATGATCTAAAAGGGCTCGGCCACGTTCATCTTAGAACGGACGATATACAACGTGCTAAAGAGTGCTTTGAGCAAGCCTTGGAACTTCACGAGGCTGTTAATGACCTTGTTGGTCAGGCTAATGATACTTCAAGCCTTGCAGGCATCTATCAGAGGATGGATAATCTGGCCAGGGCCGAAGAAGGATATAAAGAGGCTCTGTATCTCCATAACCAGGCCAATGATGACCTTGGAAGGGGAAATGCTCTTAGCCATCTTGGGGACCTTTATAGGAAGCAGAACAAGTTTTCACAGGCAGAAGACCATTACACACAAGCTTTGCAAGCTCATGAAAAGGCCTTTGATAAGCTTGGCCAGGCCAATGACCTTAAAGGCTTAGGGGGCATACACTACAAGCAGGAGGATGATAACAAAGCCATTGACAAGTACAATGCTGCTCTAAAGCTATATGAAGCTATAAACCATAGCCTTGGAAAGGCTAACTGTCAAAGATCTATTGGACAAATTAATTATTCTCAGAATAGGCTTCATGATGCATCAAGAATGTTTCAAGATGCTTTTGAAAACTACAAAAGAGCCAATGACAGCATTGGCCAAGGAAATGCTTTGAATGCTTTAGGAGATGTGGAGAGAAGAAGAGGAGGCCTTAGCAGAGCAGAACAGCTATACAAACAAGCCCTACAAGCTCACAAGAAAGCTAATGACAAAATTGGACAGGGGAATGACTATAAAGGGCTGGGCATTGTATATGAGAAGCTATACAAGCTGAAGGATGCCAAGGAGATGTTTGAGAAGGCCATGGAGATGCACAAGCAATGTGGATCTTCAAAGAGTGAGAAGCAGGATGAGGTTCATTTGGAGAAGGTGGACAAAAAGTTGGCAAGTGGTCCTAGAATTAAAACATCGGGATTGTCGACTTAGAATATGTTTCGTTATAAATTACGTGTACTGCGTGGTTCCATCTTGCTATCAAGCGAGCAACAGTGACAGAAGCGCGGCGATGGAGAATCAGATTCCCCTGGCAGCTGGAAAAGTCGGAGCAAATCAAACGGCATCTTTCCAGCCTCAACACACTCATCCCAAGTGGCCTCTCGCCGCCATACAATCTAGCAGCCTTCTTTCTCTCCGTCTACCCTAGCAAAAACGAAAACCCCAGCGCACAAAAAGCCACACCAGCGAACGCCCCTTCTCGCTCAAACGCATATGACCCTCTCGTCGTCGACTTCCCGCCAGCAGCGTAAATCGATGCTTCCTAAACCGCGTCCGTCTTCTCGTATCACTGGCAGCGGCCCTAGGCGCATAGCATCGAGCGAGACTAGTACCGTGACCTCCAGAATTGCCCGGCGTGTTCCATCCCCACTGCTGCTGACGACGGCGTCCTGCAACAACGATCCGGATCTTATCACGCAGCCTCGCGGCGGCACCGCCCCGCACACGCACCCTGTCGTCGTCGCAACAGATTACAACCTCCTCCAACTGCCTACCAGTGAGTTTGGTCTTCGGCGCGCAGGTGCAGGGCCGCCGCCGCCGGCGAAGAGGATACCGTGGTCAGCGGGACTGACGTCGTCGTCGTATCCCACGCAAGAGCAAAGCGAGCCGTCATCCACGCCTAGTCCGGAAGCAAAGAAGAAGTGGGTCGATGTCAACGTGCAGTATCGCACTCTGCCGCCTACTACGCCGTCTGCGGAAGCCAAGCACGAGCGTTTTTTTACGGGACAGGAGGGACAGGGACAGGGACGCACCATTGCTATTCCCACGCAGCAGCAACAGGACACGGCAGAGAACTACGATCCAGCAGCAGCGTCGTTACTTGCACGACACGCACACGCACCTCCGCCCAGGCGCCGCCGCCCAGCATCAGCATCGACGGCATTGTCTTTGTCCTTGACCAATAACGGCTTCTCTCGTGTCCTCGACAATAGCCCGCCTACGCACGGCGGCGGCGATGGTATCATGCCAGCACTCGCGTGGAAGAAATCGGCTGTCACGCGTAGTGTTGTCGTCGGTGGGAAGGAGAACCGGCGGCCCACCCGCATGCATACACGCGTACCCCCTCCGCCCGTCCCACCGGTCCTTGCGCCCAACATCCCACCGCGTTCAGTCCGACGGACTGTTGTCGTCGCACAGCCCCCGTCACGCCCCACCACCACCACCACCTCCTCCTCTTTCCGTGAAACTTCGCGCCCATTGGTCATCAGGAAACAGCTCCCTTCACATTCACTCGCCGCCGCGGGCTCCTCCCATGTTCGATCGGCGTCCGGTGCTTCTGGTACGCTTCCTGTCGTAGGTCCGGTTCCGGCGGGAATCCAAGCGCTTATTGGGGACATCGATCGCTTCGCGAAGGACTGGACCGAGATGTTTGATGAACTGTCTGAGGGTCCCGAGGATGGACGACTTTCGAAGTTGGACGCGTTTATCCGCATACGTCCCACTGGTTGGTCTGAGGATGCAGGACATCTTCAGGCCGATAACACTGTGACGGGAAAAGGGTTGGCAAGTACCAATGGGGAGACGGTCCAATTTGACGTTACACTGGCGAGTCTGGCGCGTTGGCAGCAAAGGGACAAATCTATGGTCAAGGATGCGCCTGAGAAGGAGAAGCCGGTGAGTATATACAATATTCTTTCTCCAACAATTGCCGACATACAGTCACTGTATTAGGAACGAGACTTACCAGAGGCGACTTCTGCTTCGACAACAGATCCGCCTAGAGACGGAGCGCATCACCTGCGGAGAGTAGCTCTTCGAAACGCGTCTCTCTCGTTGACACCCCAGGCGTCACGACATCTTCCGTCTTTTCCTGAGGTGAGTGCGTGCAGGGTCTGTTGCTGCCACAGACCGAGTGACCTAAGACCATAGATTGATCAATCACTTTTGACGTCGCCACGCGGCATCGACTCGGCGCGACACAATGGTATTACCTGGCAGGCAAAGTACTATCCTCCCGCCATGTCTTCCTCGCCACCCCCGAACGTCGCATCCCTTAGTCCCGTCTCGGCTCCATACTCGTCATCGCCATGGGTAAACTTGCTGGCCCTGAATTTGTCGCTCATCGCACGATGATAAACGCCGCAAGCGACGCGGTACCAGCGCGCGCGTCATCCCTGCGTGGCTTACGTGCTATTTTCAAGCGCACGTCAGCTGGACTGACGAGTGCACACCGCCAGCGCTCAGAGTCGTTGAAAGAGCGTATCAGCGAACCCCGCATCCTTAGCCTCGGAAGCGTCAGCATAAGCAATCTTCGGGACGCCGGTTTGACCAGTGAGTGCGCCCAACAGAGGGGACGGGAGGATAGCTCTATGACGACTACGGGAGACTTGGCTTGATTCACTGCGTAGGTCGTTTCCCGTACCAGAATACAAGATTTCTCGAGTATTACTCTTATCGTAGACACCCAGTAGACGTGCACATCCTATAGGTAATACAGAAAGCCTCGTATGGTTGAAGTAGGACCATCCTCCTATCTAGGGAGAAGAGTTTGTGACCCGGTCGGAATGGCCTGTAATACTTGATATCCCAGAGAACCAAATGCCCACCTTTCTAAGATTCAATGACGCCTAATCTTGATGCCCTGATAGACAACCAAGACTGTACCATATCGATCCAAGAAGTACGGCGTCCGAGAAACCTCAGTACATCAGCCTGCAAATAAGTATGCGACAGCGAGCGCCACTGCCACTCATAGATTCGGGGTTGTTCTTTTCGTAATTAACATGAAGCCTGAAGCAAAAGCAAACAAGTTCGTAGCATGATACCGACCAAGGCTTCAGGTCAATAAGCAAAGAGGCTTTCGTCAAAGCGGACATGTCAACCGTACTGTATCCGTCATCGGACAAGCGCAATTTTTCAGAGAAATAAACCAAACGAGAACAGAGGCGAGGACATGTGCCGCCATGTAGAGTCTTGCCATGTTGAGGCAAGGTGTGAGTGAGTGAGGCGTGTGGAGGGAGGGTGGAGCGGGGGTGGGTTGACGGTGTTTGGAGCTCGCAGACTGCCCGGCTGTCCGTGCTCGTCTGCGCGTCCGTCGTCGTGGCAGGTGGGAGTTCACCGAGCGTGTGTGTACGTGCGGAGGACACCAGTCGCGCTCGATACTGTACTTTTTTGTCGTTCACACCGAAGTGCGGCGTCTCTGCGCCAACGTGCGTCCGCATCTGGGCCGACCGCGACTGCACGTTCTTGTCGATAGCGCCTCTGAGTGTGACAGGGCCGGGAATACCGTGGCAAAACGGACTAGTACGCTTTGCCATGGCAGTTCAAGTGTTTCGCACGCTTATCATGTTCTCACACTCTTGACACGAGGCAGGCTGCGCCCACTCTTCCCCTCTGCCCAACTTCCCCCAGGGACCCACCCTCTTCCTCTCAGCTTCCGCTCTTATGTCTCACTCTCACTCTACCTCCTCCTCGTCAAATAATTTCCAACTAATCATCAATGACGCGCTGAACTCTTACAAAAAGCGCACCAAAAAGGATCTACTTTCCCATCCACTTGCCACACAACTCCAGACCTGCAACTCTCCAGGCGACATTCTCGCCGTCCTTCACCAGCAAGTACAAGGGCTAGATCAGTCCAGAAGTCCTGGTGATCGATTGACAAAGTGGCTTGATCCAACGGTCAATGTCCTCTATACCCTCTCCGAGACACTCGGGGAGGGAGTTAGCCTGGTAAGCCTCAAGACGAACTCGTCAGACAACTGAACTCTCATATATTTATGGCAGGTATTCTCTCCTGCAAAGGTTATATTCGCAGGAGTTGGTGTTCTTCTCCAAGTGCGTATCCTTCTTGTAATCTCCTGCTCGGCCAATATAACGCTTACATCTCACAGGCAGCCAAGGATGCTCGAACTGGCCAAGATACACTTGTCGATGTATTTGATCGCATCGAAGGGTTTTTCCGACGTCTTGAGATCTACGCAGAAGTGCGGCCGACCACTCAAATGATGGATACTATCATTCAGATAATGGTCGAAATTCTTTCAATTTTTGGAATTGCGACAATGGAAATTAAGGAAGGCAGGCTTAGTGAGAAATTCAGTACGATCTCATCGTTGACTGAAGGATGTTCAGAGAAATATGGGAAGAGGCTGATCGGAAGGACTGACATGGAAGATGCTCTTCAGCGGTTGGACAAGCTGACGCAAGAGGAAGCTCGAATGGCGGCTGTAGAAAACTTGAAGGCGACACATACTGTTGATGAGAGAGTGAGGGGAGTAGCCAATACGGTGGTAGCAATCGACAACAGTGTTGCTGAGGTCGTTCATGGTGCGCGAATCATTTTCAGTCAATTTTGAGAAATGTTTAATCCCAACCGCTCAAGACGGAAAGGAAACAAAGCAAGTTGTAGATCTCGTGAAACGTTCGTCGTCTTCTAAACTTATCAGTGCTGACTATCGGGCCTTACACATCATGTCAGAAAACCAATTGCGGGAAAACATCCACAAATGGCTCTCCCCTCCGGATCCGTCAACTAATCATAACATTGCATGTGGTACACATCATAAGAAAATAGCAACCTGGTTTTTTCAAGGACGCATTTTCCAGGAATGGAAATCAACAGCTTCGCCCTCGCTTCTTTGGATTCATGGCAAACGTGCGCCCTGTCCCACTTCTCACCCAATACCCTCTGATGACATTTTGAATTTAGCTGGATCCGGTCAGAGTATTCTCTGGTTGGTGGATGTTTAGCGGCGTAGCGCTATCCATCATAGGTGACTAATGTCATTTGTCAGTTCCACGATCATCCAAGATATCAAAGCCCTGTGCGAGGCTGGCGAAGCATCAATGGCCTATTTCTATTTTGACTTTCGGAACGTCGGCAAGCAATGCTTGAACCACCTAGTCACTTCCCTTCTCACCCAACTTTCTGTTCGCTCGACTCTCCGCTGCGACATCCTATCCGAACTTTATTCGGTTCACGACAACGGAAAGGCACAGCCCGGTGACGATGTTTTGACCAAATGCCTGAAAGACATGCTCACACTCCCCGATCAACGTCCAATCTACCTGATCATGGACGCGCTCGATGAGTCTCCGGACACTTCTGGGATTCCATCACCTCGCGAAAGGGTGCTTCAGCTTCTGAAGGAGCTTGTCGACCTTAGCCATCCGAATCTTCATATATGTGTCACGAGCCGTTCCGAAATCGACATACGAGATGTCATTGTGCCTCTGACCTCTCTGCGGGTCTCCCTCCATGAGCAAAGCGGACAAAAGGAAGACATTGTAGACTATGTCAGGTCTGTCGTTTACTCGAATTCAGAGCCAATTATGCGAAGATGGAAGAAGGAAGATAAGGATCTTGTCATCGAGATGCTTTCTGAACGAGCGGATGGGATGTATGTGGATCACTTTTTACTTGTGGACTTGTTCTAATTGGCAAACAGGTTCCGCTGGGTACTTTGTCAGTTGGACGTTTTAAGACGGTCTTTTCCATCGAGCGTCCGGCGTTTTCTCGACGAATTGCCAGAATCCTTGGATGAGACATACGAGCGGGTGCTAAGGGAAATCAAGAAGCCAAATCGGGATCATGCTCGACGTCTATTGCAATGCCTTGTTGTGGCCATCCGGCCACTTCGTGTAGAGGAGCTCGCGGAGGTTCTTGCGGTTGACTTCGAGGATGGATCAGAGATTCCAAAATTGAAACCAAGTTGGCGGTGGGAAGATCAAGAACAAGCACTTTTGACGTCATGCTCCAGTCTAATCACCATTATCGACACAGACGGTTCCCGGGTTGTGCAATTCTCGCACTTCTCGGTTAAAGAGTTCTTGACGTCGGCGCGGCTCGCTACTTCAAGTCAAAGTAACTCGCATTATCACATCGTTCTTAATCCGGCACACACGATCATGGCACAATCTTGCCTGAGCATTTTGCTCCAACAGGACAATCTCATTGAAGATAAAAGTGTCGAGAAGCGCTCGCCTCTGGCTGAATATGCTGCCGAACACTGGGTACGTCATGCCCAGTTCGAAGATGTAGCGTCACGGATCAAAGGGATGGAAAGTCTTTTCTGCCTGGACAAACCATATTTTTCGGCTTGGCGCCAGTTGTACGACATAGATTCCAATCCCACCGACTCGGTCTTTTATCAGTTCACAGAATACTCAGTCTCGAATTCCGGTACAACGCCCCTCTACTACGCGGCGATGTGTGGATTCAAAAATCTCGTGGAACAGTTGATTGCCAAGTATCCGCAGCATGTGAATGCGATTGGCGGTTACTATAAGACACCAGCTGTGGCAGCATTGGCACGGAGACACTTCGAACTAGCGCAGGTACTTCTTCGCAACGGTTCATCCGTGGATATACGGAACAATTCGGGGAAGTCCCCGCTGCATGCTGCGACCCATTTTGGGGATCTCGAAATGGTTCAAGTATTACTCGACTACGGGTTGGACGCCAATACCCAAGACGTCCTTGGTTCCACTCCATTGAACTTTGCATTGCAGTATCGTTCGAAGAATATAGATCCCGGAGTTGTTCGATTGTTGCTTGACCACGGTGCGGATCCAAATGTACTGGCTGAGTATCAGAGTGGCAATACCCCATTGCATCGAGCATCACGAAGTGGGAGGATTGAGATAGCACGCCTACTGATCGAGCATGGTGCAAATGTAGAGGTGCAGGATGACCTGGGAAGGACACCGTTGGACGTTGCAACATTTGAGCTGCACGAGATTGTCAAATTACTGTTAGAGCACCTTAGTCGAATGAGAGAACGTTGTACAATGTACTGATCTACAACAGTACGGTCTATCCTGCTATACTATGTTCTTATCGTATGTCAGTGATGCTACAGGCGACAATAGCCCTCATATTACGATGGGTTGCTCAGATGAATGTTTTGAAGGTTATGCAGGTTATGTCCTGCAAGACTAACACCAGAGTGGTCGCGGCGGACATGACCGACAGTGCTGATCCACATACTCTGAAAACTGAAGACACCGCGCGCGCATGGTCAACGGAATACCATATCCATTTAGGTTCAACTAGTATTTGTTTCCTCTGCTCAGCGTAGCATACAAACACGTATACAATGCCCACTCCCTTCTTCCTCACATACTTATGATTGTCATACAAAAAGCGTCCCAGATACCATATTTTCACCCAGCGAGCTACTCGCCGGAAACGACCCAACTTTCGTCATGATTGATATATACCCGACACTCCGAGGGCCAACGCAAATCAAGCCCACTCACCTCACCCTTCCTACGCAAGCACAAGCTTAATCGTCTCGGGTCTTGACCTAGAACTCGCGGAACCCAAGCCAGATCGACGTTGTCTCCCCAAACTATCGTTTTTCCCCCTTCGCCGTCGTCCGCGCGCGCCTCCACCCCTATTCCCAGTGTCCACACACTTTGAACTTGACCACATCCCACGTCGGGTTCTTCTGCGTCGGGCATTGGACGTGATCCCAGGGGTGTTTCATACATTGTCATCTCACAGTAATGGATGTCGAGTGGCAACTCGACTGCCGGTGGCGACGCGCCATCTGAGAACAGGATGGCGCGTGAAACGAGGGAGAGGGAGAGTCCCGGAGGTGCCAATGGCGCCGGGGTCCGCTCGGTTGTTGTGGCAGCTGGCACAGGGCTCGCCGGGGCTGATGAGCGCATCTGTGACCTGTCGAGTGTGCTGCGCCTGGTGGTCCAGTGGGTGGGCGTATAGTCTACTATGAGCGGATTTGAGGGAGTGAGTTGAGAGAAGAGATCGTAGCGTTGGACGTACTGTACGGAAGGGCGAGCCTGTACTATGCGGGCTTACTGTCCATCGGGACGTTCGGGATGCTGCGGCATTTCGGTAGCAGGAGTTGTTCAATTAGAACGGGACAAGATGCCAGGGTGGGGCTCAAGCTAACTAGTAACTTACCTGAGAGGGGCGAGATGCCGATGTCCGCGGTAGCCCGTCTCTTCCGCTTCCCCACCAAGCAGCACATTTCTGGCACGCCACATGGATCCGAGTTCTCGTGAGGCGTTCTTTGACACGGGCTTGAACAGCTGCGGGTCATGTTGATGGTTCCTGTGCAGTATGGATAATGACGAATCGTAACGAAGGTGTGTGTGTCTCAGACTGCTGGAAAGGGATAGTAGCGTGCCAAAGCTGTGAGCGGCCCGGAATCCCCGGGGGAAACGGTCGGAATGAATGTCACGTGACTTTGCCAACAACAATTCTATGCGTACAAACAATTCTACCCAACACCCTCATATCTTGGTCAGTCCTCATTCTTAAGTTGTCCGGACTCGAATCCGGTGTATTCGCCGCCAGGTCCCGTGCTCAACTGGCCAGCCATCGCGCATTTCGCGCTCGTGATTCTCGATCGAAGATCATGCGCTGCAATTCAGGGCAGCAGTGCGGCAGCACAGGCAGCACGGGTGGTATCCACGCCTCGCATAGTCTGCAGCGAGCGCGTGGTGGCGGCGGTGGCGGCGGCGGTACTATAAAGAACGGAAAGGAGGCGAAGAAGGACGTCGTTGAGGAGCTGGTTACGCGCATTGCAGACGAGTCTTCTTTCCGGGCCAATTTATGTCCAACCGAGTTCCGTTCTCCATGCGAATGACGCATCGCTCAGACAACTCGAAATATAAGCAACCCCACGATTCTCGGTCTCGGATGTAGTCTCGGAGCAGCAGTTTCGAGAAGACACGACTGGAGCATCGACACTTCTTGAGTCGAGCACTTCCATCCCCACAACCGCCGAGGCTAGACCTCCTGCGGCAGAGCCCCTCATGCTTCCTGTCGACAACGTCAACTTCTCTAGACTAGATGCGCTTTTGTCTCAGCATCCGCCAATGAGTTACCAGTCAGATGCATCGCCAGACGTACGTACAGTATGCCTCCTCAACCGCCATCTCAATTTACTATAAAATTCTGAAACTAGTTCCGCTGCAGTTGCTCGCGTCTAGACTTCAATCACAACGACGCCTCCAGTCTTCCCAAGTACCTTTTTCTCTTCATTCACAAATTATCTCCGGTTCTCACCTGGCAGAAATGACTTCTTTCGTTCTTTCAAATCGCAAGGATGAACTCGCCAACTTGCCAGAATCATGTTTGACGGCGCGGCGCAATGGTATTTATTACCTGGCATGCAAGGTACTATCCTGCCACCACGACATCGACTGTGTCTTCCTCGCCACCCTCGAACATTGCATCCCTTAGTCCTGTGTCGGCGCCATACTCGCCATCGCCATTGGTGAGCCTGCGGGCTACTGAATTTGCCGCCCATCGCACAATAATAAACGCCGCAAGCGACGCGGTGCCGGCGTGTCATCCATTCGCTGCCTGCGTGCTATTTTCAAGCACACGTCAGCTAGACTGACGGGTGCGCGCCGCCAGCGCGCATAGTCGCTGAAGGAGCATATCAGCGAGCCCCGCATCCTTATCCCTGGAAGCATCAGCATAGGGGACGCGAGGATAGCACGATGACGACTACGGGCTCGAATCACTGCGTAGGTCGTTCCCCGTGCCAGAATACAAGATTTCTTGAGTAATACTTTTATCGTAGACACCAAGTAGATGTGCACATCCTATAGGTAATACAGCCAGCCCCCTTATAATTGAGATAGGACCACCCTCCTGTCTAGACGGCTTGCAGGGACTTGTGCTGCCCTGTTTGCCTCGATTCGGCAGTGTACCAATTTTCTAAGAAACATACAGACTTTTTCTCTGTCATCATAGCGAGGGACATGGCCCTGCGCTCCTGCCAAGGCCCAAGGTCGTGATCACCTCATAAACCAGGTGATAGTATGATGCAAGTCGAGGCAGAGCCCATGACGTCTGTATAGTAGGTTCCTCAATCGATTATAATTGGGCCACACTTTGACACTTGTGTGTTGGTACATATAAACAGTTCAGTACTAGTCTTTTTTGTGAAGCGAAAAGATGACTGTGTGACGCCAGTGTTCGTAGCAAAATTACAATTCCACCTCCTATGTTCTAAGTGGTATCTACAGACTCGGCTCCATATTTAGACAGAAGTTCTAGAATTTCTGCTTGCCCCATCGTCAACTGAGAGGGGGTCTTACCCAAATTATTGCACAAATTGACATCTGCGCCATGTTCCAGTAACAATCGCACGGCTTCAATCTTCGCAAGCCCTACTGCCCAGTGCAGTGGAGTGTCACCGCAAGGGTTATCAGGAACATCAATCTTTGCCCCGCGTTTAAGTAGCATCCGAGCGAACTCGATATGTCCTTCGTACACCGCCCCAGACAGTGGGGTCTGACCAGCGCCGTTTCCAGCATTGATATCTGCCCCACGATCGAGTAGACACTGTCCAGCTTCGAGGTTTCCTCTCCTCGATGCTCGATATAGTGGACTCTGACCACTCATGTCCCTGCCATCCGCATCCGCGCCATGTTCCAGCAGCAATGACAAAATGTCGGTATGGCCTTCTCCCATCGCAACATTCACCGGAGTTTCTTCCCAACCACCCCTGGCATTTACATGCTCTGGATGATGGGCGATGAGGTGATCCGCCAAGTCACGAAATCCGAGCCTTGCGGCATGATACAGGGGGACTGCTTTAGGTTTCTCAGGGGACACGGTAGCCATGGAAGGATCCCAGTCCTCGTCGTAAATCCAAAGCCACGTTGTAAAGTGAGGCTTGTCTGCGTCGAACAGACATTCCATCCCATCCTTGATCCGTGACGACGCATTCTGGAACCGGGCATGTGTGGGCCAGTACTGAGCAGCGTATCGAGCCAACGGGAAGTTCTCGATGCTGTCACGGTCAACCAAATCATCCAAACGGAGGAGGACGCCAAGGCATGCTTCGGCAAGAATCGTATGTGCGGCCTCGAGTCGAATGTGATAGCGTGAGACATCTCTGATGGGCTCCGCAAGCCGGTTTGCTATCAAAAACTCCTTGACGGAAAAGTGCGAAAATTGAACGATCCGCGAATCCCCGTCATTGACAATCATCACCAGACTTGAACATGCCGACATCACCGCCTCCTCTTTATCCTCCCAGCGCCAGCCTAAATTTAGTTTCGGAATCCCTTCCGCGAAGTCAACTGCAAGGACTTCTGCGAGTTCCTTGACCCGAAGTGGACGAACGGCCGCTACAAGACATTGCAACAACCGATGCGCATGTCCTTGGTTAGGCTTCCTGATCTCCCGAAGTATGCGCTCATAGGTACCATCCAGGCTCTCGGGTAATTCCTCCAGGATATGCCGGACGCTGGACGGGAAAGAGTGCCGCAGGACTTCCAATTGACAAAACACCCAGCGGAACCTATTTCACGTTTCAACATTCGTCTATAAGCAAACAAAAACACCCTTACATTCCATCCGCTTTTTCCGATAGTATCTTGATAACTAGATCCTTGTCCTCCTCCCGCCATCTCCGCACCTTACGGTCTGAACGAACAAAAGAGGTCACATAGTTAACAATATCCTCTTGTTGTCCACTTTCGTCATGAAGGGACACAGCGCGCTGTGTCAAGTCTTGCAGGACAGCCTGGATGTCGTGCTCAGGCCGACTCGTAACACAAATGTGGACATTTGGGAGGTAAAGACCAAGAAGTTCTTCCACAAACTCAAGGACCTCTTCTCGCGGTGATGGAATCGTAGACGTGATCGGACACTCGTCAAGCGCATCCATAACGATGTAAGTAGGTCCCTGCGCCTCGGCAATGAGCATTTCTTTTAGGCATTCTACCATAGTGCGATCACTAGGTTTCCGTACCCCACGGTCGTGTGATGAATAGAGTTGGGAGAGTATATCGCAACAGGGATCGGATCGAGCAGAAAGTTGTACGAGCAGCGAGGGAAGCAAATTGCCAAGTTTCTGTTTATCGATGTCCTTGAAGTCAAAATAAAAATAAGCCATTGAGGCCCTCCGGGCGTCGCACTCGGCTATGATATCTTGTATGATCGAAGAACTGAATTGATGTTGTCAGTTTCACGAGGACCGAAAAGGTCGAGGAAGGGCTAACCAGAGGATACTTTTGCCTGATCCCGCTACAGAATTGAGAGGTGATCACGTGTTGATACTTGGTAAGGCCGAAAGTAACGCACGTTTTCCGTGTACCCACAAGAGGGAGTCATTCGATTTCCATTGATTGAATAAACTTCCTTGAAAAAACCACTGAGCAGTACCGTTGTGGTGAGCTTTGCGTGCAACGTTATGATTAATGGATGGATCTGGAGGTGAAAGCCATCGTAAAAGATTATCTCTGAGCTGGTTCCCTGAGAAGAAGTATGAGTGTTGGGGACGAGAAGCAGGAGTCAAAGTGATAACGAACGGTTGACCTGGTCTAATTTGTCATCGACGCCTTGGACCCCGCTGGAAATGTGTTTGATGTTGCTGTCAATGCCTTGGACCTTGTCGTCGACATCTTGTACCATCCCCTCGACCTTGTTTCCGACGTCGTGCACGTCGCTGCGGACCTCTTGCACCTTCCCTTCAACGCTCTTCACTCTATCATCGACGCAGTGCGTCATCTTCAGCAACTCCGCCGATGCCATCCGTGCCTCTTCTTGTGTCAATCTGTCTAACCTCGCCAGGCTATCCTCGATGTCAGTGGTGCCCGTTAACTTCTTCAAATACTTATCTAAACAACGTGTGACTCGAGGGTGAAAAAACTATCTGAATAAACTCACTGAATCTCCCACGTTTCACTTCCTTTGTAGCAATCGCAAGGATCGTTAGTACCTCAACCATAGTCTCGATGATTATGTCCTTCATAGCCGTAGTCGGTGTGATGCTCGTGTATATCTCAAGCCGCCCAAAGAAACGTTCAATCCGGTTAAAGAGGTCGATCAGATTGTCTTTGCTAGAGCTGGCATCTTTAGCCGCCTGGGAGTCATGCGTGTCAATAGGCTGCAAAGGGAATCATGGAGGACACCGACCAAGAGGAGAACGCCGATCCCCGCAAAGATTGCATTTGCCGGTGGGAATGCCTAAAAGGGAATATTAGAGCAGGAATTCTTCACGGGGAGATATCTTGATATTCACCAACCCAACACCCTGGCCAAGCGTGGCGGAAAACGCATACAGGACGTTCACGGTCGGGGTGACCCATTTTGTGAGACCGTCGTCAGCATTCTGAGATTGGCTGAGCGCGGGAATTTGTTCTCGAAGGACGGTGAGGATAGCCTCGGGGGAATCACAGGATTGAAGGCTGGGAAGGAGCAGATGCGAGGCAAGGTCCCTTTTGGTCTTGCGTTTGTAGGATTCCAATGCAGCGTTGAAAATGGACACGAAGTTGGATTGGGAGGTGCTAGTGGATGTGGAGCTTGATGTGGAGGGTCCAGCAGACATGATGGTTGGTAGAGAAGGGAGAGAGAGTTGGTATGAGGGAATGATAAGAACGTCGCCGGTGGAAAAGGGCATCGCCGCATCGGGCATTTAGCGCTGAGCGATCTCGAGACGAGACGCCAGGACCGTCTCCGTGGCAAAATGTACAATATACCTTCCCTCAGGCCTGTTGCCTTCGGTCGCAATTACACAGCCTCCACATGCCATTACCCTCCCAGAACATTTCATGAAATGCCCCTCCGGGCCCTCACTAGGCCTCACTCGCGGTCCCTCGTCGCCCCTGGTGGTCACTGGTCAAATTCCTTCCACCTTGACTCCTTTTTCCTCTCCACTCTCGGACACTCTCGGCGGCCTATGCACATACATGATAGTGCCCAGCCCCTTGCCCTTGCCCTTGCCCATGACTCGCGATATATTCCGCTGGGAGCTACTCACGATCATACCTCATAGCCTTCTGATCCGCGCACCGCGCCTTTTCATACTCTGCGAATCGCTCACCATCTGCGGAATAAACTTCGTCGTCTTACTCGTGTTGTGCTATTTTGTAACTTAGTCCGGGTGGTCCGGCGGTATGACGGAGATACTGGCGGCGTCGCGTCTGGGGTGCGGAGTGTGAGTTTGAGGGTATTATCATGATGGGACACAAGCGGCATTGAGGGTTTGTGGGTAAAGAAAGCAAGCCACGTACAAACGCGCGCACGAGGATGTATCTAAGAGAATTCAGGATGACGGCGGGGTGGTTCGGCGGGTCTAGCTAAACTTCGCTCCCAAACGATCAATCTGCCAAAAATATCGTATTCTCCTCGACTTCCGCACTTGTGTGTCCAGTCACAGTGGTATGTGGCTGTGGCGCGGTCTTCTCGAGATGATGCTGGCGTAGAACGGAGTGCTCTGGGCGCAGTCGGATCGGATGTGCCGCATTACCCATGACTACCCTCCAACCCCATTGGGCCATTGACAATTGTCTTCTAAAAGTTGCTTCATCGGTTCATCCTCACGTCCATTGCCCATGTATTATCTTTTCTCTTGTGTCACAGGAGAACCCTTGGCAGAATTCTCGATGGTCGCTATTCAGTTGGATGTTATTGTCTCGCCCCACTGGCACTTTCCTTAAAAATTTTTACGTTCGGAGGCTAGCTGAGCTTCCCGTCTCTTCGGAAAATAGTGGGTTCTTCTGATATTATTGATGCATTAGCTTCGCACGTTCAAAATCACCAAAATATTTGACATGACTTAACACCGATGCTGGCAAGCCTAGCAGGCTGCGGACCTGCGGTCACTTCTCAGGTTCCGGCGAAAACTCCATTTGAGTAAGGACTCCGTTTAGTGGTCCAGACTGTATTTCTCATCAGGTTTGGTGACTACATCAACCCCAAGACATACGACTTGTTTGATACCCTGAGCTTGACAGCTTGTTTCTCTGTTGAAGGGGTTTCTTGGTGTTGCATGGCCATTTTGCTCGTCTGATGAAATATTCGTCACTGGGCGAAATCTCTCTCAAGTGTCTCGAGCCTTTACAGTAAGGAACCTCACAACGTTGACAACAGGGAAGTACTGTATGGTTACCGTAACAATAGATGCTAGTAACCTAGCGAGTCGCGACCGCCGCCTCGTGTCGGGAGTTTTTGTTGTTTTTCATCGACTTCTCAGCTGCCATCCTTTTTCGTGGAACCGATCGAGCTCGTATCGCTGTTGCCAACACATGTTCGGCACTTCGCTCCATCTCCTACGGGACGAGATCATATCATTCATAGCATCCTATGTTCAATGCTGTGAGGCAGCTTCTGCAGAAGGTGCTCACAGCGCATGAGTCCGATTTGATCGAGTTGTTTTTTCCCGGGTTGTAGAGAATAGCGAAGATGACCCTGATAGGAAAACTACCTTCGCTGACTAAGCAATTGGGATTTGTGGCACTCCAGAATCGGGGGGCAACGGGCAACCCTTGGGGGCAATAGAGGACTTACGCCAGCCGCAGAGACAATTAGAACAACTGGACAAATGGGGAAAGGTACTAAGGTAACGTATGCAGTGGCATATAAGATGTTCAATTCTACTCGGATCTACTCCCCACTCATCGTGATCTTCTCTCCATTGGCATGGCCGCTGCATCCATTCACACCACTCAGGTGTCCGCTGAAGAATACCTGCATCGAAACCTGCATCACCCGTCATCTCCTACCACTTCTCTTAGCCCGACTCTAATCAACAACTCCCATTACACCGAGCGTCCATCACTCAAACTCAGGATCCCCTCCGGTGCCTCCAATGTTCTCAACTCTGCGGTCATCAATGCAGCCGGCCAGTCACTTTGCTCCATCTCAAGCAATTCCAAGCGCACGACTTTGATCTCGTCCACGGACAACGTCGAAGTTGCCACTGTCCAGTGGGACCGTTCCAGTCCTCGCATGGTTTTCCGTCGTAAGAAAATCAAGTGCAAGACGTGGTTGTCGCTCACTGGACCTGATAATGAGTATATATTAACCCTCAATGTTATTCGAGTTCGGAATCGAATCTTAACATGATTCCGCCAGGTCTCGCATGTTCACACACGGCGATGCACAATTCACTTGGACACAGGGTTCTGACTCGGGTCACGTAGGTATCTGCTCCTGGCTAAGATACGCTTCGCTCGGGCTGATAGACACATAATAGTTAATTCCTGCCAACCGACCCGGTCCCTCGGTGGCTCAGTGGTACATCAATCTCCGTACCGATGAACTGGTTCTGGAGATATTCCAGGAATCACTCGTCGAATCCGACTTCCTCGAGGCGATTGTCCTTTCTGTCGTGTTGCTCCGATCTGGACGCTCCCTTGGTGATTCCCCAGGGGATACTATCAACTGGTTGGACTCGGCTAACCCAGACCCGAAATACATCACCGCACTCGCATTCGCATACTTACGATGAAATATCCCCGCTAAGGCTTTTTAAATGGCAAGTCAAAAAATGATGACTGATTTTGTGCGGTATGCTTGTGGTACCTGATTACTAGGCATTTGAACGCAGAATTTCCTGTATGACTTGTTGTGGAGACTCCATGTGACAGGTTTTCAGGGTATTGCGTTTATTGACGGTGGTGTAAGTAAAGGAAGGTCGCGTACAAACGTGTGTATGAGTAATTGAAGTATTTGGTTGATTTTTTATTGTAAATACGCCATGTACGAGTTGTGTAAGAGACGAAGATGCATTTTAAAGAGCCAAGACGACGCTGGTCTAGTACACGATGAGTCCATCCACGCACCCTCCAACCCCACTGGCAATTCCTCCCAAGTTGCGTTCATCCTCAAAGAATGGGACCCATCCATGCCTATGTGCTACCTTTCCTTGTTTCGCTTACTATCCATACGAACCTATCGCATCGCATCACTTATCAACCTTGTTATCAAACATAACTCTGCACCGTACAGAGTGTAGTTGTTTGTCAGTTATACAACCCACTTTGGGGTATCCTTTAGGTATCATGAAAGGCGTCTAGTTCCCCTCGGAGAGAAAAATAGACAAAGGCGAGTGGCGAACAGACGAGAGAGTTCCCACAGAAGAAACCGAGTGTCACGCCCACCGTGCCGGACCACTCTGGATAACAAAACTTGGATATCAGATATCAATAAGGGAGTAGCCAAAAAAGCCATTCGGACCCACCGTATTTCTCCGGAAGAAACGCACAAAGTCCGTAGATTTCGAGAAAGCCCAACATGTATTGCCTAGCCCGAGTCCTCCACCGAAGTGGAGTGCGTGGAGAGTGGGACCGGATGGAACGTGTTCTGGCGTGCCGATGAGCATGCTCGTGCCCCCGCGCCATCGCGGCCACGAGCCCGATGTCGTTTTTCTCGCCCACGATTAAGCTCTCTTTCTCGACTCTTGCGCGCGTCGGCTTCAGGACCCGTGGCAAAAACACGTCGACGCCAGATGCGCTTTTAGGTGTTTGGACAGAGAGGCAAAAAGAAAGACAGACGCGCATGGAGAGAAGAAAGGGGGCGGCTCGGCGAGAGACAGGGACGCGGGGCGTTGAGACAGGGGACAGAACGACAGACGCGAACGAGCAGGAAACCTTATTCGCATTGAGAGAAAAAGACATGATATGCATCGTCTTACTGATACGTGTGTTCAAAGTTAGCTAACAGTACACTCTGGATAAGTCTTTTCAGGTCTCAGGTGTCTGCGTCGTGCGGTGTTTTGCAGGAGCCATCGTGGGGAGAGAGCCTGGACGAAACGGGGAGCATGTCAGTGGAGGAGAGTATTGACGGACGGTAAACGAAAGGCATGGCGGAGCAAGGGTAAAACAGAGAGTGATCGGCCCGCGAATTCCGTGAATGTAACCACGTGACTATAATACCAACTGGCATGGCGTACAACATCCCAACACTCTCACATCTTGGTCGGTCCTTGTTCTTAACGCTGCGCAAGTCGTCCAGACTCGACTCGGGTGTGTATGCCGCCAGGTCCCGTATTCAACTGGCTGGCCGTCGCGCACTCCGCGCTCGTGATTCTCGATCATGCGCTGCAATTCAGGGCAGCGCAGGTAGCCCGGGTGGGGGTATCCGCGCCTCGCAGAGTCGGCAGCGAGCGCGTGGTGGCGGTGGGGCGGTGGTATTTCCGAGAACGGAAAGGAGGCGAAGGAAGTCGTTGAGGAGCTGGTTACGCGCATTGCAGATGAGTCTCCTTCCGGGCCAATTTATGTCCAACCGAGCTCCCTTCTCCACGCGAACGATGCATGGCTCAGGCAACTTGAAATAGCAGCAACCCCGCAAACTTCGCTGCTAAAAACAGTCTCAGAGCAGCAGCTTCGAGGACATACGACTGGAGAATCAACACTACTGGAGCCGAGCACTTCCATCCCCACAACCGCCGAGGCTAAACCTCCTGCGGCAGAGCCCCTTATGTTTGCTGTCGACGACGTCAACCTCTTTAGACCAGATGCGCCTTCGTCTCAGCATCCACCAATACCAGAGTCAGATGCATCGCCAGACGTACGTGCGCCTCCTCAACCGCCATCTCAATGTACTATAAAACTCTAAAACCAGTCCTTCTGCAGGCGCTTGCGCCTAGACTTCAATCACAGCGACACCTCCAGTCTTCCAAAGTACCTTCTTCTCGTATCGGGCGACTTTTTCACTACGGAGGTATCTAATAACTTGTCTTGGCCATTTACCGCCGCGGTTTTGAGGCTCATGTTTTGGCTTCTTAGGCCTCGCAGCATCCCTCGGTTATGGCGCGGCTTCTGAACTCCTCCGCCGTTCGACGACATCCACCAACTCCACCGAGTCCCCATCCTCGCTCATGATGACCGAGGCTAATCTGATGCGCCTCGTATCCAAGCTCACGCGGATGCGTGGCGCAGCACTGAAAGTCGGGCAGTTCCTTAGTATCCAAGGTTCATGGGTTCACTCTCTCACATGAGTCTCCCCTGACCCATATCTCGCAGATACGCATGTGCTTCCACCGGAGCTCGACCGCGTCTTCCGCCGCGTGCAAGACAGCGCGCACTACATGCCCAACTGGCAGATGGAGGTGTGCACCACAGTTACCATCAACCTGCGAACTGACACTTCCCTCCGGGGCCCCAGAGCGTAATGGCTTCTTCCCTCGGACCGTCGTGGCGCTCTTCGTTTACAGATTTCAACCCTATACCTTTCGCCGCCGCCTCGATAGGGCAGGTCCACCATGCCGTACTCGCGGCGGCCATCTCACCGACGGGGCAGCCCGAGCGTGTCGCGGTGAAAGTCCAGTTCCCAAACATAGCGGAGAGCGTTGCGAGCGACCTGAGCTACATCCGCATACTCCTGACGGCGGGGCGACTACTTCCGCGCGGGCTATTCCTGGACAAGACACTTGCTGTACTCTACCCTACTCCTCGCCCCGTCATTATGGGGGGTACTGATGATGATTTAATGAATAATGCGACAGGTCATGAAGGAGGAATTGGCGGACGAATGCGACTATACGCGCGAGGCGGCATGTATGCGCTCTTTTGGAAGCCCCGAGAGGCTCGGCGGCGACGCGCGCTTCAAAGTCCCGTGGGTGTGGGAAGGAAGTACGGATCGGGTGCTGGTGATGGAACATGTGGGCGGTACTAGCGTAGGGGACGATGTCATACATCGTCTTCCTCAAGCGGACCGCAACGAGGTGCGTTCCGCCGCCGCACCCAGGGGGCCCGGCGCAAGCAGCTAACAAATCGATATTGTGACGCGCAGATTGCGGCGAGGGTAATTGAACTTTGCCTGCGCGAACTCTTCATCTTTCGTGAGATGCAGACGGATCCCAACTGGTCCAACTTTCTCTGGAACCCGAGAACGCACATGGTAAGGGCCCCTTTTTTACTCGTACGTAAGAAACAAGACACTCATACTGTAATGAGTCTAGGTCGAACTAGTCGACTTTGGAGCGACGCGTAGTTACAGCCCCGCATTTATCGATAACTGGCTACGTCTGCTTCTTGCCGCTGCGCAACAAGACCGGGAAGATGTCTGCGCTGGAGCTTGAAATTGGGCTATCTCACTGGCGAGGAGACGACGTGAGCCCCCCCCCTCTCTCTTCTACTCCACCCCATCCGTTATCGCGAAATGTTGGTTTGACTGGGGAGATTAGATCATGAAAAACGCCCACGTCGAGTCTTTGCAGCTGCTCGCGACGCCGTTCCGCGAAGACACACAACAGCCATTTGCGTTCGGGCCTGGTTCTACATGGGCCGGTATCACCACAGAGATTCGAGAGCGGATCCCGACCATGCTGCATCATCGTCTCACGCCGCCACCGCGGGAAACGTACTCCCTCAACAGGTGCGTATACCGAACCAATTTCCTAGACTAGCGTTTGACATACTTTGTGAACAACAGAAAGTTGAGCGGCGCTTTTTTGTTGGCGTCGCGGTTGCGAGCCACAGTGGACACCAAAAAATTGTGGGAGAATGTCATTGGCAACTACAAATTCTCTACGGATGTATAGCCACATAGGACAAATCAAAGAACGCTCCTGCGACTTCTACTGTCTGTATAAATGAGTTGCGGAACGCTCGTTTATTGTTACGGGCACGTGACTAAAGAGCACAAGCCTGGCAGCGGAGCTCGATGGCTTTGGAGAGTCCTGGATGTCTTCGTCGAATACCAGTATGAAGGCCAGGATTCCGTCATCATCGATAAGGATGATTCTCCCGAAAAGTAGGACCTGGACGTCACGAGGCACAGCATATTGGGTGAGCTTAACGAGGCACGACAAGTCCTTGCGGGGATCCACATTGCTAGCTCCCGAATGAAGCAACGCTTGGATTTGTTGGTGATGTGGCGTCCGAGTCCGCCGGCTGATTCGCGTCAAGGCCCGTGAGGAGTCACCTAGTCAGGCCTAGTCAGGTTTTGCACGATAATTCCATCACCGCCCTGACGACCAATGTTCTACCACCATCATCATGACAGTCCACCATGGTTCGGACCAGACCCGGCCGGACCGTGGCAAACCAGACATGACCAGCCAAGCTACCAGCATCTGCACGTGGACTTTTGCAATACTCATCATGGATTGAACTTTTCTGCAATAGGCACGTTCGGCATGATACAGTACAGTACAGCATCGATGCGTGGACCCCAGGCCGTCTCTCGATTAGGCGAGTAGACGGCGTCATTCGGGCGGCCCCGGCGCTGGATGGGCGCTGTGATGGCCGACGGGGGCAGCTAATCATCAGCGTCGTCGATCAGTCAACCTCTTGAGCGCGTTTCCCATGCGAGTTATTAATAACGCAACACCCATGCGAAAAGCAAGAAAGCAACTTTGCCGCATCAAGACAGAAGTACATTACATCACATAAGGTCGTACACCACTCGTACACCACACATCCGTCCAGCCACTTCTGTGGCTGGCACAGTACATAAGGGGGAAAATTCAACGTTCCCTGAAACCCCGCAACAGCAAAACAAGAAAAAAACACGACTTTCGGAGAGAAAAAAGCCAAAGACAGAAACAACAAATGCCATCCTTGCAAACACGTGCGATGGCTTCCAAGTAGATCAGACGGTGGGCAGGTCCGGTGGATGATAATCGATCAGAGAGGAGTTCTGGGAACGTGATTGGGTCAGTCGGATCCTGAAGGTTCAAGCGCCCACAAGCGCCACAGAACACGTACATAGGATCGTGCCGGGACCTCCTTCGGGGTAATCTAAAAGGACGTGAGAGAGAGTAATAATAGACAGGGTTGAGGACTCTGACCTCCGACTTGAGCCGCTAAAGTAGGGTCCCAAGTGCCCTCGACCTGGAGTTGGCCGTGAGTACGTTTCCGAAGAAGAAAGCATATTAACGAACTGTGACGTCTATGAGAGCCCAGAGGGGGACACTTGTTCCAGCAGGAACAGGGTTGGGGAACCTGCGGGGCCAGTTATCATGTCAAACGCGATAGATACCCCGCAGCAACAGGAAACTGACAACTGGGGGAGCAAAACGTTTGTGCAGTTGTACTTGTAATCCGCCCAGCTAAGGTCAGATACATAAGCCCGGGGGTTCGGGGGAAGGACAGCGATGGGAATCATACGAAATCCACTGCGATCCCTGGCATGCATCACATGCACTAAGGAGGGAATATGCGACGGTGTTGCACCTGCACAGATTGGTGTCGTCAGTACCGTTGGGGCCTGAGTATGCGTAGTTCGGGCCGGGCAGCGCATTGACAGTGAATGCTACAAACGAGATGAGATGACAAGGCTCGCAGATGTGACAATAACAAGGCTCACAGCCACCGCTGCAGGTGGACAACATGTACGCTGCGACCGTGCAAGCATTTTGGCCGAGACTGTTGAATGTCTGAACATAATGCCAAAGAGCCAACGGATCAGACAACTATAACGACAAGGAATGCATAGGGGAAACGACAATACGCATACCCATTGCCATGTCGACAAGCTGCAATCGGGAGCATAAATCCCGGCAGTCGCAAAGCCAGAAAAGAAGAATAAAGAGAGTAGCACAGTGAGGAGCGACATTGGTGTCCTTAAAGCCCTGTGAGAGTGGAACTGGATGGAACTGGACACAGGACTGATGGACATCATTTGAATGATTTGCTGGGTCTTTTATAAAGAAGCATCGGTTAACAGGAGTATTTTTAGCAACACATTGGTACTGCTATGTGCCCATTTGATTAGTCTTCACTGTAGGGGGCCTCGCCATCAGTCCAAGCAGCGCCCAGAATGACACATCTTCTAGTTGGAATTTGCGCCATACCGAAGATAGGGCTGATGCAGTGCTACATTTCTGCTTTTATCGCAAATTCTTTAGCATATAGATAAGCGCCATTCTTGACAACAAAAAAAGGAGTCACGCTTACCGTGCATCCTTAACGTACGTCAAAAACATCCCCACTTATCAGGGTAATCTCTCCTACGCGGCTGATCGTCTCACTGACATACCTGATACACATTGGTGTATTTAGTTTCGCCATATGACTAGTACTTGACATGAAATCGCCTCGCAGCCGCGCATGAGATACTGTATGTTGAAAGGGAATATTTATGCAGCTGGCCGCCGAATATATGACGTTTCACGTTGCAGTGAGGGAGAGGGTCCCTGTTTGAAAGGCTGGCCATTCTTGGAAATAAGCTAGCGACTATATTGTTCTATCAGCTGTTCGAATCCATCACTGGTTCGGACCGTGACGTACCTCTTGAAAGTTGGAACACACTGGCACAGCCATCACCGACCTGGGTCACCTGCCACAAGAGGTGCCTTGCTTCGCTTCGGCTTACGTAAACCGCAAGGTCCGATGAGACATGTTTGGAAACGAACGTTCACATTGTGTGAGTTTGCAACGTCACAGAGTAGAGGGTTTTGGAAATGATACAACACAGTCGTGTGACTCGTGTCCGAGGTGAATGGAAAGAGTACCTGGCTTCTTGCTCTCCGAATCTGCGTGAAGTATTGCGTAGTGACAATAACCAGCGAATGCGGAGTCACGTCGAACTCATGATAGAGCCTGCCCTCCATCGCAGCGCCCAGGGGAATGGGAAGAAATTCATGAGAGGCCGAAATCCCAATTTGGGTGCGGGTGGCAAACCGACACTGGACCGTTTGTTCAATAACGCTCTCCGGGGTTCAGGCCTGAGAAAAAGTACAGATAGAGCTGCCCCGATGATGCGGTTCTAATCAAAGACTGAGTCGAGGATGGCGGTACGCGCGGATGATGTCTGACCCTCCAGCGCTGGGCACGACTGAGCACGGTGTGAAGAGAAGATAGAAGGAGTAGCGCGCACCTAAAGAGGAAGACGCAATGAGATTGGAAACTGTTTGGGGATAGCGCACAGCTATGTTCGAGATCGAGGGAACGCGAGCCGTAACCAGAAGTAATATGCAACTTGAGACTTGGTGTGGAAATGAAAGAACAGCATGATTTCGTCTATAGGGTTCGTTGCGTTCAGGTTCCACATTATCTGTATTGTGCTGTTCAGCACGTCCCAGCGAAAGACCAAACCATAGATGTTGGTGTCGAATGGAAGCAGGACATCTGCGTAATATATGTAGTATAACATCCACCGGTAAAGCACCATCCAAGGTACCATCTAACTTACATACGACACAGACCATTGTCCCTAGATTTATATAGTTTATGATTCAACAATGAAATTGTTAAGAGTCACTCAAAACTTCTTATCGAACGGCTTCTCGGGCGATGTCGATGTCGATCGCTTGGAGTAAATCATGTCGGTGAACGGTCTTGGTTGTGTCAGCAGAGCGCACATGGCAAGTAGGGAGAGAAGGAGCGTACCCCTCAAACTTCAGAGCAATCGTATACACAACGTGCACATACAAGGTGAGCAGCAAACCTACGGGACGCTCGTACCTGCAGAAGAATAAAATGTCAGCCGCATCTAACCAAGCGTCCCCTCCCGGGAAAAACACGGTACGCCACGCACCACAAAGCCGTCGCAGCAAAGGTCATCGTGCTCCCGACGTACATCGGATCCCGGAGCACGTTGAACGGGAAGCCCTCAACACGGGAGTCCTTGAGAATGCCGAAATAATCGCCCATGAACCTGCCCGTGATACCGAGTGCCCAGCTCGAGGTCGCGACGAAAATCTGGCCGATGGCGAAGAGCGCGACGGGAACGAGCGTGTCGAGCGGGGCGGGGAGCAGGCGCGTACGCGGCTGTTCTAGGATCGCGACTAGAAGCTGTGTATGTATGTAGGGCGTGGTGTGGCGTGGAGTGGCCTAGATTTGGACACGACGCGGACGACGTACATGTGGTCACGCAGTCTACTCGTGGTGAAAATGCACATTGCGAGCAGGTAACAGCCCAGATAGGCGTTGCCGCAAAACATGTAGGTTAACGTCTTGTTGCGGTATTCTTTTGCAGACGTCGACAGGTCAGTAGATAGAGGGGCGGAGAAAACGCCAAACTTGCCGTTTCTTGCGACGACATTCCACATCATAGGAGCGAAAGTTATGGATACCAGTGAAAGGATGAAGGTCGTTTTGGACGCATCGATGAAGGCACTGAGAGACATGATGGCTACGTCGTCGTTGGGGAACAGAGCAACTGATTGACATTCCAGTAATGCATGGGCGAAATTTATACGTATGTCTCTTGCAGCGGTTTGCATAATGCTTCCATCAAGGCAGTGGTGGGACTCCGTGGGAGACATGGGGTGTCGGGTAAGGAGGCAGGCAATAAACCACATCACGTCAATCTCCCGCCCAAAGGTTCACCGACGCACAGCACGCCCTTGATGGACGAGTTAATGAAATCCGGGACCAGGATGGCGGTGAGGAGTGAGCCGAGCGTCATGCGGAGAAACGGTTGCATTCCTGCCCGTGGTCGCATGTCGAAGACCATGTATACGCCCTAGCAGAAGTCCCATCCCAGATGGTACAGCAGAACATAAGGCTGAGGGCATTCTGGAGCCATACAGTAGCGGAAAGAGAAGCGAAGTGGCCATCGCCAGATTAACAAATTAAAGAAAGACCCTTGTCACCCCACTAAAATGAATTACATAATTCTGATGCCTTGATCGAAAATTTCCCGTGCCCCCGATGGGCAACCCGGCCCGTTCGCCAACCTCTGCTGCCATCTTCCTTGGAGAGACGGCGTCCGGGGGACCATGCTCCCCTTGATTTTGGTAAGGTTACGCTGGTGCATAGGT
Organism: Russula vinacea; assembly: GCA_022376525.1. Classification (NCBI taxonomy): domain Eukaryota; kingdom Fungi; phylum Basidiomycota; class Agaricomycetes; order Russulales; family Russulaceae; genus Russula; species Russula vinacea. The sequence continues at coordinate 33,840 of WTXL01000075.1, forward strand.
TGGAAGCGCGATGGTTAGAGATACATGGGGGGATTTCGCGGGTTTTGAATGGTGGGAGGTGAGAGGTACGAGGGGTGACCGAAGTCGGGACAGCGGAGATGAGACAAAGAGTGATGCAATCTGGATCTCAGCCGGAGAACCTATGAATGCGTTCTCCTCCTCGCTAATGCCGGGATGTGCACTGGCACGCGTTGACGGGCAACACGGAGATTGGCATCTATCATCATGTCAATGGCCCAACAGCACCAAGAACAGCACAGGATAACGAGCGAAATTCCTGAAATGAAATGCATGAGCGCTGAGCGCTAAGCAAGTACCCCACCGATTCCAGTGAGCAGACAAGTGCTGCTGTGCACACGGGGCGTGATGCATGATACCCGCTGGTTGTGTATGCCCGCCAATCACACTATTGGCGCCCAAAATAGATGATTGTCCATAGCTACGAATCATCAATCTACGTGCTTTCCCCTTGGTAAAGTCTATGGTCGATACATCTCAATCGATACGTTCTTGTGGCCCGCTTCCGCACTGGCGTATACTCAAGAGCCGAGCCAAGCCGAGAGCATGATTGACGAGAGCCCTTCAAGTGAATCGCCATCATGGGCCGGTATCACCAGAGATCCGAAGTCGGATCCCGACTCACGCCGCCACCGCGAGAGACTCAGGTGCCTATGTCGAACGAGTATTGACCTATTTTCAACAACACAGACAGGGCGTTCCTGTTGGCGTCGAGGTTGCGACCCGGTGAACTGCAAAAAAGTGTGGGATGATGTCGTTGGCAACTACAAATTCTCTACGTATGTATGATGGTCACATGGGACAATCAAAAACAAAGAAAGCTCTAGCGAGTTCTACTGTTATGTATAGATGCGGCGTGGGATTCTCGTTAGATTTGAAATGATGACTGTTGAGAGTCGTGGCTTCAAAGCTCCTTATCGAAGAGTTTTTTGGACGATGTCGATGTCGATCGCTTGGAGTAAATCATGTCGGTGAATGGCCTTGGTCACGTCAGCAGAGCGCACATAACAAGTAGGAGAGAAAAGAGCGCACCCCTCAAATTTCAGAGCAATCGTATACACAACGTACACGTAAAACGTGATCAACAAACCGATGGGGCGCTCATACCTACAGCAAAGAATAAAACGTTAGTCCCCCATTACCAAGCGCGTCGTCCCCTCCCGCAACGCGAAACACGAATCGTCACGCACCACAAAGCGGTCGCAGCAAAGCACATCGTGCTCCCAACGTACATCGGATCCCGGAGCACATTAACGGGAAGCCCTCAACACGAGAGTCCATGAGAATGCCGAAATAATCGCCCAGGAACGTGCCCGTGATCCGAGCGTCCAGGTCGAGGTCACGACGAAGGTCTGCCCGGCGGCGAAGAGCGCGACGGGGACGAGCATGTCGAGCGGGCGGGGAGGATGCGCGCCTGCGGCTGTTCTAGGATCGCGCTTAGGTAGCTGTGTGTAAATAGCGTGTGTGTGGAGTGAGGACTGACCTATAGGAGGAGGAAAGGGGAACAGGGGGAGAGGTGGAAAGACAAAACGACGCAGACGACGACGTACAGGTGGTCACGCAGTATCCCCGCGCTGAAAATGCATGCGGCAAGGAAGTAACAGCCCAGATGAGGGTTGCCACCAAAAATGTGGGTGATCGTTTTGTTGCGATATTCTTTTGCAGCCAGCACACGTGGACTCAGTTCCAGAAGGGCAGAGAAAACGCATGACCTACCATTTCTTGCGACGATATTCCATACTGTAGGATTGAACGTTATGGATCCCAGCGAAAGGAGGAGGGACGTTTTGGACGCATCGACGAGGGCACTGAGAGACATGGTGGCTACGTCGTGGTTGAGGACAGAGGCACTAACCTGCCAAGAAATTTACGTACATCTGTTAGCTCTGGCATCGGACGTCATCAGGCTGCTTGCAAGTACATCATGAGCGAGTAGGACGACGGCAGAATCATCTAGGGTATATAAAGCAGGTGGTGGTGTAGGGCTAGTGGGCGTAGTCTTCCGAAAGCACAATACTGTACGGTATCCTCGACAACGGTAACCAAATACTGTTCAAAGGCTGCGCAGTTGCACCGTGACGTGCTATTGGCCAGTGACAAAAGGAACGCCTACGGCGAACAAAGAAGATGCCCAGCATCATAAATCCGATCAAAGGTCAAAACACAATGACCTTATGACTCCACATCCTCCGCATCCAGCTGAATATAGTCCACGTATCCCACCGGACTATAGCGACAACAAATAAGCGTATAAGCCATACAATTCGCGAGATTCAAGCAAACGAACAACGGGAACTTACTATCCAGAGCGGCAGCTAAAACACCACGATGTGGAGCCTGTCGGGCGCGGGCGTGGGCGGCCCATAGGGTCATCGGTGATGTAGGCCGCAAAGTCCGGCCGGGAGGAAGTGATGAGGTACACGACGGACGGGATCGAAAGCGCCTGCGCCTGCGCACCAAACCCGTGATGATGCGGAAACGCAGGCGCGCCACCGAATCCTCCATGCTGTGGAAATGCGGGGGCACCGAACCCAGCGGGGCCGAACCCGGTCGGACGGCCCCCACCCGGCACCAGCGGCAACACAGACGGACGCCAGTCCTCGACTTGGTGGTCGTCGATGCGCAGAGACCGGGTGACTGGTCAATTTTTTTAAAAAGGAGAAAGGTTAGAAAATCAAATTGCTACAATAGGCCGAAAAAGAGATATCTTGGGACTTACCCAGGATGATGTCCTGCGGTTTGATGCCATGCGCCAAAGCGAGTGACGCGCCGCGCGCGATAAGGAACTGCCATGCATCGTTGACGGAAGCCAGCCCCGTCTCGTGGTGCACGAATACTGTTGCGTTTCCCCGCGGGGGCAACGCGACGGGCCAGCACTCCATCTCATCGGGCAACAGGAACGCGTTGGCAGGTTGGCGCTGTGGGATGCTTCCAAAATTGTTGGACCGCATGAGCATCGTTCCATGCGTCTTTCCAACGACCTCCATCATTCCTTTTCCCTTTCCACCTTCGCCGTCCTGGATACTTCCGAGACGTACAAAGTTTGCAAAATCCGTCGAGCCTTCTGGATGTACCCATAATCTCCCGCTGTGAGGGCCCCGACGGGAGCTCGGCAATGCCAGGTCTGGTCGTGCCGCGATTGTTCGATGCAGAGAGCCCGTAGAGCACGAAGGGTCAGCGGGTTGTCTTCATCCGCGTCATCGAGAAGGTCTTCGAGTTCAGGGGACAGTCCTGGGCCTTCCCGTCGTCGCGGAAGCAGAGAATGCAAGAGACCCTTGAGCTGCTTGTATTTCTGCGGTTTGAATTCATCAGATTATGATGCTCGAAACACTGTAACACGATACCGACGTTGAGAGACGCGGAAGTCCGACACGATTCGGCTTGTATAGCAGCTTCTTCGGCGTTCATAAGCTCTTTTAGATACTAAGAAGAGAATTCAGGAAAGTAAATCAAAACGAAGTGACATCAGTCTCACATGAAGCGCACGCTCCGCAAGCGATTCTTCGAGGCAATAGCTACGCGCTGTCACCCATCCCTCTCGTGGCGGCGGTAATCCGACGATGATATTGTTATCGCTGTCAATACTGTAGGTCGCGTGCTGGTACAAGGTGAGTAATCGACGGGGAAAGGCATCAAGATGATTTACGTCGATGAAGTCTTGAGCATCGTTCTCGGATAAGGATAGTTGCTGTTGGGCGTGCGAAATCGCTGACTGACGGCCTATCAGGGCATGTCAAGGCCAACAGGATCCAGAATAGACTGACGGAAATGTCCCGGTACTGAACCAGTTCTCAGCACTCAAGGCAATTACAGATCCCATAGTCCTGCTCACCGTCCTCAATATAAGGCTGGCGCAGTCGGCCAGACTGCAGGTGTGAGCGCTGACCGCATGGCCGAAGCAAGATCACGGCTCTGCACTGTCTCACAAGTCGCTAAACCAACCCATTTGCAGCACATAAAAACTTAGTACGTACCGCTTGCCAACAGAATGAAGGGGTCTGCGCCTTTCCGTCAGAATAGCCAACGATTTGGGGTAGGTTTTCATGGCTACCATGCCACGCATCAGCAATCGACGCGACTAGGCAATCGCGCGAAAACAGACTGAAGATTTCTCAGCATTTTTATATCTCTCACCCATTGCTATATTCAAGCAATCAGCTTCGCACAAAAGGCAGTCGAGAAAACAGGCGCACCTTCAAAGCAAGTCTTTCGCGGCGTCATATCTCTTGATAGTCATTTTTTGACTCCAGCCTGTGCCTCCGACGTTCCTACAAACCAGCCAACGGCTTTACGATTTGCCTTGCGGACGATGACGTCGGATTGGTGTATCTGCGGAACTAAGGCTCGCGTGAACCAAGAGGCAGCCCGAGATACAGAGAGCACAGTCGTACGCCAAACTCATCCGTGTCTCCGTTCATGCAGGCAAGGAATTCCTCTTCTTCAGTAGGTATGGGAGTTGCGTCGGGGGCGACTCTGACCCGGGCTCCAGCGCCTCTGGGTCGGCTTCGACGAGGGTAAAGGAAGAGAGCAACGATTCAGTGGAACCGCAAGGCTGTTTCACAACTTCGAGGCTCGAACTGAGCATTCCAATGTGGATCCGCTCAACGAGGGTAATGTTTCCGAGGATTCGATCGGGCTTGTGACAATATCTCCGTTGGTAATCCTTCGGGTGTCATTCGAGGAAGCACCATTCATGGCACCTATAGCATAATGTATCTCTATCAATGAGGAAACCTGGATTCGCCCACTTTTAGTTTTTTCATGCTCCCAACTCCCCCAAAAGCAGTAAGAACAAGTTAGGCGCGCACCTGGAAGGACATGGCCGCATCCCTCAACTGCTGGTCAAACTGCATCAACGCGTCCTGTATGCTCGTCTTTGCCACCAAGCGACTAATCCATTTCGACTGCGCGGCCTTGAGCATAAAGTCATGGATCGAGAGCAGAGTACTAAGTGAGAAAGCCACAGAAAAAAAGGACATGAGATAAAAAATGGGAAACACACTCGTGCGACACTCACGCCTCGAACTCACGGATATTCTCCAACAGCGACTCCGGCGCATCTTCCCACTTTCCCTCCATGCGACGCCCGATGTCCGTGAGCAGGCGCGCAGCCCGTTGCGCAAGGCGGACACAGTCCTGCTGATTCATCTTGATGTCCTGGCGTTGTGACGTGTGAGCGCATGGTAGTAAGAAGGGAGGAGATGGGGGTAGTGGGATTTGGGACGGGACGGGCTGAGGGGTTACTCGATGCTCACAGCGATGATCTGGAGGATGGAAAGGAGGACAGTCGCCGCCGCCATGGTGGGTGGGAATGGCAACATGGTGGAGACATCGGAAGCTATCTGGCCCGATGTGACCATCCAGTCAAGCGCATTGTTGCCCGTGCTGCGTCGGATGGCTCTGAGAGCCATGAACAACACTACAGAGAGATTTTGGGAGGCAAGGCACGGTACTTTTTATGTCATTGAGCGTCAAAGCTGGTTTCAGGAACAAATGCAATCAGTGCAACGGAAAACGGGGCCTAGCTATAAAGATGGAGTATATCAATTCCCCAGGCAGCGTTCGCTGCACACAAGATCATAAGATCTATATACTGTAATGGAGCGGACAAGCAGATACTAATCCTACTTTACAGACTCGGCACCATACTCGGACAGTACTTTCACAATCTCATGAAAGCCCAATAGTGATCCCAACTCGGAAGGGGTCTGGCCATTTTCGTCGCGGACATTGACATCTGCTCCGTGTTCCAGTAAGAATCGTGTGCTTTGAATCTTCCCCTGCTTTACTGCCCAGTGCAATGGTGTCTCGCCGGTGACATTTTGGACATTAATCCTCGCCCCGTGTTGAAGTAGCATTCCAGCAAAGTCGACATATCCATTATACGCCGTCGGAAATAGTGGGGTGCGACCATGGTCGTTTCGTGCATTGACATCTGCACCACGATCGAGTAGACGCTTCCCAGCTTCGAGTGTTCCATTCCACGATGCTCGATGTAGTGGAGTCTGGCTAAATATGCCCTGACCATCCACTTCTGCGCCGTTTTCAAGTAGTAATGACAAAATGTCGGCATGTCCTGTACTTGCTGCAGCATGCATCGGAGTCATTTCTCTCCCGCCCCTGGCATTTACATGATCTGGATGCTCGGCGATGAGGTGTTCAGCCAAGTCACGGAATCCGAGCCATGCGGCATAATACAGGGGGACTGCTTCGGGTTTCGTGGGGGTAGGCATGGAATCTACGCCGAGCATGACCTGACGATCTGCATTGTGAATCCAAAGCCACGTTGCGAAGTGTGGCTTGTCTGCGTCAAACAGACATTCCATCCCATCCTTGATCCGTGACGATGCGTTCTCAAAACGGGTATGCGTGGGCCAGTACTGGGCAGCGTATCGAGCCAAAGGAAAGTCCTCGATGTTGTCACGGTCAACACGATCATCCAATCGGAGGAAGACGCCAAGGCATGCTTCTGCAAGAATCGTATGCGCGGCCTCGAGTCGAATGTGATAGCGTGAGACATCTCTCATGGGCTCCACAAGCCGGTTCGCGGTCAAATATTCCTTGACCGAGAAATGCGAAAATTGAACGATCCGTGAATCCCCATCCTTAACTATCATGACCAAACTTGAGCACGCCGACATCACTGCCTCTTCTTGATCCTTCCACCGCCAGCCTAAATTTAGTTTCGGAATCCCTTCTGCGTTGAAGTCAACCGCGAGAACTTCGGCAAGCTCCTGGACCCGAAGTGGGCGAGCGGCCGCCACCAGACATTGCAATAATCGATGCGCATGTCCTTGGTTAGGTTTCCTGATCTCCCGAAGTATGCGCTCGTATGTCTCGTCCAAGCCTTCGGGTAACTCCTCCAGGATATGCCGGACACTGGGTGGGAAACAGTGCCGCAGAACTTCCAATTGGCAAAACACCCAGCGGAACCTATTTCATCGTTATCGACTCGTCTACCTGCAGATGGCAACACGCTTACATTCCATCCGCTTTTTCCAATAGTATCTTGATAACCAGATCCTTGTCCTCTTCTCGCCATCTCCGCACCTTTCGGTCTGAGTGAACAAAAGATGCGACATAGTTTGCAATATCCTCCTGCTGTCCACTTTCGTCGTGAAGGGACACAGGGTGTTGGGTCAAGTGTTTGAGGACAGCCTGAATGTCGTGCTCAGGCCGACTCGTAACGCATATGTGGACATTTGGGAGGTGAATGCCAACAAGTTCATCCACAAAGTCAAGGACTTCTTCTCGCGGTGATGGAATAGTAGACATGATCGGACACTCATCGAGTGCATCGAGAATGATGTAAGTAGGTCCCTGCGCCTCGACGGCAAGCATTTCTTTAAGGCATTCTACCATGGCGTGATCACTGGGTTTCTGTACTCCACGATTGTGTGCAGAATAGAGTCGGAAAAGTATGTCGCAACAGGGATCGGACCAAGCAGAAAGTTGGATGAGCAGTGAGGGAAGCATGTTGCCGAGTTTTTGTTTATCGACGTCCCTGAAGTCAAAATAGAAATAGGCCATTGAGGCCTTCCCAGCGTCGCACAAGGCTGTGAGATCTTGTATGATCGAAGAACTGGATTGATAACGTCAGTTTCACATAGGCCAGAGTTGAGGATGGTCAAACCAGATGATGCTTTTGCCTGATCCCGCTACAAAGCCGAGAGATCAGAAGTTGTCGCTTCGGAGGGCCGAAAGCAACGCACGTTTTCCGTGTATCCACAAGAAAGAGCCAGTGGATTTCCACTGATTGAATATGCTTCCTCGAAAAACCATTCGGCTGTACCCTCGTGGTGAGATTTGCATGCAATGTTATGATTAATGGATGGATCTGGGGGCGTGAGCCATCGTAGAAGCTATCTCTGAGTTGGTTCCCTGAGAAGAGGTATAAGTGGTTGGAATGGGCAGGAATTAAAGTGATTACGAACGGTTGACCTGATCTATTTTATTATCAACGCCTAGGACTTTCCCCTCGACACCTTGAACCTTGTTGCCAACATCGTGCACATCACTGCGGACGTCTTGTACGCTTCCCTCAACACCCTTCACTCTATCATCAACGCCCATCACTTTGCTATCGACGCTATGCGTCATCTTCAGTAGCTCTGCAGATGCTATCCGTGCCTCTTCTTGTGTCAATTTATCCAACCTCGCGAGGCTATCCTCGATGTCTGTGTTTCCCGTCAACTTCTTGAAATACTTTTCTAGAAACGTGTGAGTTAAGGATGGTAGATCTATACGTCATTAACTTACTCAGTCGTCCACATTTCACTTCCTTTGTTGCGATCGCAAGGATTGTTAGGACCTCGACCATAATCTCAACGATTATGTCCCTCATAGCCGTAGTCGGTGTGATGCCAGTGTATATCTCAAGCCGGCCAAAGAAACGCTCAATGCAGTTAAAGAGGTCAATGAGCTTGGCTTGGCTAGCGCCGACATCGTTAGCTGCCTAGGAGTTATCAATGTAAAAATGCTGTGCACTGGAACCACAAAGGACACCGACCGAAAGAAGAACGCCGATCCCTGCAAAGATTGTATTTGCCGGAGGGAATGCCTAAAGTGAATATTAGAGAAGGAATTCTTCACAATAAAATATCGCGATATTCACTAGCCCAACGCCCTGGCCAAGCGTGGCGGAAAAGCATACAGGACATTTACGGTCGGGGTGACCCATTTTGTGAGACCGTCGTCACCATTCTGGAATTGGCTGAACGCGGGAATTTGCTCTCGAGGACGGCGAGAATATCCTCGGGAGAAGCGCAAGATTGAAGGGTGGCAAGGAGTGGGTGCGAGGCTAGGTCATTCTTGGTTTTACGCTTGTAGGATTCCAACGCGGCGTCAAAAATGGAACAAAGTTGGTATGCGAGGTGGATGTTGAGGGGTCGGTGGACATTATAATTTGTAGAAAAGGAGTAGTGGGTGATGAGTGAGATACGACGGCAGGTGAGAGAGGCCATCGATAAGGAGTAGCGGCCTTACTCTGGGCCCGGCCCGATGTCCTCCGCTCCGCCCAGCTAGGCACACTCGACCACCATCCAGGCCCTCGACTCTGGTTCTGAGAATGCGTAGATATGGTCAAGCTGGAGAACAGAGTGTTCTCTGGCTTGAAAATATCTACGCATTCTTGTGCCCAGGCACCATCTTCCTCCTCCGCCTCAGCCAATTCCTCCGACCACCACCCAGCCCTTGGCCCTCTCAGGTCGACTCCAACCTTTCAAACACCCTCATACAAGCCAAAGCCCGCCCGACACACAGGAAGAACCCTCCAGCACGACCTGGAAATTTTTTGAATCTGGTTGGGTCGGGTCGGCAGTTGGCCGCCGAATGCCCTCAAGCCACACATCAACTCGGAAGTTGACAGTGGTGCGAATCGCTTTGAGTAACTGATGGCCGTAGCCGTATCCGACATCGAAAGACACGTCGGGAGAGCCCGACACCCGACTCCGCCCCAGAGTGAAGAACAGAGGTAAGTCACCCCCTACCCCACCAGAGCTCCGCGCTCGGAAGGTGCGGCCTCACAAGGCATCCGGCAACGAGGCTGATACTGTATGGGACCATGTCATTCAAGGGGGAACCTCTCATGCCACCCATAGCATAAATGTTTCTCAGTCAATAATAAACCTGGACTCCGCCATGCTCAGTTGCTCAAGCCCCCATTTCCCCCAAAGAGCAGAAAGACAAGTCAGGTGGACGGACCTGGAAGGACATAAACGCATCCCTCAGCTGCTGGTCAAACTGCATCAGCGCGTCTATCTTTGCCACCAACCTGCTGATCTACTGCATTTGCGAAAGCTTGAGCGTAAGCCATGAGTCGTCAGCTTCTAACTCATGGATGTTCTCCGTCAGCGACCGCGGGGCATCTTCCCAATTCCCTCCATTCTCCGCGGCTCCGCCAAGTTCCATGAACAGGTGCGCAGCCCGCTGCGCAAGGCGAACGTAGTCCTGCTGATTCATCTTCATGTCCTGGCGATATGACGTGTGAGCCCGTGATAGTAAGAAGGAAGGAGCGGGGGGTTGGGGTTCGGGATGGGGCAGGACAGGACGGGCTGAGGAGTTACTCGGTGCTCACAGCGATGATCTGGATGATGGAAAGGAGGACAATCGTCGCTGCCATGGTGGATGGGAATTGCAACATGGGCGAGACATTGGAAGCTATTTCGCCCGAGGTGGCCATCCAGTGAAGCGCATTGTTGCCTGTGAGTCTGATGGCTGCTAGAGAGAACTTCGACCATTATCTGAATGATTATGTCCTCAGAGCCATGAGGATTACTATGGAGAGATTGGAGGGAAGGCACAATACCTTTATGGTCAAACCCTGATTTCAGGAACAAATACCACAAATGCGACACAAATGGGCCGCACCAGTCGGTTTCAGCTGCATTGATCGAGTACAGTACTGCCATAGTTCACCAGGTTAACTTGTGCAATGGTCTGTTAACAGCGCTTACCGAGCTACAACACGTACAACAGTGTCTGGATCTCTGTCAATCGATTACCTTTTTGACGCTTGAACGTTGAACGTCGAACATTGGCACAAACTTGATAGCAGTGCAGTGATCGTTGTGTGAAGCAATAAAGATGGAGGGCTTCGATTCCCCAGGCAGAGCTCGCGGCACACAATACCTTGTATCATAACATGATTACGGATTTACGGTGCTATATTATAAGTACATTGTAGACTCGACAAGCAGATATTACTTTGCAGACTCGGCGCCATACTCAGACAATAGTTTCACAATCTCATGAAGCCCAATCGTGATCCCCACTTGGAAGGGGTCTGGCTTTCTTTGTCGCGCACATTGACATCTGCGCCTTGTTCCAGTAACAATCGCACGATTTGGGTGTTCCTCTTCACTATAGCCGCGTACAGTGGAGTCCAGCCGTCAGAGTTATCACAGGCATTAACCCTTGCGTTGCGTTGAAGTAGCATTCGAGCAAATTCGACATGTCCTTCGGCGGCCGCTCGAAACAGTGGGGTGCGACCATCGTTATTTTCAGCATTGACATCTGCACCACGATCTAGTAGACACCGACCAGCTTGGGGGTTTCCACCCCACGATGCTCGGTGCAGTGGAGTCTGGCCAAATATGCCCCGATCTTCCACATCCGCGCCATGTTCAATTAGTAAAGACAAAATGTCGGCATGTCCTGCTCTCGCCGCGATATGGATCGGGGTGTGTTCCCAACCACCCCTGGCAGTTACATGCTCTGGACGCTCGGCGATAAGGTGTTCCGCCAAGTCACGAAATCCGAGCATTGCGGCATAATACAGGGGGAATGCGGCAGGTTTCTCGGGGCACATAGTAGTCATGGAACGTCTTTGCCGATCCACGTTGTAGATCCATAGCCAAGTTGCAAATTGTGGCTTTTCGGCGTCAAACAGACATTCCATCCCATCCTTGATCCGTGACGATACATTCTCAAACTGGGCATGCGTGGGCCAGTACTGAGCAGCGTATCGAGCCAACGGGAAATTCTTGATGTTGTCACGGTCAACGCGATCGTCCAATCGGAGGAGAACGCCAAGGCATGCTTGTGCAAGAATCGTATGCGCGGCCTCGAGTCGAATGTGATAGCGTGAGACATCTCTCATGGGCTCCACAAGCCGGTTTGCTATCAAAAACTCCTTGACGGAAAAGTGCGAAAATTGAACGATCCGTGAATCCCCGTCTTTGACTATCATGACCAAACTTGAGCACGCCGACATCACCGCTTCTTCTTGATCCTTCCAGCGCCAGCCTAGATTTAGCTTCGGAATCCCTTCCGCGTTGAAGTCAACTGCGAGGACTTCGGCAAGTTCCTTGACCTGAAGTGGGCGAGCGGCCGCTACAAGACATTGCATCAATCGATGTGCATGTCCTTGGTTAGGTTTCCTAATTTCCCTTAATATGCGCTCGTATGTTTCGTCCAAGCTCTCGGGCAGCTCCTCCAGCATATGACAGACACTGGACGGGAAACAGTGTCGCAGCACTTCCAATTGACAAAACACCCAGCGGAACCTATTTCATATTTTAACATTTCGTCTACAGCAGATGGCAACACACTTACATTCCATCCGCTCTTTCCGACAGTGTCTTGATAACCAGATCCTTGTCCTCTTCTCGCCATCTCCGCACCTTTCGGTCTGAGTGAACAAAAGATGCGACATAGTTCGCAATATCCTCCTGTTGTCCACTTTCGTCGTAAAGGGACACAGGGTGTTGGGTCAAGTGTTTGAGGACAGCCTGAATGTCGTACTCAGGCCGACTCGTAACGCATATGTGGACATTTGGGAGGTGAATGCCAACAAGTTCATCCACAAAGTCAAGGACTTCTTCTCGCGGTGATGGAATGGTAGACATGATCGGACACTCATCGAGTGCATCGAGAATGATGTAAGTAGGTCCCTGCGACTCGACGGCGAGCATTTCTTTAAGGCATTCTACCATGGCGCGAACACTGGGTTTCTGTACTCCACGGTCGTGTAAAGAATAGAGTCGGGAGAGAATATCACAACGGAGATCGGACCGTGCAGAAAGTTGGATGAGCAGAGAAGGAAGCAAGTTGTGGAGTCTTTGTTTATCGACGTCCCTGAAGTCGAAATAAAAATAGGCCATCGATGCCCTCCCAGTGTTGCGCAACGCTATGATATCTTGTATGATCGAGGAACTAAATTGATGATGTTAGTTTCACGAGCGCTGAAAACGTCAACGAAGGACAAACCAGGGATGCTTTTCCCTGATCCAGCTAGAGAATCGAGAGATGATCAGGATTTGACGCTTGGTGAGGACCTAGATTAACGCACGTTTTCCGTGTATCCACAAGAAGGAGCCGGTGGATTTCCATTCGTTGAATATACCTCCTTGAAAAAACCATTGAGCTGTACCCTTGTGATGAATTTTGCATGCAATGTTGTGATTGACAGATGGATCTGGGGGCGAAAGCCATCGTGAAAGGCTATCTCTGAGTTGGTTCCCTGCGAAGAGTATGAGTGTTTGGAACGAAGAGAGGTTAAAGAGATGACGAACAGTTGATCTGGTCTATTTTGTCATCGACGTCTTCGACCGTCCCCTTGACGCTGTGCATCATCTTCAGCTGCTCCGCGGATGCCATTCGTGCCTCTTCTTGTGTCAATTTATCCAACTTCGCGAGGCCATCCTCGATGTCTGTGTTTCCCGTCAATTTCTTCAAATACTTTTCTAGAACAACGTGAGTCAAGAAATGCTAATCTATACGACATTAACTCACTCAATCGCCCACGTTTCACTTCCTTTGTCGCGTTCGCAAGGATTGTTAGTATCTCGACCATAATCTCAACGATTATGTCCGTCATAGCCGTAGTCGGTGTGATGCCAGTGTAAATCTCGAGCCGGCCGAAAAAACGTTCAATGCGGTTAAACAGGTTAATGAGCTTGGCTTGGCTAGCGCCGACATCGGTCGCTGCCTAAGAGTCATCAGTGTAAAAATGGTGTACACTGGAATCACAAAGGTGCCAACCGAGAGGAGAATGCCGATCCCCGCAAAGATTGCATTTGCCGGTGGGAATGCCTGAGAGTAAATATTAGAGCAGAAATTCATCACAAGGAAATATCGTGATATTTACTAGCCCAACACCCTGACCAAGCGTGGCGGAAAACGCATACAGGACATTTACGGTGGGGGTGACCCATTTTGTGAGTCCGTCGTCACCATTCTTGGATTCGCTGAACGCGGGGATTCGCTCTCGAAGCACGGTAAGGATAGCCTCTGGGGAATCACAGGATTGAAGGCTGGGAAGGAGCGGATGCGAGGCTAGGTCATTCTTGGTCTTTTGTTTGTAGGAGTCCAACGCAGCGTTGAAAATGGACACAAAGGAATGCGATAAGGATGTTGAGGACGTAGAGGGTTCGGTGGACATGATGATTTGCAGAGGAGGAGGGTTGTTGGTGATGAGCGTCGAATAACTGGATCAATAAGTTTGCTCCGCTTGGCTCCGAGGGCGTGTACAGCCTCCGCTCCGCTTAGTTTGCCCTTGTCTCCTCCTTCGTCTCTGCCCTTGCTTCTGCCACCCTTCTCTTGAGTACTACTCCCAACTAACCCGCAAACTCCAACCTTTCAAACACCCTCGTACAACTCACAGCCCGGCTTACACCCAGGAAGAATCTCTCCAGCTCGACCTGGAGATTTGTTGAATCCGGTTTGGCCGCCGAAGCACCGATGCCCTCCACACCCAACGACTCGGAAGTCCATAGTGGCACAAGAAAACACCTTCACGAACTCGTGGCAAAGCTGTATCCGACAAGTCGCTCTCCAGACTGCTCGACACCGCCCCAGAGCGCAGCCTCTCCGATGCATCTGACAACGAGGCCGACATGAAACCTGTGTCATGCGGGGACGCACCCCTCACGGGACCTGTAGCATAATGTATTTCTACAGCATCTCTATCAACGAATAAATCCGGACTCGCCCACGCTCAGTTTTTCATGTCCCGATCTCCCCCAAAAAGCAGTAAGACAAAGTCAGGCTGGCGCACCCGGAAGGACATGGCCGCTGCTAAGTTAGTCATCCTGCATCAGCGCGTCCTATACTGTACTATGCGCTTGTCTTTGCTACTAATCGGCTGATCCATTACGTCTGCGCAATCTTGAGCATAGAGTCGTAAAGTCATAGATCGTCAGCCTCGAACTCACGGGTGTTCTCCAACAGCGACTGGATCGCATTCTCCCACTTTCCCTCCATGCGCCGCCCGAGGTCCATGAGCAGGCGCGCGCGCACACGAACGCAGTCCTATTGATCGGTCTCAACGTCCTGGCGTCATGATATGTGAGCACATAGTAGTAAAGGAGGTGGGGCTCGGGACGGGCTAAGGAGTCAACTTGATGTTTACAGTGATGATCTGGAGGATGGAGAGGTGGACGGTCGTCGGCACCAGTGGGAATTGAATAAGACGAGACATCGGAAGTTATCTTGGGCCGAGGTGGCCATCCGAGTCTAGCGCGTTGTTGTCCATGCTGCGTGTCTGATGGCCCTGAGAGCCATGCAGTGTCCGACACTACGGAGATCTGGAAGCGATTGGGAAGCAAGGCACGGTACTTTTTAATTGAGCATCACAGCTGGATTCCAGGAACAAACGCTACCGATTCGACGGAAATGGGGCACCAGTCGTTCTCAGCTACAGTACAGTACATCCCACGAGCACAGGGCTGCAATACAGTACTTCACTTATCGAGTCTATCTACGTTGAACTGGGGCACGCGGTCAGCAAACGCGCCTTCCGAAACCTCAGTACTTTTTGTCAACTCCAGCACTCCTCAAAGAGTCTCTCCTCCCTCTCCAATCGCGCAACGTAAGCACGCGCCTCTTCCTCCTGCATGCCCCCTTCCTCCCGAGCGATGTCAACCAGCGCAGCCCGCACGCCCGCAGGCATCTTATTTGAAGATCTATCAGACGTTAACATATGCGCGCCCACGGGACCCAGAGGGCGGGAAGCGCACCCAGAGATATACACCCAAGCGCCCCCATCGTGGACGAGCTGCCAGATGCGCTTCGCATCCTGTCTAATGAGGTCTTGCACATAGACCCGCGGCGCGCCTTCGGGCCCGTCCCGCGAAGCCGCAACACGATATGTGAGGTTCCCGGCTTCAGCAAGCGTAGTCCATTCCCGCGAATAGTGCTCATCCTTCCCCGAGGAGCGGTGCCCAAAGTATAGCGTGTTGTCCTTCATGCCCAGATGTACGCGAGCTTCTAGCACCGCCCGAGCAGGGGCCACTCCAGTTCCCGGACCAATACAGACGACTGGCGTGCTGGAATCCGGCGGGAGTGCGAGAAGGCCCTTTGTGATCCCGATCCTCAGTTTCGCACCTGCACAAGCCACAACTAGGTGTTAAGCGGAATCGCAACGGGGGGGAAAGGCTACGTACCAATGGGAAGCGAGGCAAGGAAGGAAGTGCACACGCCTCGCCTGCGAGCTCTGAGTTTGGTCTTATAGTCGACGACCGCGACACATAGGTGCACCTCGCGCGGATGCGCAAGCGACGCGCTCGCAATCGAGAACTCGCGCGGGCGCAGAGGCGGGAAGAGTTCGAAGATATGCTCGCGCGGAACACGCACAGAGCGAAACTCGCTCAGAACCTCGAGAATTGTGCGGCGGACTCGGGTAGTATACTCGTACAACTCTCCCTAGCCACGATAAGTAGACGACCGTCTCGAAGGAGTGAAACACTTTACCGCGCCTTCTGGCGAAGAAAATTCTTCAAGTTTCTCACGTTCCCGTTCATCAGTGGCAAAATACTTGAGAAGTCGGAAGAAGGACCGCTTGGGGACTGCACTGGTGTCCAGGTGACGTGAAAAAAGGATGCGGAGAGTTGAAACCTGAGGAAGATGATCCGGAAGACTTTGGTCTGCGACAACCGGATGAGTGGCGTAGGCCACTGATGGCGGATGCAAACGAACCTTCAAAAATATGTTGTATTCGTATGGGGTCATCAGCAACATTTGACCAACCTAACGTTGTGAGGAAGGTCTCGACGTGTATGGGAGATGCTTCCGGATGAATGACAGCAACATCCCCTGGGTCATAGCTGTACCGACTGAGTCAAGCCCCTTCAAACAGACTGGAAGAAGATGGCATACGCGATATCATCCTGACATCGAAACTCAAAGTGCCGAACATCTTGATACCAGTCATCTGCAGTGATTCGTTCATTTCTAACGAGTTCAAATGTGTGGTATTTATCATCGCCGACCAGTGGATCAGGTGCATCCCGAAGTTCTTCTGAAGTAGCCGCGAGGAGAGTCACTCGGGGCATCGGTAACTCATCGGCTGGCGAGGGTAAAAGGTCGGGCGGTGGTGGAAATAGCCTCAGCAGGGCATCCGTTAAGCTGGAGACCCAGGGATCAAATGCGCCATCGGTTCTGAAGGATAGTAAAAGCTCGATGGTATGATTTATTGAGCAGTATAAGAGTCAACGTACCCAAGTGTGTGTTGAACATCGCCCTCGGCGCGTGGGCAGATAGCTGTTGCGCCAAGACGTTCGAGGCGTCTGCTTAATTTCTTTGCCGGCCAGCAGAACTTTTCATATGACGAGTCCCCAAGGCCAAAAACCGCATAATGAAGGTCTTCAAAGAAGTCGTGGGGCAGGTCGGAGCGCAAAAGACTCCTCCACAGCGGGGTCATCGTTCGTGGCTCCTTTCCCGTACCAGAGGTGGACACGATGTATATAACGACGCTCTCTGAGACGATTTCAGACTGGCGGAGATCAGCGACGTGAGATTGGATGTCAAGGCGAGCCTGGGTGGTTCATACGAGAGGGTATTTATCGACGTCGAAGACGCGGCATGTAAAATGTGCTCTCCGACAATGATGGGCGACTCTTCCTGCGTAGTCTTGGGCATTCCCTGTCTCTGTGGCGTAGATGATGGTGAGCGTGGGCGACATGTCGCGTGCCGCATGGCGGGGGAAGAGCACGACGCCATTAACAGATCCGAGTCGTACGAATTGGAGCGCGAACGCTGTACCGGCCCGTGCCGTCGCGATCTGCAATCACTGCATCAACCGCCCCCGCCCTTGAACTTCGCACAGTTCGCAGGCAGCGCAGGCCTGTCGCCTTTGTCCAGGTGCGTTTCCATGTAGATGGGCACGCGAATAGCGCTGAAAACTTTGATTCACAGCAACTGGGGTCGTCGGCCTCCTATCACTCTACTCGCTCTCCAGGCGCAGCCGCGTCGGACACCTCATCCACCTCCGACTCCCAGCCGCGCGTTCCTACTCACAAGTTGTTCGAACCTTCCTTTCTTGATAAACAGGAAGTACTGCCTCGCTTCGATAATCCTAAAAACTGTCCGAGACACGGTGGAACTCGAATCAGGCATGGGTCGCGGTTGTGAGTTCTTCCAAGTACCTTTCGTCGATCATGACATACACGAGGTCTTCATCATTCGAAATCCGGGAATACAGTAAGTACGGTGCTAGGACCACTGAAATCGGTGACTCAAAGTCTCCGATCAATGACCTGGGCACCAGTCACCCGGGCAACTCCCTTGTTTGCGTATCTTTCCGTCCAGTTTCCGGCCCCCTCAAAGAACCATCATTCATTTCTTTCCGCGCTCGACTTAAATTCGTATTGTCACCGTAAATTCCTATGCGTAAGCAACTACGCAACCTCGCGGTGCTGCCTCAGCCTGCGTCAGCTGTCGGCGAATAAGAAATCATCGTGATTTTTATCGTCGCCATGCATCTCCCAATACCACCATTCTAGGAAACAAACCACACAGGCGTTTCAATCTAATCTTGGCGAGAGAGATTATCCCCCGTTCCTTCCAGGGGGTGATCACTTCGTATTGTGCAGTAAAAGTGCAGTAAACCAGGCGATAAAGTATGGACCCACAGTAATGGTAACTTGCAAGATGGACGAGTGTACCTGTGCTCCTACTATCTGGATGTGGGGACATCAGAACCCCGTTTACAGTAAACTCCCCTGACCTCGTTGCCCGACTTTCCATGCTTCCCAGCCTGGTTCAAAGCGATAGGCGCGCTTGCACCCAACGTATTTCGACAACTTCGTCCGTCGTACCTGACTCGTCCAAATTCATCTAACCATTGTTGAAAATGTTAGAACGAAAACGCTGGCCGAGCCTGGCTGTGGGAGAGCAACTTTGAGATCAGAAAGATGCTTCATTTGGTTAGATTTATCCGGACGATATTGTAGTTGTTTGAAACGCGGCCCATTCATTTGATACAACCTGTCAAATGCGCCCAATTCCCACCGCCGAGCGTGAATGTGAACGAGGCAGCCCGCACTCCGCAGCATAGTGCCTTGATAACTATCATTCGATTACCATTGAATAACCATTTGACGCTTGAGCATTGGTACACAAAACAGAATAATCGTTCTGTGGGGCGATAAGACGGAAGAGTGGTCAGTGTTTCAATTCCCCAGGGCAATCGCGGTACACAATACCTCGTGCCATAAACATAATTATGGCGGTATGTCCTTTACTGTGAGTACATCGTAGAGTCAATGTTGATAAGTCGATACTACTCTACACCAGCAGACTCGGCGCCATGTTTCTTGGCCATACGTTTATAGAGCCTACAAACGTAAGACCAAGAAACAATGAAAAATCTGTCTGAGGGTTCTAAAGCAGCGTCGAAAATGGACAAGAAGTTCGGACGCGAGGTGGATGTGGGACTATGATGGTTTGCAGAGGCAGCTGGTGATCCGATGATGAGTGAACATGATCAAGAGGGGTCACGCACCCTATAGGTTGGGTTAGGGCTTCGTTCCCAACCGGCCCGATATTCTCCAGCACTCTCTCTTTCGTCGAGGTACGAACTGTACTGTTCGTGAAGAAACAGTCGTGCATGAACGTTGAACTGTTACCACCACATGGAGCGTATTCCCCCGGCCGAAGCCTGTCGGTTCAAAGAACCCTCGGGCCCATGAGCCTATTAACCTAAAACCGCATACGACAAATTAAAAGAAGCAACTGAAGCATATCTACCGATTCCACCCACCTGAGTAAGGATACTTAAACGAAATAGCATCTTCAACCCTCTCGGGGAAGCCATGAAACCCTCAGACGAGAATCCCTTCACAACACAACATGCATTTACGGCATGGGACACCCCAGGGCCATCACTGGCATCACATTTTGCCGCCGAGGCTCGCCGCCCACACCTACCCGATCAACACTGTGCGCCGCATCTTGACACGCTGGAATGGATGGCCTTCGTTCGCTATGGGAGCGGGCTCATGCCGTTGTAATTATCACGTTGCCCCAAACCGTACACAGCTGTTACAGTACAGCGTAAATTAGCTAATTATTGATTGCACATTGCCGTGGCCACCGAATCCACGTCCAAATCCGCTGCTGAAGACAGCACAAACACCAGTATGGTATCAACAAGACCTGGAAACACCAATCGATTTGGTATCCTGCTGGTGCGGAAGCCCCGCAAACCCTCCCGAGTACACGAGACAGCCCTATGACACATCTTGTGACATCTACTAATTCTCATCTCGGTCCTTCTCTGACGCAGGCCACTTAATATGGGTACTGAGATGTGAACGGGTCACTCAACCCCACCTAAATGCCGACAAAGAAGCACAAACGCGCTAGGAGTGAGCAATAAACGAAACATTTACCCAAGCATTTACCACTGGCAAATTTGTGTGGCAATGACCAGTCACCGGTGTCATCTCAGCAAGATGAAAACTAGTCGTAAGTACCTGGAGACAGATCCTTCAGAGCTTTGGACGTACCCCTCGAGACTGGGGTCAACAATGGTGAGTCTAAGGGGTACAGTAGGGGAGAGTACGCCCAAGGTACGTCCCCCTTTGGCTCACACTTCCTCACTCCGGCCCGGCCCGGCAACGCGGCAAGGCTCAATCACTCCTTCGGTGGTTACGGTTACCAGCCATGTACCGAGCGCTTTCCACAAAGTGACTTGACAGAAGGAAATTTTCTACAGTTTCATAATGGTTAAGGTTCAGATCCGAGATCGCTAGACCAGTCAATTAGTAAGCATTTGAACAATCCAATGATTGTACGGAGATTTTGACCGTCTAGGTGGCTTCCGCGGCCGTGGCGGGTCACCTTATACTCACAAGAGGCATGCCCAAACGTATATATCTTCGGAGGAGTTACCGCCCGCAGCATTCCTCCTATCCACCTTATTTCATTGCCTGCCCGTGATTGATGGTCAACCTCCACGATCCCGTTGTGACACCGCAGGTAGGCTGTGCGTAGGGTTTTACTGCCGTGTTCCGGATCGTGGGACGCCCAATAACCGGTTCTCTTCACAGTGGCTTTTGTAAAGCTCTGGCACGTCCTGGCTGGTATTTTCATGTGAGTCTTCACCCCCTTTTTTTTTGCGCATACGCCAATCCGAACTGTTTCCGTCCAGATGGGAGTTCATCACGACGCTCGATTACGAATGGAGGGTCTTTCGGGGCCGTCTTCCCTACCGGTGGACGATATGGGTCCGTATTGATATCCGCCTCGCTTTTGGTTTTCTTGACCACACTGGAGCATGGGGCTGATTTGCTCGTTTAATAGGTCTACTCCGTCGCGCGCGTGTCTTGTCTCATGGGTGTGGTACTCAACTTTGTCGGTATGGACGTTACGAGCCGCCTTAATTGTCAGGTTAGTGCTGTGTTCTATGTCTACCCCATACATGGGCTTGACTAACCATGAATTCAAGGTCTGGATATCTTTCGTAGCTGTGCGCCCTCTTTTATGCGCTCACACTTTCGAGAAAAGAACTCTCAGCACATCCTTGTTTATTTCTAGTCTTTTTTCTGCCTATCTTTGGCCTGCGCTTCGTTATTGATTGTTCTTCGCATGTACGTCATCATCTATCCTTTTACGATCTCCCCGGATAAGGTGCTCATTGACGCCGCTAGCATTGCAATTTGGAGTAGACACAAGGCGGTTAGGGTGGCGACACTTAGCATATGGGGAATCGGCGTTGGTTTCCACGTCCAATGTTAGTTTTTCCCCTCGTCCCTCTACAGATGACCTGTGATTCTATACTAACGTGGTCTGGTAATAGATGCTGCACGGGTGAATTACCAGTTTTTGAACATTTTTGACCTTCTGGACTCATCCTATCGGTAGCTCCGCTCTGTATGGAACCCGGAAGAACTCAGTTGTTTGTCTGTCACATTCAAGAAAGGCTTACTCGGCCTTATCCCACGATCCTTTCCGACCTCGTCCTGGTTATAATCATGCTTGTTGGCCTGATTATCCTTAGCCGTAATGGTTCTAGCTCGTTTGGTTTGACCCCCCTCATTATAAAACAGGTGTGGTGGCAGCTTTTGCTGGCCGTGGTCTCTTCAAATGGAATTTAATGACCTTTCCTTTTTAAGGGAATCATTTGGCTCTCAATCGCTTTCCTCTCTGAGGCTCCGGAAGCTGTAAGTTCGGCTACTTCTTTGTTCCTCGCCTGTTTGCTTATCCCACTTACGTTGTAGGTGATAGCTATGTTGAGTTCGAATGGTATTTCTTTTTTCTCCTGTCTACCGATGATTATTGTTCATTGAACTCGATTCTGCTCCGAATGTTAGACCAGTTCATCGAAGTGCGTTCTTGTCATTATGGCGGAGGGGAACTTCTAATTGCTTACGTCTTTCTGTAACCCAGATGCTTCTGACTCCCGGTACGATCACAATGATAATCGCTGCCACCCGGATGCACCGCTATCTAGTAGACTTTGCCTTTGCGTCACCCACCGGGTACGATACCCTCAGTTTCCTTTCCCGTTTTATTCAGCTCAGCGCGGGCAACATCATTTTAGTACGGGCGACACTCTTGAGCTGGGCAGTGTTGCATACTCGACTCGGAGGTCCAAGGTGCCGCGGGTCTCAATGGTTCCGTCGAATCGCGCGAGTCGGAATAGGATCGAGGTAACTGTGCATAAGGCTTTCGAGCAACATTCGACAGCCCAGATGAATGATAATGTCTCATACGAAACCGCGAATGTGGAGATGAACGAGAAGCCGACCGCATGGGATCTCGGTGACGACACATTACATGCTGTATAGAAGCAACTATCTTGGTACTAGAGACAGCTTCTTGGGGGCTGTTACCTCTCATTGTACTTCTGGTCACATTGTAAGCTTGTGGGAAGTAGTATATTCGCTTAATATGAATCTCATTTTTATAGGTAGGATGTTTTTATTGACATGAAATAATTATTCGGAGGATGTCTCAGGATCGATGCGGACGTACTGAAAGGAACTGGCTTCTTTGATTCTTCAAGAAGTACCCAGACTACGTGGACCATGCTTTCCTCTCCGTCAAAAGCAAGTTGCTTCCCAAAAACTGGTAGTAGACAGTGCGTCGGTGACATCCTTAAATGCCTCGGATGGACGAAGAAGAGGTTCGATCTATTTGGGCCAGTGAGACACAACCCGGACTACAAGATTGAACAGTATGCCGAGGTGCTTTGGACAAGTTTGGATTGGTCAAGGAAGGAAAGTTTGAGCACATCGGTCTGTCTGAGATTGCGGCAGAGACTGTACGCAGTACGCACAAGGTAAGAAGTCTTTTGTTTTCCGCCCTGTAACCCCATGCACGTGTGGTGTTTATCTTGTGAATTGGTTTATGCCTGTCGCTGCGGCCGATAACGAAGCCCTCGGGCATACGAGCAGCAAACCAAAGATGATAAACATTCACATTGCTTTCCCGCTCCATTTCCAGCAATATTCGTGGGCTTAGTGATCTCCACCTGTAAAGAACTTGGAATTGCCATCCCGCATACGGGTAGTACGCTCCTCTCTTTCACTGCCATTGCCCCCTCGTCTGACGCCCCGAACAGCCCGCTGAGTTGCGGATTACTTATTGGTCGGATCAAGCTTCTATGCGTTCCACTCGCTCGGGCCGGCACACTCATCTACCTTGATCGAAGAATATCAATCATAACCTCAAGCTCGTGGAAACTCTGACGACCATAGCGAATTGTGTAAGACCAAGAAACATCGAAAAAGTCTGTCTGAGGGTTCCATGCAGCGTCGAAAATGCAATGTGAGGTGGATGTCGGACATGATACATGATGCATGATGCATGATGGGTTGTGTGACGGGTTGTAGAGATACAGAAGCTGTGATCCGGTGATGATAGAATGTTGGTCACTTGGTCTTGGTCTTGTGCCAAAACCGGCCCGATGTCCTCCGCTGACTCCTCTTTCATCACGTACTCTGCACTGTACGAACACACACAAACACCAGTATAGTATCAACATGACCTGGAAACATCGGTCGAAATTGGCATCCTGTTGGTGCGAACGCCCCACAAGCCTTCCCGAGTACACGAGACAGCCTCTTGTGACTCTTACTAATTCTCATCTCGGGTCCTTCTCGGTCGCAGGCCACTTAATATGGGTACTGAGATGTGAACGGGTCACTCAGCCTAACGGTGGCCCCAACACACCGACATGCTGACCAAGAAACAAGGGACATTAAAGATTCATCCTTGGATTCATCAATGACCGTCATCTCAACGAGATGAAAACTAGTCATAAGTGCCTGGAGACGGATTCTTGAGAAGCTTTGGGTGCAACACTGGTGAGTTTTAGGGGTAGGGAAGAGGGCGCAGCAACCAAGGTACGGCCCCACCTTGGCCCCACCTTGGCCCCCACCTTGGCCCCCACAGTTCCTCACTCCGGCGCGGCGCGGCAACAGCGCACGCCGGTTATTTTACCGGCCATGTCCTCGAGCGCTTTCCACAACGAGATTTGACAGGAAGAAAATTTCTACTGTATAGTTTCATAATGGCTACAAGCTGAAGGCCTATGCCGTAGGCAGGGCCGAAAGCTTGTAATGGTTAAGGTTCACGTTTGAGATCGTTAGAATAGGAATCGGGTAAGCATTTGAACAACTCATTGATCGTACGCCGGGCATCTTGACCGCCTAGGTGACTTCCGCGGCTGTGGCGTGTGTCACCACTATAACTCACAAGTGGCATGCCCAAACGTATATATCTTCGGAGGGGTGACCGCCTGCAGCCTTCTATCTTCCTACCCACTTTCTTTCATTGCCTGTCGTGATTGATGGTCAACTTTCACGATCCCATCCTGACACCACAGCTGGGCTGTGAGTAGGGTGTTGCTGCCGTGTTCCGGATCATGGAACGCCCAATGACCAGTTCTCTTTCACAGTTGCTTTTGTAAAGCTCTGGCACGTCCTGGCTGGTATTTTCTTGTGAGTCTTCAGCCTTTTTTTTTCGCGCATTACGCAATCCAAACTATTTATGTCCAGATGGGAGTTCATCACCACGCTTGATTATGAATGGAGGGTTTTTCGGGGCCATCTTCCATACCGGTGGACGATATGGGTCCGTATTTATATGCACCTCACTTTGGTTTTCTCAACCACACTGGAGCATGGGGCTCATCTGCTCGTTTAATAGGTTTACTCCTTGGCGCGCGTGTCTTGTCTCGTGGGTTTGATATTCAACCTTGTCGGTATGGACACCACGACCCGCCTTAATTGTCAAGTGAGTACTGTGTTCTACGTCTACCCCATACCTGGGCTCTGACTGCCAGTAACTGGCTACGAATTCAAGCTTTGGATATCTTTCGTAGCTGTGCGCCCTCTCTTATGTGCTCACATCTCCGAGGAAAGAACTCTCAACACATCATCGTTGTATTTTTCCTAGAGTCTTTTATGCCTGTCCCAGGGCTGCGCTTCGTTATTGATTGTTCTTCGCACGTACGTCTTCATCTATCCTTCCGCATGGCGACAATTTACCTGGATCACGTGCTCATTGATGCCAATAGCATTGCAATCTGGAATAGAAACAAGGCTGCTAGGCTGGCGACAATTAGTATATGGGGAATCGGCATTGGGTTCCACATCCAATGTTAGCTCTTCCCCTCGTCCCTCCTGCGGACGACTTGTAATTATATACTAATGTGGTTTGGTAATAGATGTTGCGCGGGTGAGCTACCAGTTTATGAGTATTTTGGATCCTCTTGGCCTATCCCATCAGTAGCTCCGCTCTGTATGGAACCCGGCAGAACTCAGTTGTTTGTCTGTCACAACCAAGAGAGACTTACTCGGTCTCATCCCCTCGATCGTTATGGACATGATCCTAATTCTAATCATGCTCGTTGGCCTGATTATCCTTGGCCGTAATGGTTCTAGCTCGTTTGGTTTGACCCCCCTCATTATAAAACAGGTGTGGTGGCAGCTTTTGCTGGCCGTGGTCTCTTCAAATGGAATTTAATGTCCTTTCCTTCTCAAGGGAATCATTTGGCTCACACTTGGTTTCCTTTCTGAGGCCCCGGGAGCAGTAAGTTTGGCTACTTTCTTGCTCCTCGCCTGTTTGTTTATCCCGTTTTACGTTGTAGGTGATAGCCATGATGAGTTCGAATGGTAATTTTCTTTTCTCTGGTCTACCTGTGATACTTGCTCATTGAACTCGATTCTGTTCCGAATGTTAGACCAGTTCATCGATGTGCGTTCTCGTTACTACGTAGGGGGAGAACTTCTAATTGCTTACCCGTTTCTGTAACACAGATGCTCCTGACTCCTGGTACGATCACAATGATTATCACTGCCACCCGGATGCACCGCTATCTAGTGGACTTTGCTTTTGGGTCCCCCAACGGGTACGATACGCTTAACTTCCTTTCCTTTTTGTTCTGCTCAGCGCCGGTAATATCATTTTAGTACGGGCGACACTCTCGGGCTGGGAAGTGTCGCATACTCGAGATCCAAGCCGCCGCGGGCCTCAATGGTTCCGTCGAATCGCGCGAGTCGGAATAGGATCGAGGTGACGGTGCATAAGGCTTTCGAACAACATTCGACAGCCCAGATGAATGATAATGGCTCATACGAAATCGCAAATATGCAGGTGAATGAGAAGCCGACCGCATGGGATCTCGGTGATGACACAGTACACGCTGTGTAGAAACCAGTCACTCGGTACTAGAAGCGGCTTCTTGGGGGCTATTACCTCTCGTTGTACTTCTGGTCACAAGCTTGTACTAGGAAGCAGTATTTTCGCTTAGGATGGATTTCATTTTTATTGGTAGGATGTTTTTATTGACACGGAATAATCATTTAGAGGATTTCTCAGGATCGATGCGGACGTGCCAGCTTCTCTATTTACGCATGCGTCCATTTCAGGGAAACCTATCGTCATGTCGTATAGTTTTCGTTGGCACCAATACCGGCGGGTTCATAAATGAACAAGTCAGTCAGAGAGAGATGTGATTTGGGTGAAGGCGGAACTGGCGAACTCCATTATGATGCACTTGAAGGTCAGGTATGCGTCACGGTCGGCGTCGTCGAGACCTCCAATAAACTTACCGTAAACGTCAAATTCCAGTTCTAGCCGAGAATTCGCACAACATACAACCGCGCCTGAGCAGCAGCGCGTCAAAATCCTCAATCCGCAGCATTTCCCCGACTCATTTGCGCAGATCGACCACCGTCAACCACATCGCGACCATGCCAGTGACGAGACTTGTGTGGCTGATAAAGATTGTGGCGCCGCGACCATGAGTGACTTTCGGACATCATTTTTAAAAAGTCCCGAATCCCGATCATCGAATGAAGATGATGGAGCTTGACAACATAAACAGCCGGGGGATTTCGAGCCAGCCATACAGTAGCGTGCTTATTAGGCAGTGACGCATCGCGCATCGTCTCTAGTACTGCCTCGTCTCTACTTCTGGCTCTGTTGTCAGCCTCGAGGGAAGGCCGAGAGAATGGCTCAGAGAAGTGAGTCGCGGTGGGGACACAGCCTGAGTATAACTTGGTTACTGCTCGTACCTGTGAGCTCTTGTCTTGGCTTGCATGCCGTCTCGTCCCGTAAGATCGGAGTGGGTGCGGATTTAGGCCTTTTGGTCCTTTGGCCGCTTGGCGTGCAGCACCGCATTCGAACAAACGATCACGATTTCTACTCGTAGCGGTGAATGATTTTACACGAACCGACATGCGTGGCGAATCATGATGGTTCGCAGTGCAGGCAATCGCTTGAGCAATCGCAAACACCGCTCCCGAGGCGCGCCGCGCACTAGTAACCGGCGGTCCGGCAAACCTCGGGCCTGGAGCTGGCCGGTTCCGCAGTCGTCGGGTCATTCTCCTGCCGCCATCTCTCACATTTTACACTGGCAGTACTCTCCGTGAAAACAGCTGTCCAATACAAGACGAGCCCGATGCAGGACCGGCGTGACACGAGTAGTCGCTAATGTCTCCAGTAAGTTCAGCTGTGACTTTCTGAACAACAAAACGCAGTACGACTGAACGGTGTCATCTGGATCTGTTTCATAACCGTGGCCTGAGAAATGTGACTACCTGCGACTAGGTGTGCAGATATATCTGATGAGTAAGTATGGGAGGAAACAGTGACAGTACGGCAAGCTTTGGTTGTGGACGGCCACTATATGCCGTAAATCAAGCGCTGATGAGGACGAGAGTGATGACATCGGCAGTCATTCCAGGAAGCCGCACCAGTGGCAGTTCGGTAATATTCACCACCTCCGGCTACAGCAAAACAAAATATCCTTGCACTGTGTAATACCTTGTGTTTGAGGGTAGCATGATCAAAGTGTCGTGCATCCTGCGGACTGCGGATCCACACGCTTCGTCCTGTGATTTCTGTCGATGGCTTGGTCCTGATAATCAATCAGCGTACAGCGGATTCGATGGCCACAGCCTTCCCTAGAGAATCATACCCCAACTATATATGTTACCATGTTATGAGAAGTCGTTATCCCAAATCCCCTTTCGTTTCTTAGTATCTGCCCCAATCATTCGACTAACAGGATGGCCCATCTCCGCGACCCTGTTCAAATTTCCAAGGATTGCCGTGCGTGTGTTCAGCCTTTCTCTCGAACTCAGAAGGTCACCGGACCTACCTTCCAGTAACACTCAAGGCGCTCTGGCATTTTGTGGATGGTTTCTTTATGTGGGCCTGCATCATTGGCATTTCGCCGTTACAATGTGTCACATAGCTCACTTCGCACTTCCAGTTGGGAGTTTCTGATCACCCTTGACTACGAGTGGAATATCATTCGAGGACGTCGCCGATACCGGTGGACGATATGGGTCTGTATTGACTCCTTTTTTGTTCTGCGACATTCCAGTGGCAACAATCTGATTTGCTCGTCCGATAGATTTACTCCCTAACCCGTTTGGCCACCCTCGTAGCTGTCGGTCTAAATATCTTTAGCATCGATGTTACGACCCCAATCAACTGTCAGGTGTGCCAATTCACTTGTTTGTGTTCGTATGCCCACTCTCTAACAGACCATCTTTCCAAGGTTACGATCATTTCCCAGTTTGTGCGTACCCCAACACACCCAATCTTTGAGGACAGTGCTCTTAAACCCCCCGTTTTGTCACGTTCTCCCTAGATATTATCTTACGTGGCCCTGGCTGCCTCTTCGCTGTTGATTGTGCTTCGCATGTGCGTCTTCTTCTGTGGCAGACTCTGCGAAGCGCCGAAGCTTATACAAGCCGACATGGCAGCATTGCCATTTGGGAGAGGAAGAGGGTTGTTGTAGCTATCGCGACTGGCATATGGGGGATCAACATTGCGTTCCTCATTCAAGGTCGGTCCTATCCTTCCCCTCCTGGAGTTGGTAGAAAGCCTTATTTGAATGTGGTGTGGTATCAGGTGTCTGGCGGGTAAATAACCATCAATGTTACCCATTCGAACGTACTGAATGTTATGATCTACAGTTGCGCTCTGTATGGGGGGAAGTCAATTGTGTGGACCACCTGGACAGCATCAGACTCAGCACAATAGTGCCATTTGTCGCTGATATCATCTTGCTTATCATCATGCTCTTTGGTCTGTCCCGCCTGCGCCGTCATGCTGTTTATACGATGGAATTGGGACGCCTCTTGTGGAACCAGGTAGGGTTGTAGCGCTTCTTTCCAAACCGTGCTCTCGATTCACCAATGTATTTCCATTCGTGAGGGTGTCGTCTGGCTCCTGCTTGCCGTCGCCGAGCTTTTGCCAACGGTAAGTCGATGTAACTTGTTGCACTACTGCCTTCCGCTCATGGCCATTTTCTCCGTAGGTGTTCATTTGTTTGAACCTAAATCGTAAATTTCTTTTCACATCGTCGATTATGAATAATGTTTGACTGAGCTCCAATTGGCAGAGCCGTTCAACCTCGTACGTTTTTGTTCGTTAACAATTGGAAACGCATGATTGTTCCTTACCCATTCCCGCAACATACGATAGATGTTCCAGGTACCTTGGGCGATTTTAATGTCAATTGGTGTGACGCGGATGTATCGCTCTTTATCCGACTTTTTATCCTCTGATATGTAAGATATTTACTCCTCAGGCTGCCTCTGTTTTGTTCGACTTCTGTGCTCACTGTACTCGGTTCATGCAATGGTAGCTCACAGCCACAGGAAATCCTCCCGACAAGCGGTCGAACAGCGCTGGAGATCAATAGTGCCCCTGCGGCGCCGAATCTTGAATTGTCATCCATCCTCCCCACTCGAACCGGCATACAGGTAGCCATGCATACGGGACACGAGCTCCACTCCACGCCTCAGGCGAATCGGTTTGGCCCGAATGTGGGCTGGCGGCCGCACGGAAGACCGCACCGTGGGTCCAGTTGGTGAGCACCGAACCTGTGGAGTATCAGGAAGGAGGGACTTACCTACCAAAATCTACACAACTTACTAATATAAAGCCCTACATAATTTACATAGTATTTGCACCGGCAGGCAAGTCCCTACTTCAGGATGAGATGATAAGAGCGGCACGGAGAAATGAGCCCCGGGAGCAACAGCCACTTGGAACTATAAACGTATGCCTTATAAGAGTTCAGAACATTTTCGGATCTGTGCAGGCTCTTGGCGTAGTTAAAGGCCTGGAAATATACCAGCAACGGCTTACCAACGGATGTTAGGGTAGAGATCGTAGATTCTTATAACGGTCACGTGTGGGATATGCAGTGAGCGAACGTTGAGTCTGATGGAGGTTGCAGGAGAGTTGGACTCAAAGCAAAAGCTTCTCTGCAAGAAAGAGGGGCAACATCCATGTAGTCCACTTCTACTCTCCACTCTCACATCGGGTCAGAATATTATAGAACATGAGCATGAACATGAGGTGATTTTCTCTCGCCTAAATAACTAACTATAAACAGACATCAGACATCAATACGACGCTACAACATCATGCCCTTACTCGGCACTATGTTCTGACAGCAATTTAATAATATCTGAGTATCCCCAGACGACGCCAACTGGAGCGGGGTTCTGCCTTGCTTGTCTTCCGCATTTACGTTCGCACCATGCTCGAGCAGCACGCGTATGACCTCGACCGCACCCCGTCGCGCCGCCGTATGCAATGGGGTAGAGTGGTCATCGCTGCGCGCGTTTAGGTCTGCACCGTGCTCAAGTAGCAATCGGATGACATTCTTGATGGCCTTGTCGGAGGCTGATCTCTCCGACACATAGTGTAACGGAGTCTCGCCGAGAGAATTCCGGGCATTGATATCTGCCTTGCATTCGAGAAGTACCCGAATCACTTGAATATGACGAAAGAATGCTGCAGAATGCAGTGGAGTTGTCTTGGCATGACCTCTGACATCTACGTGTGCACCGTTGTCACGGAGAATCCTTGCTGACTGAAAATGCTCCCCGCCAAAGCTGCCACTATCGGTCTCACATAGTAGCCCCCGCTGGCGTTCACGTGCTGTGGATACTTGAGAATAAGGCGTTCTACGAGATCTTGGAGTCCACACAGTGCAGCGTAATATAGGGGAACAGCGTTGGACCTCCCCGACGTAAAAAGGTAAAACGTTGAACTGGAGTTAGGACTAGTGTCGACGTCGTGCAATTGAAGCCAGGCCGCAAAATATGGCTTGTCCAGGTCGAAGAGATATTCTATCGCCTTGCGTAAGCACGACGACACATTCTCGTACCGGGCATGGGCAGCCCAGTGTTGAACAGCATATTCAGTCAGTGGGGAGTTATTCCTGACGCCGTTCTGTTCATGTGACAGTTCAACGTGATCGCCCAACCGGAAAAAAATGCTCAGGCAAGCTTGCGCAAGGATCGTATGCGCGGGCTCGGGAGCGATATGATAGCGTAAGACACTTCCACTTGAGGTGGCAAGGCGAGTCGAGGTCAAGTATTCTTTGACCGAGAAGTGCGAGAACTGAACAATGCGTGATTTGCCGGATTTGACAAGGGCGATTAAACTGGAGCATGAGGTCAGAAGTGCCTGTTCTTGATCCTCCCACCGCCAATTCGGGTTGAGCCTTGGAATCCCCTCTTCATCATCAAAGTCAACCGCAAAGACCTCAGCGAGCTCCTCCACTCGAAGTGGCCGAATAGCGACAACGAGGCATGACAACAGACGGTGAGCATGATCTCGGTTCGGCTTCTTGATTTCCTTCAGTATGCGCTCGTACGTCTCGTCCAATGATTCCGGTAATTCATCGAGGGTACGTCGCACACTTGGTGGAAGACAATCCCGTAGAACTTCCAGCTGGCAGAACGCCCATCGGAACCTATTTAAAATCATGAACAATTATCATCAGCATAAAGCGATTCACCTACATGCCATCCGCTCTTTCGGAGAGCGTCTTAATCACGAGTTCCTTGTCCTCCGTTCTCCATCTCCTCATGATTTGTTCCGAATCCGAATAGACCACAGACCTAATGTAGTCCGCGATATCTTCTTTTTGTCCAGTTTGGTCATGAAGGGACACTTGGCGAGAGGTCAGAGGTTCGAGCACCTTTCGTATGTCAATTTCTGGTCTGCTCGTGACGCAGATATGAATATTTGGAAGGCAAAGCTCGATGAGGTCCTTCACAAGCTGAAGAACCTTTGCACGGGGTGGTGGAATCCCAGGGGTGTTCGGGGACTCATCAAGCGCGTCAATGATCAGGTAGGTTGGACATTGATCGGGGAGTGTGAGCATCTCCTTCAGGCATTCTGCCAAATCACTATCATTGGGCTGGTTCTTTCCCTCGTCGTGAGCCGAATATAGATTCGATAGAATGTCGCAACGAGAAGCCAAGTGATCAGACAGTTGCGTGAGAAGGGAACGGACTAGATTTTGCAGGCCTTGTTTGTTGGCATCCCGGAAGTCGAAATAGAAGTAAGCCATTGACGCATTTCCGGTCTTGCACATGTCCTTGATATCTTGGATGACGGTGGAACTGATGGGGTATATAAGTCTTCTGATGAAAACAGTGAAGAATTTACGAACCAGAGAACACTTTTTCCCGATCCAGCTACAGTTACACAGCGCGATCAGAGCGTGACAGGTGGGAAGTGGAACAGGACGAACGTTTTCCGTAGATCCAAAGAAGCGAACTTGATGACTTCCATTCCTTATAGATTTTGCCTTGAAAAAACCAGGTCGCTATTTTCTTTTCATGAGTACCGCATGCAATGTTATGGTTCGTCGATGGGTCCGGTGGAGAGAGCCATTTGTGAATTTCCTTCCGTATTTGGTTCCCTGAAAGGATGGGTAAGATTCTATAGTCACCACTGATGGGGTTAGAGGACGACGAACGCTTCATTTGATCTAGGTCATTGGCTGCCTGTCGCATGACTAGATTTGTTTCTTTTCCGTCTGAACAGTTCAGGGCTCAGGGCTCAACTATCATTCCGAAGATTGGCTAAAGAGGAATCGCGCACCATGAATGACCTGGGAGACCTTGTTGTCGACCACCTTCACGTTATCATCAACATGAACCACCCTAGCGTCAATGCTCTTCACTTTATCGTCGACGCTAGCCACCCTGTCATCAATGCTTGCCACCCTGTCGTTGACGCTTGCCACCTTTTCATCGACGCTTGCCATCTTATCACCAATGCTGGCTACCTTGTCATCGACGCTTGCCACTTTATCATCGATACTGGCCACCTTATCGTCGACGCCGGCCACCCTATCGTCGACGCCGGCCACTCGATCGTCGATCCTGGACACTCGATCGTCGACGCCAGCGACTCGATCGTCCATACCGGCCACCCTATTGTCGATGGTTACCACCGTGTTCGCGACTCCTCTCACTCGCTCGTCGACAGCATGCGTCGCCTTCAAGTTTTGAGCAACGGCCATTCGAGCCTCTTCTTGTGTCAACTTGTCAAGCCTCTTCAGCCCGTCTTCCAAATCAGTCCTTCCGATCAGCCTCTTCATATATTTTTCTGAATTTCGTTCAGTCAACAACCACATACTCGTACATAAATTACTCACTCGTTCGGCCTTGATTAATTTCCTTTGTTGCGACCCCAAGAATAAAGAGAACCTCGACCATTATCTGAATGGTTATATCGATCATTTCCGTGGTCAGCGGCACCTCTGTGTACATTTCGAGACGTCGGAAAAACATTCCAATACGCTCAAAGATGTCCGCAAGAGTGTCTTGGCTTGCCCGAACATCCTTAGCGACCTGAGAAATGTATGTGTTATAGTGACCCACGCCGAAGTATTGAAGATACAAACCGAAAGGAGTACGCCAATTCCGGAGAAAATTACGTTTGCAGGTGTGAGTACCTTCCAAATAGATATGAGGTGCAGATCTCGGATGAGAGCACGTCCTTGGACATACCATGCCAACACCCGCTCCAATTGTCGCAGAGAAAGCAAAGAGGACATTCACGGTTGGATCAATCCATTTTGTCCATCGTTCATCGCCACTCCGGGCCTGATCTAGCTCTTGGACTTGCTCTTGAAGAACAGCAAAAATGGAGCTGGGAGAGTCGCAGGCTTGTAGCTGGGCGGCGAGTGGATGTGCAAAGAGA
This sequence comes from Russula vinacea, assembly GCA_022376525.1. NCBI lineage: Eukaryota > Fungi > Basidiomycota > Agaricomycetes > Russulales > Russulaceae > Russula > Russula vinacea. The sequence goes on from WTXL01000075.1 coordinate 68,067, forward strand.
TTATTCTTCGTGCGCCTTTCATACGTTTTCAAGGCATTGTTGAATATTAGTTGAAAGTTGGAGGATGAGGCAGCAGTAGGGTGAGTGGGAGACATGAGTGAGAAAAGATAGTTTATTTGTGATAGAGAGGACGGCGGATACCTGTGATAGTTGGGCAGAGGGTGCCGTTCACACGTTCCTTGGCGCAACCCTGCCTCATGTCCGCGTGGGAACACTGACGTGAACGATAGGCGCTCGGAACATCCAATAACTGTCAGGAGTTCTACTACAGTAGTGCGGACGCAAGGAAGATCTACTAAGGAAAGGCCGAGCGCGCAACTCAATTGCCATCTTGGGCGTACCACAATACCGTGACCACTTCGTGATTATCGCTCCAGCACCTCATATATCGCCAAAACGCATTTGATGGTCCTTGAGGTGGTGGTGGGAGGTACTCGGCCAGAACCATTCGCTAGAGGAGGTGGACGCATTTTTATATGGATGCCGAGGACAGAAGCCAAACAACGATGTCGTGGTAACCGGTATGACCGTTCGTTGATTCGAGATATCATCTTGCGCAGATCGGATGAGCAGATGCTGAGATGGGTCAGTGGAGAGAGCGGTAGACTTCATGGGCGGTCAGGCCGGAACACGATGAAAGCACACCTTCTTCTGCGTCTCCTGATCCCCAACCAATCGGCATTGAAATCTGAATTGAACCGAATAGCAAGAATTTCCTCGAGATCGTCAACGCGAGATGGACAAATGGACATTCTAAGACACAGGGGAGTCGTTAGGCATATTTTCGTTTCACCTCAACAATGCCTGCTTGTATGTCATATCCGAACTTTCTGGTAAGTCAGGTAGAGTACCCCGAATACTGGCCGGAAATGGAAGCGACGTCTGTCAAACAGGCGGACGACCCATCAGAACCTATGTGATGATGACGCGACGTGAGCGGTCAATATGAGGGACTATGGCCATAATTACTGCTTTTATGCCGCGTACTTTCTCAGAAAGCACTTCAATGACCAGTTCCTTGACCTTGACTCTCCAACTCCGCATCTTCGTTAGCAACTGGTGGGGCGCTTGTGACCTATTAGTATACCGCGCGGGATAAAAGTGATTGTCGATGACATGAACGACCGTTCCAGTACAGGGGCTGCAAGCGAGAAACAATGCGTGTGAGTCCATGGGGCTTCGGTCCGGTGCGGACCAAAACTGTTCGGAACGGAACCAACTTCGGCATCATCCCTGCTGCCTTCCCTCACTCGTCGCTCGTCGCTCACTGCCTGTTTTTCCTAGTCATGAAATCAGAGATGACTGGATTCCGCGGTAGCTGCGTTACAAAAGTGAGCTCATTTTTCTTTAAGCCCAGATCGTAGACGGATCTGGGACGCAGCCGAGGGTGTGGTTTATGGAGCATACTAAGTCGTTATGTGCGCAACTGCAGCGCAGGGGTAGCTCGGTGGCGTTGACGCTTTTATTTTTGCATGCGAATGGTCTGTATAAGAAAGTATCAAAACTAGATTTTGCCTAGTTTTGCCCATTCCCGCCTCCTGCTGACCACGCCAAATCTTTGAGCCCCCAATTCATCATTTATTACAAGCTGCAGATGAACACACGCAATACCCGATTGATAGGGCCTGAACGTCTTGGACTCTGGAGTTGGTATAACATGGTGACTCTAGATTCGTCAACGCGCATGACCTCGGAGCTCTGTGTGTCACCTGCTTCTATACACCTCCACTGATGAAGATAGATATTTTATAGTCACTACGCCCGTGATATCCTGAACTTCATGTTCCAGCGAAACAGCGCCTATGCACTTCCAACTTACCTTCTGAGAGTTTGTCTTGAAGTTAGCAGCGCAACGAAGAAGCGTCGGTTTACTAATCGTCAACTCGTCGTCGTCGTCGGTCAGTTGGGTCGCGACCTATGGACGAATCAAGCACAGCACTACTCGGGAAGATGAATCATCATGAATGGCATTGTCCTATAAACATGTGGTGACAACAAATGCGAAACAGGGGGATATGGTGTGAGGAGAAACGGGCACCGTGACGTTGTCGGCAAATGCAGTACAGTACAGTACTAGAGAATTCCAGTATGTCCGTAGGAAACGACCCGGAGCTTCAAATATGGGTGCACATGCACATTCCAGTGGCGGATCATCGATCACCCTTTTGCCTCCCACAGTCACTGGAAGAATGCCTCGGCGCCTTGCGAAGCATTGCGTTCATTTTTCATTAGATCCGAGAGCCACGGAGCGTCACCAACGTGGTATCCTCTCCACTTGATGATCCTATCAATGCTGCTAGCGCGACCGTGCCGTATCCGCCCCGCCTGCTAGTTCTTCGAAGCTGCTCAGGTTTGACTGGGAATCACGTCTGCTGCTTATATGTGTATCATCAGGTGACCCCCTCCTCTCAGGCTTACCAGTCAAGACGGTCATTTTTGGCGAACCCTCGCTCTTCAAAACGAACTCAGGATATTGCTCCTGATGCGCTAGGCTTTTGGTTACTTGGCTATCGTCGCCACTTCGCTATTGATTTCTTTACGACGCCATGCTTCGATCCCACCGAAGCGGGCGTTCGTGATGATGGTTATCGGCATCGCCTCGGAACAAAATATTAGATTACAGTATTGCGACTATCTTCGTGGGGAATTATGGGAACCAGAAAACGCAAAGGTATATGTCTTCCAATCCACTCGTGGAGACTATCTGGGATGCCGTACAAACACGGCTCTGCATCAGGCATTGTGCGGGTGAGCACATAGTAGCCGACGTTAACATATGCATCCCTAGCTCCAATCTGCATCGGTGCAATCCTGCGGAGCAGGCACCTGCGATAACAGCTTAATGTTTTTGTTGCCCTCGTTACCGACATTGTCTTTCTCCTTCTCATACTCGTTGGCTTGTAGCGTATGACAGCTGAAAAACGGTTGTCGTATAATCTCGATTACCTGGCAGACGGCCGCAGACCTGCGTCGCACAAATTCCACATACTGTAACCAGATGGGGCTGTCCATGTACACTACCGATGTGCAGCATCCGCAGTCACAGATGATCTATTATCGCCAGAGCATCGGCATGGATGGGCAAGTGGACGACAAACTGCGCGAGCCCCGACTACGAGGTGAAGGGTGGGGTGGGGAATTGATTATGGTATTCGTACTTCAAAAGGTACCGCTTTCCCGTCCAACAGGTTCCGGGGGCAGGACGACCGACGGCTATGTTCTCGTAAATGGCGATCCTCCAGATCTGGGGTGACCATTTTGCCTCAACCTCAGACTCCGGTACCTGGTCCTCCAACCTGGCAATCACCGACAGCCATCGAGTACCAAGTTGCAACCTGTGTTCCGCCGTTTGGCACCACGCGAGGGATTTTGAAGGACAAGGATATCACGTAGGGCGCACCTGACGCTCCCACCCCGCGCGCTACTCCGCTGCCCAATTGTCCGGCTCGGGACTTGGGGTTTTGTGGGAGCGTATATGGCAAATCCTTCTGGCGTGCGTTTGGCAGCACCGCTCTACGCAGGGCAGGCACTGCCAGGCCGTCAAAGTCTTCGCGGACGAAGTAAAAATTCTAGCAACGGGCTCATCTTGTGATACCCATAATCTAGGCAACACGCTCGGCACTGTCGGCAGAGGTACCAGGTCCAGTATTACGATATAGATAGACGATACCGGTCTGTGATGACCGTGACTGTGCCTTGTTAGCGTTCTGTTAGCGTTTCTGAGGGTTTTCGGCCTGTTAAAGACGCATTGTCCCATGGTAGATCGGATCCCGTAAAATGGACGGTACTCACGACTTCTGTCAAGCTCTGCGCTTGTGTGTCGTCGAAGCACAGTATTGTAGGTCAAAATAGTGCCAAACTGAGCACCAAATGGCACCAATGAGTTTGTCCTGGTTTGGCTGTCACCGTCGTCCCATGGATCAGAAACAGGAAGTAACATTAGCCCGAAGCTGACATCAAGGTTTTCGTGGGTAATAAGTTACGTGAACTCTGGGTTTCTCCGAGATTCCGAGCGCCAGAGAGCAAACCACGCGGGAGAGCACATGGTCCTCCGCAAATCTTGGTGACTGCCGATTGCCGAAAGATTGCAAGAAAGATTGCGACCACTTCCTTCCGAGTCTGGAATGGAATGGAACGTTACATTGGTTACAGAAGCCCAACCACGAAAGAGATGGAAGCCGTGACGATGGAAAGTAGGAGAGAAAAGAGAACCTGTCAGAAAGACTCGGCGTTGAATACTACGATCAAAATTTACAGTAAACAACAGTAAACGTGGCGGAACTATTCGGAACTGCGTAAGGATGGCTGACTGTTGACTGTTGACCGGTTGACCCACCAAAAAGTACAAACAATATAGTATCGCGTGTCGTTCTTTGAGCAGCACCACCCTCAAACACTTCAATTTTCAATCTTAGGGTTACACTTTTTTTGGCTACTTATCCCCAAGCGGTGTTTCAAAATTTGCCAAGACCATACGACTGCGGTGGTAACTTGGTGCACTCTACAGTGCAGTGGCTTCTAGTTAAACTGTCTTCCCCTTAGAAATACAGGAAAGGAAGCATAAAGCATCTATGCATGCAAATGAGTTGGGAAGCTGGTATTAATTGTGGAACAGAATCGAATGGTCACTGAGAGATCTCTAAAATGATTACCACTGGCGCTTTTCCGCGGTTCGGAGTGCCGGTCCGCCGCGAGCGCGCAAGTCGAATGCGCAGTGCTGACGGCACCAACTTCTCATTCTCTCACTTGTGAGTCTTCAGACATATTAGCCAATATATCAAAGACAGAGCATTGTGTTTCAGTGCACGGCTACTCCGTTATTTTTTTGCTGCCAATGGGTCTAATTCCTTCGCTATTTCAGTCGGAACGAACGCTCACAAGAACGCTCAAGTAATAGCTAAAACTCGTACGTCGTACCTCACTATGGAACCTATACAGGAATATCGGGCTCCGGAGAAGCAATCAAATTCTATGTCATCCGGATTCGGATTCTGGAAAACAATATACCTGGAGGACGGCATCATTCAGTCCACAGTAGCTGTATTTATATACACGCTACCTTGAGCTGCGGGGCGAGGCCCAGCGCTGTCATCCCCACATACTTACCCGTGGTCTCTATCATCCGCTTCCTTGATCTACTTGGCAGCCGCATGGTCAACTTTAATTCCGACGCTGCCGTTGAACGGGATTTCAGTGCGTTTGCGTTTGCCTCTGGGTCTGACTCTGTGAACCTTGGAAGACCTAACGAACTCCTCTCTCAGACGTGGGGCTCCAGCACCTTTGGCATATACATATGGGGTTTTCATGTGGGTGTGTTTTGCTGCGTCCATCCCCCCCTCTCATCTCTGCTTCTAGTTGGGAATACATCACAACTCTCGACTACGAGTGGGATTTCATCCGAGGGCGTCGGCCCTACCGGTGGACGATATGGGTCTGTAACGACGCGGTGTTCTCAGCCTCGTATTTTTCCAGTGAGATTTACCCTAAATTTCCCTTTTGGTAGATTTACTCCCTTACACGCACGGCCACTCTCATCACCGTCATTCTTGTCTTGATCAATTTAAACCTCACGACCCCAATCGACTGTCAGGTGGGTAGGACGTCCCACCTCTGCGTCATGACACGCATGCCCTGACTGGCCACGATCTCAAGGTCTTGACGACATTTGAACTAGTGGGTACTAGTCCTCTGATATGCCCTGACCTTCGAGAAGAGAACTCATGGCACCATGGTCTAGGTCACAAGTTACACGGGCTTCCTTGCCGCTTCCCTCTTGATTGTTTTTCGTATGTACGTCTCCTTCCACCTTTCCAAGTTATCTCTCTCTTCCCAACCAAAGCGCTGATTGAGGCCTCCAGCGCTGCCATCTGGAATAAAAAGAAGTTTATTGTGGGGATCGGAACTGCTGTGTGGTTGACCAACGTTGGTGTCACTATCTGGGGCAAGTCGCTCTCTCCCTTCCTGCTTCCGGTCCAGAATCTCATAAAACGCGAATTGCATCAGGTATCACGCGGGTAAGTAACTAATCTCGACTGGCTACCACGATCGAGGCTTATCCATCTGCAGATCCGCTCTGCATGGAGTCCTCTTTTGCAAGTCTGTATCGTGTTCAACACCGAGGACAACATGCCCAACATTGTCGTCACTTTTATTTCAGACGTCATCTTACTTATCGTTGTACTCGTCGGATTGCGTCGTGAAGGCGGCGGTGTTGCATTTCCTCTAGGACGCCTCCTTTGGAATCAGGTAGGATTGGGATGGTTCCCCTTCGCTGCGGTTCTTCTCAATTTTCTTGGTTTTCAGGGTGTCATTTGGCTCGCAATTGCCACCGCAGCCGAGGCATTGCCGATGGCAAGTTGGCATTTTTTCTGTAACGTACATCCTTGTTACTCATCTTCATGCGATCGTCGCAGGTATTCATCATTTTGAATCTGAGCGGTATTTTTGCTTCTTTTCTAGTATATTGATATTGAGCTGAACACGGGTTTTAACATCAGATACGTGGAACATCGTACGTTCTTATTTATCACCTGGTGGGATACGCTCTTATGCCCTTCTGTAACTCAGATATTCCAGTCTCCCTCGCTGGTCATAATGACCATTGCTGCGACACGGATGCATCGTTCACTGTCAGACTTCGCCTTTGGGTCCAAAGACGCGTATGATTTCTTCTGATTTCTCTCTTCTCTTACCCTGACCATTGTCGAAGACTGCATAGCTCCAACGTCCGCAGTCTGCGAGGACTTACTAGAGCAACCTCGACACGAAGCACCTTCGCGCCATCTCAGCTCAACAGGATCGAAGTGGCCGTCAATGTCGCCTACGAAGAGCATAAGATGTCAGAGACGAAAAAATGCACGGACGAGGAGCCAGATGACAAATCGCATACCTCGAAGTTCGGTCACGGTAGCGACCTAGAGAGCAGCGTGGAGAACCGAGTCTAGAGATTGACAGTTTGGACCCTCCGATGTTATATACCCTGGAGCGCCCCGAGCTCATTCGAAAAGTCTGGTAACCGCGAGAGCTGGGTACTCTGTCGGTGAGAAATAGGATCAAGAATAGGATGTGTTTACGAGCGAGCTCAAAGAGACCTGTTCGGTGGCTTTGATCACGACGTTGTGGCCCAATGTCTCGGCCTCTCGCGTTTATTTTTATTGTACAACTCAAGTATATAATCCCAGCTACACTTAGTACAGTAGACCAGCAGTTCATTTACATGGAACGACTTGGAAGCAAATTTAAATACGGGTGTACGTGCATTCCTTTTCCGGAATACCCCGGCGCCTTGCGGCCCTCCCCCTCGCGGGTGCGTCTCCTAGTTTTTCATCAGGCGTGAGAGCCGCGGACGTAACCAACCCGGTATCGGCGTATCGCCCCCGCTTTACAGTAATTGATGATCCCATCAATGACTACCAACGCGAGGGTGCCGCAACGGCGCCAAGGGGGCCAGAACTGTGCGTGGCTCGTCTGCTAGTTCCGATTTATTAGCCAGGTGGTGTCAACTTTCGCGATTATTCGGTCTTCAGGACGAACTCGGTATGTTTTCTAGACTTTAGACTTAAGTTTGCTGTCGTCATCGACGCTTAAGTGGGTGCGCAGCATCACCATTTGGAACAGAATATGTGATGTTGTCACAATGTTGCGACCATCGCCGCCAGAGTATTCTATAGGGGACCAGAAAACACCAAGCCGTGGGGACGGTCTGGGTCCAATTCCCGTACAAACATGCTGTGTATCAGGTATTGTGCGGTTGGGTGGCCAATGCAACTAGCCAGACCTTCTGAGCTCGTACATCAATCCTGCGGGGGGCGGTCGACGCTGACAGCAAATCACAGCATCACGATTCAAGCATAATGCCTTCAAGTTTGTCACGCCGTCATCGACGTTGTCTCCTTTTTCATATTGGTTGGTTTGTAGCGCAGATGAAATCCCCAAAACACGAATAGTTGTCGGACAATCTCGATGATCCCGCAGGCTTGCGTACCTGCGTGCCTCGCACAGATTCCGCGTAGCCAGATGGGGGTGTCCGTTATTATCACTCCACATCCGCCATTACAGAGCCATTATCGATAAAACATAGACGTGTATAGGTAAATGAAAGGACGAACCGCCCGGGTTGAGCCTCGACTACGATGTGGAGACCAGCGTGGTGTCAGGCTGGGACCTTAGTCTTCAGTTTGAACACTCCCCGTTACACAGGTTTCGGGCGGGATGACCCACGGGAATGTCCTTGCAACTGGTAAGCCTCCCCACCATATTTGGACGCAGCTGGAAAACAGGCTTTGATTTTGCTGTGATATGACGGAATCGCGTTTGCTCGCTGAAGAGTGACTGGTTGAGGATTTATAATGATTTGTAATACAACCGTCACGTGATAGATGAGCCACTTGAAACCGATGGACCAATCAATGACTCAATGACTCAAATGAATTATGTCAACCGGATACCTGGCTCCGAAAGATTCGCTACTGTACTACTGCGACCTTGGCTGCGACCTCGCGATGCGTTCAACGATACTGTATGCATTTTTGCATCAACCTTCCAGTGGACCCGGACACGACCACTAAGACGACCACCACTGTATTTGGCTACCGCATCTGGTCTCTCCACGCTTTCTATGGCATCCCCCGCTCAAAACTTCGCTTTCAATGGAACCAAAGTCAATAGGGACTCGGGAGGATGCGGAACACCCTAGATCTCGTACCATGGAACTTGAAAATTTGCCGCATCACTCAACAGCCCGAAACATCGGATCTCGTCGATCACACATCAGTATGCAGCAGATCACGATGAGTGTATTTATCACAAGCATGACACGCCTGAGTTATCATAATAGTAACCACGTCTCAGCGGAATACGATCACTCCCGTTGCCCATTTTTGACCTTTGAATATTAGCGGGCTGTTGGGAAGCAATCAAATTAGAGTGTCCTCTGCATTCTGAAAAACGATATACTGAACCGGGTGGACGGCGATATCTGCCCGCGGCGACCATATTTATATATGCGCGGTCCCTTGAGATGCCATAGTGCTGTGGGTATCCCCGTCTACCTACCCGTGGTCTACAGTCTACTCTATCGTCTACTTGGCGGGCACATGGTCAACTTCAAGTCCCCCGTTGTGGCTGAACAGGACTTCAGTGCGCTTGACTTTGCCTCTGATCTCAACTGTGGAGTTTGGAAGACCTAACGAACCCTGTCCTAGATGTGGTGCTCAAGCACTTGTGGCACACCACACATGGCATCTTCATGTGGGTGTGCTTTGCAGCGTCTATCTCCCTCTCTCATCTCCACCTCTAGATGGGAGTACATAACAACTCTTGGCTACGAGTTGGACGTCATCCGAGGGCGTCGGCCTTACCGGTGGACGATATTTGTCAGTAGCAACACGCAGTGTTTTCAGGCTTGCCTTTGAGATTCAGACTAAATTTCCCCTTTTGCTAGGTATACTCCCTCGCGCGCGCGGCCACCTTTGTCGCCGTCATTCTTAACTTGGTTCAGTTTAATATTTTGACCCCAATCAAATGTCAGGTGGGTAGTTCCACGTCTGCGTCTCGACACCCATGTCCTGACTGGCCACGGTTCAAAGACCTGGACTACACTTGAACTAGTGGGTGACTATCTGATATTTGAGAGGAGAACTCTTGACACCATACTCTAGATATTTAGTTATATGGGCCTCGTCGCCGCTTCCCTCTTGATTGTTTTTCGCATGTACGCCTCCCTCCGTCTTTTCAAGCCAATCCTATTTTGCCACCCAGAGCACTTATTGTGGCCTCCAGCGTTGCCATCTGGAACAAAAATAGGCTTGTAATATGGGTTACAACTGTTGTATGGTTGATTAACGTTGGAGTCATTATCCAAGGCATGTCGTTCTCCCCTCCTACAGACTTTCCGGTCCGGAATCTCACACAAACGCGATTTTGTACTAGGTATTGTGCGGGTAAGTAACCAATATTACCTTGTTTCGACGATCTAATCTTATACATCCACAGATTCGCTCTGCATGGAACCCTCTTGTGCAAAGCTGTGTCGTGCTCAACAGCGAGGACAACAAGGCCAACATTATTGTCACTTTCATCTCCGACGTCATCTTACTTGTTATTATGCTCGTCGGATTGCTCATTCTGCGTCGTGAGAGCGGTATTGTATTTCCTCTAGGAAGCCTCCTTTGGAGTCAGGTATGATAGGGCTTTCTTACGCTCTGGTTCTTCTCAATTTAGTTGGTTCTTCAGGGTATCATTTGGCTCGCAATTGCCACCGCGGCGGAAGTACCACCATCGGCAAGTTCGGCGTTTTTTTCGTACATCCTCGTCTGATCCCCATGTGATCGCCGCAGGTATTCATCATTTTGGATCTGAACGGTATTGCTATTTTTTTTCTTCAGTGGGATATTGGGCTGAACCCGATTATTAACATTAGATTCGTGGAACCTCGTGCGTTCACATTTATTATCTCGTGGGAGAGGCTCTTATTTCTTCTGTGACCCAGATGTTCCAGTTTCCCTCGTTGGTTGCGATGTCAATTGCTGCGACACGGATGTATCGCTCTCTATCTGACTTCGTCTTTGGGTCCACAGACATGTACTATTTCCTTCGATTCCTCGTTTTTACGCTCACGGTTGTTGATGACCCTGCAGCCTCTCCATTGTTAGCGGTACGCAGCAAGGGCATTCTAGAACAACCTCGAAAATAAAATCCTCCGCCAATATTCAGCTCAACCGGATTGAAGTGGCAGTTGATGTCGACTACGAACGGCATCAGATGCCAAACGAGCAGCTGGATGACAAATCGCATTCATCGAAGTTTGGCAGCGACCTGGAGAGCGCCATGGAGAACCGAGTTTAGACAGTGGATGCTCTCTGTTCTACATCATTCGAAAGTGTGGTGACTGAGCACTTTGCCAGTGACGTAGGGAGTAGTGTGCGAACTTGAGCTTTGAAGAGATCTGATAGATTACGACGCTCTGGTGGAGGTTTATACGTTTAATGGATTTGTTGTAATGTACTGTATCCCCGCTGCGTTTACGGACAGTAGTAGGCCATTAGTAGAAACGTAGAAACGTAATGGGTTTTAGGTATACCTTTGTCATGTGATGATGGGGAACCAGGGGAACAGAAGCCACAATCATTTCAAATTTCAAATTCCTTTTTTTTCCTGGTCTATCATTCACAAACATGATTCAGGCGTGTGGCAGCAGAAGGTGATATGCCAGCCATGGATAGAGTACTGTGCGGGTCGTTTGTAAGCCTGTCGCCGGTCGGGTTGGTGCTTGGTACTTGGTGCTCGGCTCGGTTGGTGGCATTTGGCGCAAAGTTAGTCGCCCCCTGATATAATCACCCATAATCTACAAATGGTGCATAAATGGATTCATACTAACCTATTGAATCGTGTTGACCTGACTTTGACTCTAGCACACGACACCAATCCGGATTTATTCGGTGTCGTATGGGGTAAAGCCATCAATAAACTAACGTACACTGGAACGTACAGACATCCGACAGCGCCACTAGAACTTCTCTGGAAGTGCACATGCCAGGCCGGAAATCTTTTGCGGCAGAAAGATAAAATTTCCATCAAACGTCAATATCAAAAGTATCACCATCATAGATTCATAGATATGTATTTATCCGATGATTCGGGCGGATCTATGTCACATTGTCATGTTAGTGCCTTGAATGTGTCTATCTACCGGCGTGATGAATATGTGTGGGATTGTACAGTATCGCACTGATTCGCACAGTGCGAGTTCGACACGTCTGAACAATTGTCCCCGGTCTTCTGTGCCTAGTATGTGATCGACGGTCAGCATTATTTTGCCGTAAAAATAGAGGCCGCTCTATGTTCCTGTACATTAAGGCATAATCTATATTGTAGTGAAGACACGTCAAAACTGTATTGTAGACTCGTACACCTGAAACCTGGCCCCGGCCCCCGAGTCGAGCAGTCAGTACATGCTATGCGTCAACCACATCCGGGCCCTTCACTCACCGGTGGTCCAGCGCTGACATCCGAGTCAGGGAGTTTACTAGTAAGACTTATTTCAACATTGCGTCCGAGTTGTTCAACTTATCGTAGCTTGCATCTCATTGGAATACGACGACAGTCGGACATATTTGAAGGCGTGTGAACGCACGACCGGCGTGATGAACCTTCGGAAGCCGACCACGACTTCGGTCTTTCTCACGCCTTTCTCAATCCAGAATGATAAAGCTTCAGCCAAAATGTTAAATATGGGCGGTATCATGAGGTAGTACGGGAGTGCTGCTATCCCAGATCTACCTCTCTGCCATACATACCACCGTTTGCAGTGCTTGCGGCCGGAAGCGACATGACCAACTTTAACGACTTTGCTGTACAGCAGGCCGATTTCTGTGCGCACACCTCTGCCCCTGGCCTCCTTTGGGCCTGGCCCTGGAGTCTGGATTGACGAACCTCCCAATAGTTGCACTCCAGAAGTTCTGGCACACAGTAAATGGTCTCTACATGTGCGTGTGCTTTGCTGCTACTTTATGATCCAACTCCAATTGAAGTCCGCTCTCTTGTACATCAATCTGCACTTCTAGCTGGGAGTACGTTACAAATCTTGACTTTGAGTACGACGTCATCCGAGGGCGTCGCCCCTACCGGTGGACGATATGGGTCTGTTCCAACGGGCGCTTTTTGTCGCGTCTAGTAAATCCACCCAGGAGGCCCCGGCTGACTTTACCGCCGTTCGGTAGATTTACGTGCTTGCGCGCTTTGCCACTCTTATGGCGATAGTCCTTAACTTCATTGATTTTAACGTTGGGGGGCCAGTCAACTGTCAGGTAAGTTGTGTGTCTTACCTCTAAATTTTCACACCCATTCCCTGACTGGTCACTATCCTACTAAGGCTTTGATCACACTCGAAACTGTGGGTAGCCTTTGATATGCTCCGATCTTCGAGGGGAGACCTCTTAGTTGTTTTCTCTAGGGCTTTGGCTACTTGGGGCTTGTCACCGCTTCCCTCTTGGTCATTTTGCGCATGTACGTCTCCTTTCATTCTTCCGAGCCAAGGCCATCTTTCCCCAAACGAAGCGCTCATTGAGGCTTTCAGTATTGCCATTTGGGAGAGAAATAAGTTTGTCAAGACGGTAGCGATCATTGTATGGCTGGTCAATGTTATAGCTGTTATCCAAGGCAAGTCCTCCTTCCTACAGACGATTGAGAATATCGTACAAACGTGATTTTTTAATCAGGTGTCGCGCGGGTGAATTGCCAATCTCAAATGCTTTTGAACCATGAAAACTTATCCGTCTGCAGCTCCGCGCTACGTGGATCCCCTTGATGCAAACCTGTGTCGTGATCAACTCCGAAGAGATCAAGCCTAACATCATCATTACTCTCATTACGGACGTCTTCTTACTTGTTACTGTGCTCGTTGGATTGCTCCTCTCTGACGGCAGTCGCTCATTTGGTCTTGGACGCCTCATTTGGAAGCAGGTTGGTCCGAGGTGGTCCCCTTTTGTTACTCCTAAATCCACTGACATTCTCCCGGGTTTTAAGGGCGTCCTTTGGCTCCTAATTGCCGCCGCAACGGGGGTCCCGCCTACGGCAAGTTCTGCATCTTTCCTTGCACACCCCTCACTCATCTCTGTGAACGTTGCAGGTATTCATTAGTTTGAATTTGGACAGTATGGTTACTCTCTTTATTGATGAAGTATACGAACTGAACATGAATTTTGGTAATAGTTCCATTCAACCTCGTACGTTCTTCTTTATTACCTCAAAAGGCAGGCTTTTATGCTTGGGCCCCGGCCCTTTTGCAACACAGATGTTCCAGCTGCCCTCGGTGATCACAATGACAATTGCTGCGACACGGACGTATCGCTCTCTGTTAAACTTTGCCGGCGGGTCTACAAACATGTATTACTTCCTTTGATTCCCTCTTCTTCCGCGCTCATTGTCGTCAACGATCCTGTAGCACGTTAGAAAACATCTCAAATAATGTAAACAAAGTCTCGAAGATCCAGTGGAACAACTCCGCGCCGATCTCCATCGACGGAGTGAAGTTGCTATGGATACTACCCACTCGACGTCATTGGCAACACACAGCGTTAGCGCACAACTGGATGACAACCCGGCGAACCCGCAGGGTTGGGTGTCGACGGCGACCTGGAAAGTAACATAGAAAGCTAAGTCCCAAATAGAGACCGGATGCTTCTGGCTTGTAATTTTCGCAACTGTAAACACCTGTTACTGTAACCATCGCGAGCTCACTCTCCAACAGTCAAATAGGAAGAGAGGCTACGAGCGAGCCTCGGAAAGATCCGGTAGATCACGACGTCAGTAAGACATACAGTACAAGATTTGTTGCACGTAATGATTGGCAGTCGGTAACTTATTGTATATGGCCTGAGCTGAGATCACCGCTTGGCACAGGCACGTTCACGGCAAGGCATATGAGGTCGGGTGGTGATTCTGGTGAGGTTATAGCGCACACAGTACAAGCGCATACCTAACTGTGAGAAGTAAGACTGAGGTGCGAGGATGAAAAAACTACAGTAGTCCCGACCGGAGGCCGAAGGAGCCTGATGAGGACGTGTGCCAAACTTATGTCATCGGGGTTGTCCTCTGCGTTCGCGATCATTGTGCTGATTACGGGCGTTCTGTGTCCGCGGTCGGATATGAAAGAAAATAAATTACTGTACAGTATGGGCTATGCAATCGCGTATGCGTAACTTGAAGTTATGCGTTTCTCATCTCGGAACGCGGAAGTCCGAGATTTGCGCTTCCGAGTCTCGAGCTGCCAGCTCCATCTAGCTGTAGCGTCGGTGGCGGCAACTTCAACAGACAGAAGTTCTGCCAGCATGATTTGCTACCGCTGCGTCGTTACGCCCTCAAGCTTCAAGTGTCGAGGAAGTTCCTGGACTTAGTATCCCACACGCAATTTCGCAATATTGTGATTCAATCTCGGTTGCTAGTCGCTCAGGAATCTCAAGAGGAATTCGGTATCCAAGTCGATATCATCGGGGTTCACGGTGTCAGTGCATGTTCCCGTGAAGGAACCTGTCAGCCTGAGCGGATTGCGGCGGTGGGTCGGGCTGTTAGGCCTGTCAGGTGGCGCGAGAAGATTGACTCAGGGATTGAGTTGCCCACGGGGGCCACATCCATCCAAACTCATGATTGTTCTTGCCATGGAGATGATCGTATGATCCGAATCTAGAGGCGTGGGGCTTGCCAAGTGCCGATGGGTCGGACGACTGGAATGATGGGTCCAACCTGCCGATGGCACAGTTGATGGATTTGCATCATGAGTGAAATTTTGCATATTGTATTTTTCTGATAAGAGGGAAAGAGAGGCGGCGGTTCTGACCGAATTGGAGGCCATCTGAAAATCCAATCGGTCTGGTCCCGTCCCGTCGTCGTGTGGCTTGACGTGAAACGTCCCCAGGAGAACGTGTCACGTGTGATTACTCATATATTAAGCACATCCCTCCATTTCGTTGATGTTTGTTTGTGCCCATTCCGCTTTCGTCTTTCTTGCCCCTGGGTCTTTGTGATTGTTTGTTTGTTCTATCCGACTGTCGTCTCAGCAAGCATCTCAGCGCTCAATGGTTGTATCTATGAATGGCTTAGGCCTCCGTTCGTTCGCTGCTTGCTCCAACTGGGATGAAATTGATAACCTTGTGTTCATTCAATTCCATTTTTAGTTGCTTCAAAGTACCTGCTTCAATAGATCATGCGATCAAATTTTGGGCTCCGTGCTTTTTATTGACAATTGTTTATCATTTCAACACTCCAACGGGATTTTCGGGGTTTCTCTCCGATTTTCTCTATGAATGGTTTAGGCGTCCGTTCGTTCGCACCTTGCTCCAACTATAGATGAAATTGATAAACTCGTGATATCTCAATTCCTTTTTTGGTTCCTTCGAACTTGCTTCTTCAGTGGATCAATTTGGCCCTCACGTGCGTCTATGAAAGGCTTATATTTTTGATTTTTGAGGCTCCTCACTCGATCTATGAATGCTTTTGATCTGCTCGACATAATCGGATCTTTTCCGCTTCTCCAAACCTTAGAGCCCGTTCGGTACGCATTGTCAAATAAAATGTATTTGAAAAATAAATCATTTTCACCGGTGAGAACTCATTCTGAAAGAAGCCCCATAAGTGTTGCCGAACGCCCAAAAAAGTTCTGATTTCCGACCATTTCTCGATATTCCAGTCGTGACTGCACATGGCCCTAAGGTGCACGTGTATAAGACCATGTGATGAGAGTCATAACGCGTCCCCGGCAGACCGGCGGCCCGACAGGCCGGTGGCCTGGCAACGCGCGACACTCACCTCCACCACACCACCTCTACCTTCCATTGACCACGCGCCCTCGCCAACACTTCGGATCGCCCTCAAACTCGGCAAGAATATTGAGCAACAGTCGTACGACGGATCCCCAGAGAATCAGGGTGCAGTGGCGCCCCGATCCCCCTCAATACCTCACGAACCCAATACCCCAAAGTCGCTCGCATCGCACACTGTGGAGACTTGGTGCATCAGCGGGGAGAAATGAACTTACGTAGATAAAATCCTAGAAATTTGTACTGTACAAAATACGAGTTCAATTGGCACGCGAATCAGTGTGGGAGGCATATATGCGCGTTCATGCTTATCATCAATCTAAATACATCACGTGATTCATGAGGACGTTGCCATCACATTTGGTCACTGTATTCGTCACATTTAAGAGCCTGTTCGGGAAACAAATGGATTTTTGACTCGTCAGCCAAAAGATAGAATGAGTTTTGGTGCCACAATGTGAGAAATTGGTGCTGTTCGGGAACCCTTTTTCCACCAGAAATGATTTCCTGGAAAAAGCGATTCCCCGCCAAAACAGCTCCCCAACGAGAAATGACTATTTGTCGTTTTTCTTTGACAATCTCATTCTCAATGTGACTAAATGTGACGAATACAGTGACCAAATGTGATGGCAGCATCCTCATGATTCACGTGATGTATTTAGATTAATGATAAGCATGAACGCGCATATATACCTCCCACACTGATTCGCGTGCCAATTATACTTGTATTTTGTACAGTACAAATTTCTATGATTTTATCTACGTAAGCTCATTTCTCCCCGCTGATGCACCAGGTTTCCGCAGTGCGCGATGCGAGCGACTTAGGGGCAATTGGGTTTGTGAGGTATTGAGGGGGATCGGGGCGCCACTGCACCCTGATTCTCTGGGGATCCGTCGTACGACTGTTGATCAATATTCTTGCAGAGTGTGAGGGCGATCCGAAGTGTTGGCGAGGGCGCGTGGTCAATGGAAGGTGGAGGTGGTGTGGTGGAGGGTGAGTGTCGCGCGTTGCCACGCCACCGGCCTGTCGGGCCGCCGGTCTGCCGCTATGGTCAATGCGGGGACGCGTTATGACTCTCATCACATGGTCTTATACACGTGCACCTTAGGGCCAGTGCAGTCACGACTGGAATATCGTGACGCAAGGAGAAATGGTCGGGAATCAGAACTTTTTTGGGCGTTCGGCAACACTTATGGGGCTTCTTTCAGAATGAGTTCTCACTGGTGAAAATGATTTATTTTTCAAATACATTTTATTTGACAATCCGTACCGAACGGGCTCTAAGTCACATTGAGAATGAGATTGTCAAAGAAAAACGACAAATAGTCATTTCTTGTTGGTGAGCTGTTTTGGCGGGGAATCCCTTTTTCCAGGAAATCATTTCTGGTGGAAAAAGGGTTCCCGAACAGCACCAATTTCTCACGTTGTGGCACCAGAATTCATTCTATCATTTAGCTGACGAGTCAAAAATCTATTTGTTTCCCGAACAGGCTCTTATTAACCCCCTCCGGAGCTTTTCCGAATTGTTTTATAAACTTGATTTTTTTCCCCTACCCGTCGCGCTCTCTTTTTCATCGCCTTTCTTTGCAATCTCTTTTATCATGTCCTCTCTGATCTTTGTTGGCTTTTTTTCACTCCGAGCAGGCCATCGTGTACACACAACTGTCACCAAACGTTCCGGTGACAAGGCCTCGCTCTATCACAATCATTACAGTACCGCTATCATCTGTCGACACCCACCTTACCTACCAGGCGAAGTTCGTTACTATACTCGGGCAACTGACTCCGTCTGCGCTGATAATTCTGTCGCCTTCATGGTAGCAAAAGGATATATTCCTGCTGCCAATGTTCCCGGAGATATCCTGTTGGATGCTATGCGACTGGTTCCTTTTCCAGGTGATCCATCCCTGCTCAATTACGATGATTATCTGACACAATATGGTTCAATATTTTTCCAGGTGACCCATCCCTGGATGGCTACGACGATTACCTTCCCGAATTCTTTTCACCACTCATCTTTGGCCATGGTTCCGTTTCTGCTTCCAGTAAAGACCTCCCAAATGGGCAAGTCTCCTTTCCAGTTTCGGTTGCCGAGTATGTTCGAGGTGCGACAAGGCAGAGCACCATTCTGTATGTCGTTCTTATTTTCTTTTCTCGTCTTAATGTCTAACATATTATAGATGTGTTCTCAATAAGTCCTCTGCTCGATGGGCAAACGTTCCTGTTCCAACACAGGGATCGGTTATTTATTTTGTCGGCGCCTGCCTGCAAGTCACACTGTCCGGACTGTTGTCAGTTGAGATCGAAAACATTACTTTTTGCTCGACTGTCAACACACCTTCGCCGACGGGAGATTCTCCCTCACAATCTGGCCCATCTGCACCTGGACCACCTCCGAGAAAGCGTCGCAAATATGGTGCATTTGCTCCTCCACGAGTTCCTCTTTCGAATGGGGTTACTCCATCTCAGGGTGCCGCTAACGAAAACAGGTAATGTCTTTATTTCTTTCTTCCTCGACTCTTCTCTGATTTCTTTCCTAACAGCCCTTCGGGAAGCACTTCGAAACCGGCAGATGCCCCGCTTTCCTCAGAACAGGACATTGAACAGCACGACGTGCATGAACAGTTACCGGATAGATCAACAAAGACGTCCAAAGTCAGCACGACCGAATTCTCACAGGCTGTCTAGGCCATATATCTGAGTTCCGATCAGCATCACGTCCGACACGTCCACTGATAGATGAGAAGCCCAAAACTGAAGATGTGCACATGTGTTTGTCCGTAAACGGACGCTCGATATATGTTGAAAAGGCAACTCGAAGTGGAGCAGCTCGGCGCTTGCTCAGCCGCGCCGTCGTCCCTCCACAAGGTCCGTCCATCATCATGATGTCGTATACTTCGATTCTATCAACCCGACATACGTCCAACAAGGGCCCGTCTCACCACCTTCTTTTCCTGGGGTTGTGCGCTTGTGCCTTTTCATCACCAAGGAGGGACGTGTTTGGTTTTGAAATGCTGGAGAAAGGAACAAAGCACCCTTCCAGATTCTTTCTTTCTCTTGGCAGCCACGCGTCGCGGTCCTCCTGGTCGCAATGGTGTCACTACCAATGCGTCGTGGTTGGGCTTTGGTGTCGACTTAGCTGGTCTTCATCAGAGTATCGTGCCATCTGTCCGTCGGTGCTAGTGCGACGATCATCTCGCAGTGATGGCGACGAAATGGATGAAATGGCACATGCAATGTCTCAGTAAGGCATCCAGCTATCTAGAAGGGCGGTATCGTGCGTCCCATAGGCCGAGGAGCCGAGGGAGGGTTGCCAATATATGGTGTTGCACGGATCACTACTTTCCCAACCCAGGGTCTGATAATCTCCCACCACTTATCCCATTACTCGTCCGACTCGTACTCGTCTGTCAGGATGGTCAACTTTCGCGATCCCGCTGTAGAGGCCGCGGATGGCTGTACGTGCGCTTTTCAGGCTGTCACCGGAAGTTGTGTAAATGTTATTTTTCGAAAGTTATACTCTTGAAGTTTTGGCACGTCGTGGATGGTCTCTTCATGTGGGTCTGCTTGGCTGCCTTGGCACCTACTGTATTTTTGTTCTTACAGAATATCACTAATGCAGAGGCTATTTTTTTCCAGCTGGGAGTTTATCACGAACCTTGACTTTGAATGGAGTATAATCCGAGGACGTCGCCGCTACCGTTGGACGATCTGGGTCTGTAGTGACTGTCCCCCCCAAAAAAAAATGGCTACTGGACGGTCGGAGAGCTGATTTTTGCTTTTGGCAGGCCTACTCCCTCTCGCGCGTGGCAGCCCTCGCGGCTGTAATCGCTAATCTCGTTCTTCTTAATCTCAACTCCCCAGTTGACTGTCAGGTGTGTGCCATGTTCCTGGTCCGCCTGGCTAAAGAGCCCTCGTTCTGACTTGTGATAACACAAAGCTCTCTGCCGTTCTCGAGATGGTTTGTTCTTCTCCTTGTCAAATTTTGATGGGAGAACTCTCACCATATTGGTTTCACTCTTCTAGCTTCCCGCATACATGGCCCTTACCGCTGCCTCCTTTTTGCTTGTGCTCCGCATGTACGTCCTCTGCCCTTCAGTAATACGATCCTATCCTCGGAGTTGACTTTCATGGCGGCCACCAGCGTCGCCATTTGGAGGGGAAATACGGTCGCAGTGGTGATCGCAGCCATCGTTTGGGTGATTAACAGTGCCTTCCTTATCCAAGGTAAGTCTCCCATCTTTTCATAGTCAGGGAAACCTTTCTGATATGGTCTTTTATCAGGCGTCTCACGGGTGACTTAACATTTGATGTATATTAGACCTTTCATGCTAACCCCTCCAGCAGCTCCGGTATGCGAGTGAAGCCCCCGGCGCCCCCTGCGAGCCGCTCAACATCCAGGCTACCAAAGTGACAATGATCGTGGCATTTGCCACGGACATGCTTTTGCTTATCATCATGCTCGTTGGCTTGTTCCGACTTGATTGTCATCGACACGGTACGTTAGCTACGGGACGTTTCCTGTGGAACCAGGTAGGGTGGAGTTGAGTCTCGCTTGTCATGGTTTTCTCAAATCACTTTTGTGTTCTTTTTCTAAGGGCGTCATTTGGCTCTTCCTTGCTACTGTCGCTGGAGTTCTGCCAACAGTAAGTCTGGGTTTCGTACACCTCTTTGCTATTCTCATTTGGCGCGCAGGTGTTCGTTTGCCTTGACTTGAATGGCAAGTTATTGCTCTCTTGTCCAGCAGCGAGAAGCATTGATCGTTCCCGACTCTGCACCAAATATCAGAATCACTCAGCGTCGTACGTTCTTTGTTTGTTACGACTGGGATTTTAGTTTACTTTGACTTACAGTAACATAGATTTTTCACATTCCCTGGTTAATCACAATGTCAATCGCTGCAACACGGATGTACCGCGGTCTGGATGACTTTTTATCCTCTGATATGTATGAATATCATCTCTTATTCTCATCTCTACGCTCACTGCGTGAAAAAAGCGACTGTAGCTCACACAGAACCCCGCATAAGGTGGTCCCAGAATGTCAGTCTCGGGCGCTTGGGTCCCTGCCGTACCAATCCCGCTAGATGGAACAGTGGACGTGCGCACGCCTCACAGCCACTCCCTGACATCACAGGCGATCCGACACAGCATGGGCAGTAACACGGATAGAACACTGCACGACAAGCCACATGAACTAGCGTAGGACCAGCGTCAGGGATATCTGCTAAATCAACACGAGAGGATGCCATACGAGCGCCACCAGAGATCCAAGCGATCCAATACCACTTGCTACGTCCGTGACACTCTACTTTTGCGTTTTGTTACATGGCATCACGTTTTGGTCGGTTCACAACTGGTATATCAGTTCACCTACGACAGTAGTTCACAACATGTAACTACGGCTTCATAATCGAGATGAACCTTGGACAAACGTCGACCCCTTCCCAGCTCCACGACCGCAATGCAGCCCCCACCTCCGTAGCCAATGCCCGGCATGTATCCACCGTCTCCGCCGTCTACCTCAACTCACGAGCTGTGCCTATGCCGGTTGGCGCGGTGCCCTCGCCCGGCATGAATGTTGTAATGTTGGGCGGTCCTGCACGCATCGGTGGACGGTTGTGCTTGCATTGTGGTGGACGTGGCATGACCCTATTCTTGATCTTTGATGAGATGCCTTGTCGTCCCCACCATCGGATGAATACGGCAAATAAATTGGATCACGTATCTGCTGCAGTTCCTCGTCGTGCTTTTTGGCTTCCTCTCGGCTTGGCCGTCCAGGGCGATGATGGGGGAAACTTCGTGGCAAGTGGCGACGCATCTCAATCCGCCTCTTTTTTTTGGGCAGCATCTTTGCGCTCGGTCAGAGTAGTACACACCCGCACGCCTAGTTTCCCATCTTGTAGACCGTTGGTGGTGGTGGGCGAATATGTCGCCATCGTCAGAGACGAGATGAATGTTACTCACTTGTTAATTTTGACTACTTAATGGGCGCCCTTAAGTGGAAATTGCCTGTCGTTGAGGTATCCTACGAATGGAGTTTTCAAGAGAGGTGTTAACGTGTTGGTGGTAAGCCCGGCCGGCTGCGACCCGCCGCAGGCCAGCTATCACCGGTCCCGGCAATCGTGCGCTTGGCGCTCAAAGCGCTCAACTGCCAAAATGGCCTATCCTCGGGCCAGTCATGTTCGGATCCTACTGTATCAATTTTAAGTATCAAACGTACATACCGCCAACAAAGGATCCTTCTCTGGTGTTGGAGGACTGTTACGACTGCACACTGTGGCCTTTTCACGACAAGGGAGGAAATGCTCATTGCTCGGTGCGCAATTCTACAAATGCTAGAGAAAAGGACACAGAGCACTGGCAACGACCTTTTCTTAGCAGTCACGCGGCCCTCCTGGTAGCAATGCTTTGTGTCGACTTGGCTGGGTCTCTATCATTCCGTTTCTCCATCTGTCAATGCATGTCAAGACCAAGACTAATGCGACGAATCGCCAACGATCGACGCGCGGCGAGGGCGGCAGAGTGAAATGGGCCCTGGACACGCCAGTCTCCGGGTGGGGACCCGGAATGATCCCATCGCACGCAGCGGTGTACAGCGGTGTAACCATGCCGCCGGGAGTTTAGTAGTTTATTTATTATTTGATGGACATTTGATTACTGTAAGTACAATCTTTACCCTACTACGAGGCGAGATAACTCACGCGTTACCAATAGCTGGCCTACTGTAGCTGTAGCCAGCCCAACACGATCGTTAGTAAATATAATTTCACTTTAGAGTATATAAACCCTACTTTCGTCGAGCTTCAGTTTCACATATATCTGAACTCACGCGCGTGATTTAGATCACGCGTTCTTGTTCTTGCTACGCTTTTCACCACCCCGTCTCGTCCGGACTCAGAAAAGACATCGTGCCATCTGGAAGGGTCGTATCGTGCGTCTCACAGACAGCGGGTCCCCGGGAATGTTACTAATATATGTGCGTATCAAGTGCTGTATGGATTCTGCTTTCCCGAGCCGAGATCTCCTCCACTGACCCTATCACTCGTCTGCTAGGATGGTCAACTTCCGCGATCCCGCTGTGGTGGTCGCAGATAGTTGTGAGTACGGTTTACAGCTTTCTCTCGAAGTTGAGAGCACATTGATTGGTTCTTTTCGAAAGTTGCGCTCTCGAGGTTTGGCACGTCGTGAATGGCTCTTTATGTGGGTCTGCCAGTGCTTGGCATCAACCTTTTCTCTTGCAGAATATCGCTGACACAATGGCCACTTTTCTAGTTGGGAGATTCTCACGACCCTCAACTATGAGTGGAGTATCATCCAAGGACGTCGCCGCTACCGGTGGACGATCTGGGTCTGTGGTGATAGCCCCCTCTTTCGCGGTCGGAAAGTGATTTTTGCTTTTTGCAGGTCTACTCCCTCTCGCGCGTGGCAGCCCTCATGGCTGTAATTGCTACCCTTGCTCTTCTAAACCTCAGGACTCCATATGACTGTCAGGTGTGTCCCATGACGTCCATGTTCCTGGTCCGCTTAACCGAAATTCTCGTTCTGACTTGTCATAACCGAAGCTCTTTGCCAATCTCGCAATTGTTCGTACTTTTGCTTGTTGGGCTTAGGAGAGAGAACTCTTATCACCCTGGTTTCGCTCTACTAGTTCCCCTCATACGTGGCCCTTGCCACAGCCTCATTCTTGCTTGTGCTCCGCGTGTACGTCTTCTGCTTCAGTGATGCGATTCTCTCCTCTGAGTAGGTTGTGGGCCCACCAGTGCCGCCATTTGGAACAGAAATCTGGTCGCAGTTGTGATCGCAACCGTCGTATGGACAGTCGACGGTGTGTTTCTCATCTATGGTAAGCCCCCATCTTTAGACAGTCAGGGACACGCTTCCGATATGGTGGTGTATTAGGTTTCTCGCGGGTCAATAACTGTTTTCTGATATATTAAACTTTTCGTGCTAATCCTTCCGACAGCTCCGCTATGCAAGTGAAGTTAGTAAAGCAAGTAGTAAAGCTCTCGGCGTCTTTGCGAGCCGGTCAACATCCAGACCAGCAAGGCGACGATGATCGTGGCGTGTGTTGCTGACATCGTCTTGCTTATAATCATGTTTGTGGGCTTGTTGCGCCTTGGTTGTCATCGACACACAATGCAATCCACGGGGCGGTTCTTGTGGAACCAGGTGAGATAAAGTGATCCCCACTTGCCGTGGTTCTCTCAATTCACCCATGTATTATCTTTTAAAGGGCGTCATATGGCTCTCGCTTGTTACTGTACCGGACTCCTGCCAACAGTGAGCCTGGCTGCTTTTTGTATATCTCTTACAATTCTCATTTGATGTGCAGGTGTTTGTTTGCCTTGACCTGAACGGTAAAACTGTTCTCTCTTGTCTCGGAACAGAAACACTGATTAAGATGAATGTGCTCCAAATATCAGAACCGCTCGGTGTAGTACGTTCTTGTTTGCTATTACTGATTTTTTGTGATTTACCACAATACAGATTTTTCGCTATCCCTGGACAATCACAATGACAATCGCTGCTACGCGAATGTATCGCGGTCTGGATGATTTTTTATCCACTGATACGTACGAAAACCATGCCTTCCTCTCTTCTCTAGGCTCACTGCGAGAAAATACCCATGTAGCTCATACGTACCAACTCATAACACTGGCAGTGGTCGCAAAAATTCAGTCCGAAGTACCCCGGCCGTGCCAAATCCGTTCAATGGGGTAACGGTGACGGTGGACGTACTCACAACACACACTAAATCCGAGTCCTTGACGTCACAGGCGATCCTACCTAGCATGTGCAGTAGCATGGACTCAGATGGACAACTGCAGGGAAAGTCACTTGAACTAGTGTAATACAACTTGTACTTGCTACGCCACTCCTTTCTCTCTTGTGACACCCTCGTGCGACACAGTACGCCTCTCGCCCTTCCATACAAGGTTTCTATATCCTTCTCGTTGTTCTGCGTCATATAGATATATATTACCTTCCCAGATTGAATGCAGTCTCTGTACCCCTCGGTCCCGTCCTGAGTTGCCATCGTGATTCTCGCTGTACTAATCCCTTGCCGACCTTTCTTAGCCACCGCCCGCCCTCACTCCGCCCTCCTGCCAGGGTTCGATGCATCGTGACTCGACCAGAACCACGCTGCTTTCACGCTGCGCTCCTATCTGTCATGACTAGCGCGATGATTAGCGCCCAGTGATTAAAAAAGTACAGTATCATGTTTCCGTAGGCATCTCGCCATCTGGAAGGTTATCGTACACCCCACCAAGCGCCCACACGCCAAGGGAAGTTTACCAATATAAGTGCGCATCAGATCCTGTGCGGATCACTGCTCCCCAATTCGAGATCTTTTCCGCTTGCCCTATATCTTGTCTGTCAAGATGTTGTCGACATGTCGTATTGGCTCTGGTCCTAGTTTGCCAAGCAAAATTGGGTAAATCCTGATGTCGGATCTTCAAGATTCTCCGTCTTTTTGGGGGGAACCAATCCGAGACACTGGTCGCATTACAATAATCCATTTAGGGAACAATATATGGTACTGCTCTTAGGAGCTACGAGTGACATTATTGAAAGGAGCAAATACGAAATTAGAAGGCAAAGTAGTAATCCGAGAATCAGGACTAACAGCTCGGGCAGAGGCGGGCACAGAACCTACATTAGAGGGGCTGGCATATAAATATCCGTATGGAGCAGAACAATGAGAGAGGCGAGTGGCATACCAACTCGCACGAAGCGGACGCAGAGGAGTCAGGAGTGGCGCCGATGCAGCAAGTGATGGACCCGGTTGTTGTTGGATGGACCTGATGGCGCACTTATGGCTTCCTCTCGCGTTGATCTAGAAGATGTGCTGACACAAGTCTTATACTAGTTCATGTGGCTTGTCCTGCGGCTGTCCTTCCTTATTGCTATCTAGGCTATGTCGGATCGCCTGCGATGTCAGGGAGGCGCTGTGCGCTGTGTGCACGTCCACCCTTGCCCCATTAAGCGAAATTGGCACGCCTGGGGTACCTGAGCTTCTGATTGTGCGACCACCGTCATGTGATGATACATGACCGCCAAGGTGACCGCTATAATGGCTTTTCGCGCAGTGAGCATAGAGAAGAGATAAAGAGTTGCTTGTCGCACAAATCAGAGGATAGAAAATTATCCAACCCGCGGTACATCCGCGTGGAAGCGATTGTCATCGTGACTATCCAAGGATAGCGAAAAATCTGTGTTGCGGTAAGTCACAGAACCCGGTAACCCTCACAAGAACGTACTGTGCTGAGCGGTTCTGATATTTGGTACAGAGTCGAGTTCAATCAATATTTCTCGTTGTTAGACAAGAGAGAACAAAAAACTACCATTTAGATTGAGGCAAACAAACACCTGCACATCAAATGAGAAGGGATGTACCAGAAACTGGCCAGACTCACTGTTGGCACGACTCCAACAGCGGTGGCAAGCAAGAGCCATATGACGCCCTTAGGAAAAAGAACACGGAAGTGGATTGAGATGACCACAGCAATCGAGAATCGACTCTATCCCACCTGGTTCCACAAGAAACGTCCCGTAGGTACTGCAGAACCGGACCGATATGAGTCAAGGCGGAACAAACCAACGAGCATGATGATAAGCAAGATGATGTCCGTGGCAAACGAGATAATCATTGACGTTTTGGCGACGTTGATGTTGAGCGCCGTGCAGTAACCACCGGGGAACACCCTTCCGTAGTGGCGCTGTCGGATGGGTTAGCACGAAAAGTCCAACATATCTAATATTGATTTATTCACCTGCGCGATACCTCATATGCCCAACCAGGTCGGAAGGGTGTCACTAACTGTCTAAAGATGGGGGGCATACCTTGAATGAAGAACGCGCCGTTGGTCACCCAAGTGATTGTTGCGATCACAGCTACGACCACATTTCTATCCCAAATGGCGACACTGATAGCATACATAAACGACTACTTCGGGGACAGGATGGCATTACTGAAGGGACATACATACATACGGAGCACGATCAAGAATGAGGCAGCCCCATGGGCCAGGTATGTGGGGAGCTAGAAGGGAGAAACCAAGACGCTGAGAGTCCTTTCTTCAAGCATAACAAAAACACTGACCAACGCGAAAGTTTGAGGGAGCTTGGGATTGTGACAACGTCAGAACAAGGATTTCAGCGAGGCAGACCTGGAACACGAGACATACCTTACTACACCCTATTACTGGGGTGTCGAGAATAAGAAGTCTCGTAATTGCATCTGCGAGAGCTGCCGCGCGCGCAAAGGAGTAGATCTACAAAAAGCAAAAATCAGCTCTGCGACCGCCTAGAATGCAGGGATTCGAGAAAGAGGGGGCTGTCACTACATACACAGATCGTCCACCGATAGCGACGACGTCCTTTAATGAAACTCCACTCAAAGTCGAGATTCGTGAAGAACTCCCAGCTGTAAAATGACCCTTCGAGTTAGTGATGTTTTGTATTAAAAAAAAGATTGGCACCAAACAGACTCACAGAAAGAGGCCAACCACAACGTGCCAAAGCTTCGAGCGTGCAACTTGCGAAAAATAAATCCAATCAATATGCTCTCCGCTTCCAGAGAAAGCTCCAAATCTGTACGCACGGCTATCCCCGTCGACTACAACAGGATCGTGAAAGTTGACCATCCAGACACCGGCAGACAGGAAATAGGGTAAGCAGAGGAGATCTTGAATTTGGAAAGCAGAGACCCTTATGGCACTTGAGATGTACTTATATACTAGGGAACCTTTCCTCGGACCTTCGATACCGCCCTTCAAGGATCAAAAGCCTTACTGTACTGTACCGGAACAATGCATGGTGTGGGCTATTTGCCACTGCGCGCTAATCGTCATGGCGTTCTTGAAAAATAGGCGATACGTCACCAGAGTCGACACCAATTCCAAACCACGATGCATTGCGAACAGTCACAGGAGCGTATCATGGCTGATAAGAAAAGGACGACAAGGTCGATGCCCTCCTAGTATTCCCCTTTCTCTAGGATTTGTACTGCAAGAATATTCCCTGTGGAGTGAGGGCACGAGTGTAAAACACCAAATTGTGACCGAAGAAAGGGACACAGAGAATGTTGTTGTATGTTGATAGATTCCGACGACTATGGAAGAGCGCCGGTTGACTACGTTGACTAAGCTGCCGGAGCTGCCGGACTTGCCTTTTTCAATGCAACATTTGCTGTCTGGCACGGATATGCCATACATGTCCCTCGTTCATTGGACGTGATGCATGATCAAAACTCTATATGTCCTGAGCTTGGAATCGTGTGAGTATTCGGTCGTAGTAGACATGTGAACACGTTCATTTTCCATGCCGGTGGGAATCGGATCCGTCCCATGTCCTTCCTTACGCCCTCAGTACTATGATTCGTCTTCCCTGGTTTCAGAAATGTGGTTATGAAACTTATGCCTGAAGTGGATATTGTCGTGTCGTGGTGAAGATGAAAGACCGTTGAGCGCTTGAGCGCTTGCCAGTGAGTTTTCAGTTTACGTTTTGTCTTATCCGAGTCTTCATTAGACCATCCTATCATGGATTTTAATTGAAGTAGCCAGTTCTCTCGAGAGGAGGGCGTACTCATGATACTAGTCACATTGATACGTTTGGGAGCTTTATATGCACCGTTAATAATGTAAATGTATGTAACAGATGTTTGGGAGCTACAACTTACATGCGACAGGGAAAGGGCGGGTGATACGGGAGTATAAGTAAAGCTCGTATCACTACTGGCAACTCGGGATATGACGGAGCGGCATAGAGACTGCATTCAATTGCGGGAGATGGTACGAAAGAAAAGATATATCGTACTATATGTCCATATGAATCAGAACGAACAAAGGATATTGAAACCTGTTATGAATGGAGGCGGGTGGTGTACTACGTCGCACGACTCGCACGAGGGTGGTCACAAAGGGAAGACAAGTGGCGCGGATCACGCACGGACCGACATAGCAAGGTGTTGGATGGACTCGGTGCCAGTCGGTGGCGCAGGGCATGACTTCCTCTCGCATTGATTTAGACGATGTGCTGACGCTGGTCTTACGCTAGTTCATGTGGCTTGTCCTTTGGCTGGCCATCCAGGCTATCTCGGATCGCCTGCGACGTCAAGGAGGCGCTATGCGCTATGTGCACGTCCAACCTTACGGGCCTTATCCGAGTTACCCCAGTAAGCGAAATTGGCACGCCTGGGGTACCCCAAGTCCCAGAGACCGAGATTGTGCGACCATCGTTATCGGATGGTACGTGTAAACTACGATGGCTTCTTTCACTCAATGAGCGTAGAGACGAGAGGAAGACATGATTCTCGTACATATCAGACGATAATACGTCTAAACCGCGATACATCCGCGTAGGCAGCAATTGACATTGTGATTATCCATGGAATGCGGAAAATCTAATTTGGGTGAGTCAAAAAACCGGTAACCCTTTCCTATTCGTAGCAAAAAACAAGAACGTACCGTGCTGAGCGGTTCTGAGATTTGGTGCGGATTCGAGCACAATCAGTAATTCTCGATTGTAGAAGATTAATCCCTGCCACCTCTCTGGGGCACCTTAGCATTACCCATGGACAATGCAATCTAACGGCTTTATATTCACCTTATTGGCCCACAGCGGTTCAAAAATGATGGCAAAAACAATTCCTTGAGCCGTCTTGAACGAATAGGCCGTGATTTTCAAGATCACGTGTGACTTTTAGCGAGGCGCTCCACCCTTGCCACCACCCTTGCCACCACCTGAGCTAAACGGGGCTCGCTCATTTTGTTACACTCAACCTTATGAGCCGTCAAGCTTCAAGCTTCATGGAAAACAATGTTTCCCTCGTCTCACGAGCCTCGTTCGGGATCTGCATAGATTTATCTTGTCCCAAGTCTTGTCCGCCGGCCGGCGGGCGGGGTTGAATGCGGCGGCAGCGGCCCGGCTTCTGGAATAGTTGGCCATGTTTTGGTTTGGCTCTTCTCTCTGACCCGACTCGTTGCCCCGCTATCCACGAATTCACCATATGAGTTATGATCAAGATTAGGTTTACTGAATGAAGGTCCCGGATGTACGTGTCAGTAACTGGACACTGTCATTGGTCGATACACGTTCAACGTCGAAAATGGTATGTGGTTTCGGCGCTTACCGCTCAGCCGCTATAAATGGCCTATCATGTTCGGATCCTATCAACATCCGGCCAACAAAAGATCCTTCTCTCGGTGTTCGCTTCTTTGAGGCTGTTATGGCTGTACACTGTAGCCTCTTCATCACAAAGGAAGGAAATGCTCGGGTCGCAATGGTACAAAAGCTAGAGAAAAGAACCACGAGTCATCGACCTTTCCTTCAGCTACGCGCCCTTCCTGCTGGCAATGCATCATGGTTGGGCTTTGGTGTCGACCTAACTTGTCTCTATCAGTATCATTCCGTTTTCCCATCTGTCAAGACTAGCGCGACGAATCGCCGACGATCAGCGCGCAGTGAAAGCGGCAGAATTAAATAGCCCCCGTCATGTCCGGAAGACATCCTGCCGTCTGGAAGGGCGGTACCGTATGTCCCACAGGCCGCGGGTCCGAGGGAATGTCACCACTATATATGCATATCAAGCACTGTATCGATCTTTGCTTTCCCAAGCCAGCTTAGCCAAGACTTCCTCCACCGACCCTATTACTTGTCTGTTAGGATGGTCAACTTCCGCGATCCCGCGGTAGTGGCTGGGGATAGCCGTGCGTACAGTTTTACAGCCATCTCTGGAAGTTGGGAGTGTATTTATTAAAAACATTTCCCTCGAAAGTTGCACTCTCGAAGTTTTGGCACGTCGTGGATGGTCTCTTTATGTGGGCGGCTTCGCACCAGCTGTTTGCCCTTACAGAATGTCAATAACACAATGGCTACTTTTTTAGCTGGGAGTTCATCACGACTCTCGACTTTGAGTGGAGTATCATCCAAGGACGTCGCCGCTACCGGTGGACGATCTGGGTCTGTAGTGATAGCCCCCGCTTTTCCGGTCGAAAAACTGATTTTTGCTGTTGGCAGGTCTATTCCCTTTCGCGCGTGGCAGCCCTCATGGCTGTAATTGCTACCCTTGTCCTTCTAAACCTCAGAACCCCATATGACTGTCAGGTGTGTACAATGTTCGTGGTCAGCCTAGCCGAAATTCTCGTTCTGACATGTCATAACCAAAGCTCTCTGTCCTTCTTGCGATAGTTCGTACTTCTGCTTTTCCGGCTTCGGAAAGAGAACTCACAGCGCCCTGGTTTCATATTACTAGCTTCCCTCATACGTGGCCCTTGCCGCCGCCTCATTCTTGCTTGTGCTCCGCATGTGCGTCTTCTTCCCTTTAGTAATACGATCCTCTCCTCGGAGCGGGTGTTTATGGCCCACCAGCGCCGCCATCTGGAAAAGAAATGTACTCGCAATTGTGATCGCATCCGTCGTATGGACAATCGACTGTGGGTTCCTTATTGATGGTAAGCACATCTTTGGACCGTTAGAGGCATGCTTCCGATGTGGTTGTGTATTAGGTGTCTCGCGGGTTAATAATCATTTTCCGAATATAAGACTTTTCGTGCTGATCCTACCGACAGCTCCGCTATGCTAGTACAGCTCCTGGTGCCCACTGCGAGCCGGTCAATATAGAGACCAGCAAGGCGACAATGATCGTCGCGTGTGTTGCTGACATCCTCCTGCTTGTCATCATGCTTGTTGGTTTGTTCCGCCTTGGCTTTCATCGACAAGCAACGCAATCTACGGGACGGTTCTTGTGGAACCAGGTGAGATAGAGTGATCCTCACTCGCCGTGGTTCTCTGAATTTACTTCTGCGTTCTTTTCTAAGGGTATCATCTGGCTCCTGCTTGCTACTGTCACCGGAGTTCTGCCAACGGTGCGCCATGCTGCCTTTCGTATATCTCTTTGCTATTCTCATTTGATGTACAGGTGTTTGTTTGTCTTAATCTGAACGGTAGCTTTTGTTCTCTCTACGAACGAGAAACATTGATTGAGACCGAATGTGCTCTAAATATTAGAACCGCTAGGTGTTGTACGTTCTATGTTTGCTGCGATGGATACTGTTTTTTTGTGACTTACCGACAACGCAGATTTTTCGCTATCCCTGGACAATCACAATGACAATCGCTGCTACGCGGATGTACCGCGCTCTGGATGACTTTTTATCCACTGACACGTGCGAAATCATGTCTTCCCCTCTTCTCTACACTCACTGCGCGAAAATATCCATGTAGCTCACACGTACCAGCCCGTAAGGCCCATAAAGGTGGTCGAAAAATGTCAGTCTGGGGTACCCCAGCCGGGTAATTCCGCTTGATGGGGTGGGAGTCACGGTGGACGTGCACACAGCAAACACCCAATCCGAGTCCTTGACGTCACAGGCGAACCCACCTAGCATGTACAGTAGCATGGATGGACAGCTGCCGGAAAAGTCACATGAATCAGTGTAAGATTGGCGTCAGCACATCTCCTGGATCAACATGAAAGCATGCGCGCGCCACCGAGTCCACCCACCATAAACTTGCTACGTCGGCCACCATTTCTCTCTTGTGACCACCCCCGTGCGATACGCTACGCTACGCGCCCTCTTCCATACCAGGTTTCAATATCCTTTTCGTTGTTCTGCGTCATGTGGATTATATTATTCCTTTTGTGTTGGATTCAGGCTCTGTGCCCCTCGGTCCATTCCTGAGTTGCCCGTCCTGATTTTCGGATTGTTTACTTCCGTATCACTTGCCTTTTCCCCATCACTTGTAATTTGTAGCTTCCAAACC
This sequence comes from Russula vinacea, assembly GCA_022376525.1. Lineage (NCBI taxonomy): Eukaryota > Fungi > Basidiomycota > Agaricomycetes > Russulales > Russulaceae > Russula > Russula vinacea. Next base: position 101,150 of record WTXL01000075.1, read on the forward strand.
TACATGTACATATAAGGCTCCCCGAACGTATCAACTTGACCAGCGTCTAGGATTCGCTCCAGTAAACTTTGTATGACAGTATGTCTTCCCGAATAACGGCCTACCTCAATTAGGATCCGTCATCATCGGTGCGACTGCGCAATCTGCGCAGCGCAATTGTACCACATGGAGATCCGGAAAGATGTATTCAAGTTTCGTCTTCACTACATTACTGTAAGACATAAGCTTAAAGCATGTTCATCATGGAATTGGCAGTAGAAAAATTTGTTTAGGGAACATGGGGTCATTGTGGAGGATCACTGCAGGCTGCCTGGGATATCGTTCTATGCCTTGAACATAGATCATATGTCTGCCACGACACACGCAATGGGCCATCTGTGGATTCAAATAGAGCGCAATGATGGGGAGAACGGACATAGGCCACCCGCGCACGTGTTCTGATACCACGCTCGGCGTTGTCCGAATGTCCCAGGACCCATCCCATCATGTCGTTTATTCTGATTCCATCAACATACAGCCAACAAGGCCCAAAGGGTCTCTTTGTGTTTCTCAGGCTCTCTTTGGGGCTGTACATTTGTGCCTTCTTATCATACAAGGACTCCGAAATGAGGGAATTCATGGAGGACAAATGCCAGAGAAGTTGAACAAAGACATCGACCTCGTCTTTTCACAAGTTTTCAGCCACGATGCCCTCCTGTTCGCAATGCATCGTGTTTGGATTTGGTGGGACTTAGCTGGTGACTTGACCAGAGTATCGTATATCATCCGTGACCTTATCTGTCCTCACTAAAGCGGCGCGACGATTAGCGCGCTGCTGCGCGCGCCAGTCACACCGCAGAATGAAATAGCCAATGGCATGTCTCGGTAGACATCCCGCTATCTAGAAGGGCGGTATTGTACGTGCCACAGGCTGAGAGAGGGTTACTAATATAAGTGCACACCAAAGTCCTGTATGACCCGGCTCACTACTACCAGGATCAGGATCTCTCCACCTTCCATATTTCTTGTCAGTTAGGATGGTCAACTTTCACGACCTTCTGTTGTGGCCATGAATGGCTGTGCGTACGGTTCTACAGCTGTCTCTGGATGTTGAGAACATATTGAATGGATTTTTTTGAAAGTCGCACTTTGGAGCTCTGGCACGTTGTAGATGGTCTCTTTATGTGGGTCCGCTTGACACCAATTATTTGTTCCTACAGAATATCACTAAGTTAAAGGGATACTTTTCCAGATGGGAGTTCTTTACGACTCTTGACTTTGAGTGGAGTATTATTCAAGGACGTCGTCGATACCGATGGACGATCTGGGTCTGTAGTGACTTACACCTCATTCAAGAATTCCTTTTTGAGTCGCCTGGTCGGGACCAGCAGAGGTGATTTTTGCTTTTTGTAGATTTATTTCTTCTCGCGCGTGGCAGCCCTTGCAGCTGTAATTGTTAATCTTGTTCTTCTTAACCTAGACATCGTGACTTCAGCCAATTGTAAGGTATGTGCCATGTTCCAGGTCTGCCTGGCTAATATTCTCGTTCTGATTACCACAATCCCAAGCTGTCTTACACACTCACATTTGTTGGTGTTCTGCTTGTTGGGCTCTGAGGAAGGAACTCTCAACACCTTGTTCTCACTCCTCTAGCTCCTTGCATACCTGGCCCTCGCCGCTGCCTCATTCTTGCTCATGCTTCGCATGTACGTCTTTTTCCCTTCAGCGATACGATCCTCTCCCCGAAGTGGGCTTTATGGAGGCCACCAGTGTCGCCATTTGGAAAAGAAATGTGTTCGCAGTTGGGATCGCAACCACTATATGGGTAATCAACGGTGCGATCGTCATCCAAGGTAAGTCCCCTCATCTTTGGACAGTCACTGTCGTGGGTACCCTTCCGATCTGGTTGTACATCAGGTATCTCGCGGGTGAGTAAGAACTTTCGGAAATATTAGACCTTTCGTACTAATCCTTCCGACAGCTCCACTATACAAGAGTGTTTCCTAGCGGCTACTGCACGGTGCTCAACATCCAGGAAGCCAAAGCGGCAATAATTGCCTCATTTCTTACGGACATCCTCTTGCTAATCATCATGCTCGTTGGCTTGTTTCGCCTTGACAGTCATCGACACGGTGCGTTAGCTACAGGACGTTTCTTGTGGAACCAGGTGGGATAGACTCCGATAGAGTTGATTTTCTTCCACTGTGGTTCTTTCAATTCACATCTGTCATGATCGGTGTTCTTTTTATAAGGGGGTCATTTCGCTCTTGCTTGCTATTGTCGCTGGAGCCGTGCCAATGGTGAGTCTGTCTGGTTTTTCGTACGTCTCCTCTTTCCTATTCTCATTGGATGTGCAGGTGTTTATTTGCATCAATCTGAACGGTAAATTTTCTCCTATAAAGCAATGAGGGATACCGATTGAGTTCAAATCTGCACCAAATATCAGAACCGCTGAGCTCAGTACGTTCTTGTTTGCTACGCGTGGGGCAGTTTTTTGTGACTTACCGGAACACAGATTTTTGTATTGCCCTGGATAATCTCAAGGTCATCGCTGCTTCGCGAATGTACCGCGGTTTGAATGACTTTTTATCCTCTGATACTACGTATGACAATCACGTCTTACCCTCTTCTCTACGCTCACTGCACGAAAATATCCATTGTAGCTCACACGAACCCCCCCATGATGGTGATCGTAGAACCTCTACAGGGGCTCTAGGTACCCCAGTCGTGCCAGTTCAGCTCAATGGGATAGGTGTGGACGTGCGCACATCTCACAGCTACTCCCTGCCAGTGATGTCACAGGCTATCCGACATAGCGCAAGTAATGGCCCGGATAGACAGCTGCAAGACAAGCCACGTGAACTAGTGTAATACCAGTGCCAACACATCTCCTAAATCAACACGAGAAGAAGTTATGCGTGCGCCACCGAGTCCATCTAACACCCCTTGCTACGTCTGTGCCATTCGTCTTTCCCCTGGGTCCACCCCCGTGCGACATAGTACACCGCCTCTCTTCCATACCATGTTTCAATATCCTTGTTCTGATATATCCTCGAATCACTGCTCTACTTCCTACTACCGTGTTTCTCGCCCTTTCGGGCTTTCCCCCGTCACTTGCACTGTTGTACTTATAAGACTCTCGAACGCATTACATTTTCCACCAATGCGACAAGCGTCTCTGATTGGCTCCAGAAAACGTTGCAGTACGCCCTCTTCCAGAGAGAACCGCCTAACATTAGTGATGCGCACTGCGCGAGCCGCGCAACGAAATTACCAAAATGGAGATCTCGTTCAATTTTATCTTCACTACGATACGACACCATCCACTTGAAGCATAAGGTTCATTATCAAATTTATGAAAGCAGAAAGATCGAAACATACTGTAGTACTCTGGTAGTACTGAGAAGAACGCAAGGGATGACGAAGGGAGGAGTCGGTCCTGTGATGGATCCGATCCCCATGGAGATTAAGTCATCTCAAGAAGCCCCGAACTTTGAACGTAGTTCACGTGTCTACTACGACGAACGACCGAATCAGCCTGGGCCAAATACAGTAGGCGAGTTGCGATCAAGAATCACGTGTATGGCATATCCGTAAACGAACGCGGCAAGTAGCGCTCAGCCGCACCTCCGTCGTATGGACTACTACTACCCAAGTCAAAGATCCCCTTCGCTCTCCCTATTCAGGATGGTCAACTTCCGCGATCCCGCTGTAGAGGCCAAGGATAGCTGTGCGTAAGGTTTCACAGCCGTCGCTGGGAGTTGCTATCATATTGATTTGATATTTTGAAAGTTGCGCTCTTGAAGCTTTGGCACGTCGTCGATTGTATCTTCCTGTGTGTCACCATTTTTATTTTTATTTACTTTTACAGAACATCACGAACTCAAAGGCTACCATTAAGCTGGGAGTTCTTCACGAGTCTCAGCTTTGAGCGGAGTATCATCTAAGACGTCGCCGCTACCGGCTTGATCGAAACGGCACCTCGAACCGACCAAACGCCAATCTTGTATACCCCTACTTCACTGACAAGCGCTCAGGTTTCATCTTCACCACGACACGACAATATCCACTTGAAACATAAGTTCATCACCACATTTCTGAAACCAAGCAAGGGCAGGGAAGACGAACATAGTACTGAGAGCGTAAGGGAGCACATGGGACGGATCCGAAACCCACCGGAATGGAGTAAAAACATCTGGGAAAGCCCCGAACTTGAAGTTGTTCACATGTCTACTACTACCGAATTCTCACACGAAGCTCAGAACATACATGTGAGTTTTGCTCATGCATCACGTCCAATGAATGAGGCAAGGAATGAGGCACTGTATGTATCCGCGCCAGACAGCAAACGATAGTCAGGCTGCTTAGTCAACCAATGCCTTCCATTCATTCATCAAGTCGTCGGAATCTATCAACATACAACAGAATTATCTGTGTCCCTTTCTTCGGTCACAGTTTGGTGTTTACACTCGTGCCCTTTCACCCCAAAAGAAGGGAATATTCTTGCAGTACAAATGCTAGAAAAAGGAGAATGCTAGTAGGGCATCGACCTTGTCGTCCTTTTCTTATCAGCCACGATACCCTCCGTGACTGTTCGCAATGCATCGTGGTTTGGCATTGGTGCCGACTCTGGTGACGTATACCTATTTGTCAAGAACGCCACGACGATTAGCGCGCAGTGGGTGGCAAATAGCCCCACCATGCATTGTTCCGGTACAGTAAGGCTTTTCGTTATCTTGATTCTTGAAGGGCCGGGCGGTATCGAGGGTCCGAGGAAGGTTCCCTAGTATATAAGTACATCTAATGTCACCGTCAAGTGCCATAAAGGTCTCTGCTTTCCAAACTCAAGATCCCCTCCACTTACACTATTTCCTGTTTGCCATGGTCGACTTTCACGATCCTGTTGTGGTTGACAGGGATAGCCGTGCGTACAGATTTGGAGCTTTCTCTGGAAGCGAAGAGCATATTGATTTTTTTTTATTCTTACAAGTTGCACGCTCAAAGCTTTGGCACGTTGTGGTTGGCCTCTTTCTGTGAGTCTGCTTGGCGCCGTTCTTTTCCTTTTACAAAATACCACTAACTCGAAGGGTTATTTTACAGCTGGGAGTTCTTCACGAATCTCGACTATGAGTGGAGTTTCATCCAAGGACGTCGCCGTTATCGGTGGACGATCTGTGTATGTAGTGACAGCCCCCTCTTTCAAGAATCCCTGCATTCTAGGCGGTCGAAGAGCTGTTTTCTTGTTTTTTTTTGTAGATATACTCCTTTGCGCGCGCGGCAGCTCTCGCAGATGCAATAACGAAACTTCTTCTTCTCGACACCCCAGTACTAGGGTGTAGTATGGTGTGTCCCGTGTTCCAGGTCTGCCTCGCTGAAATCCTTGTTCTGACGTTGTCACAATCCCAAGCTCCCTCAGACTTTCGCGTTGGTCAGTGTTTTTGTCATGCTTGAGGAAAGGACTCTCAGCGCCTTGGTTTCACCCTTCTAGCTTCCCACATACCTGTCCCATACCCCCGCCTCGTTCTTGATCGTGCTCCGTATGTATGTCTTTCCCTTCAGTAATGCCATCCACTCCCCGAAGTAGTCGTTTATGTGGACTATCAGTGTCGCCATTTGGAACAGAAATGTGGTCGTAGCTGTGATCGCAACAATCACATGGGTGATCAACAGTGCGTTCTTCATACAAAGTAAGCCCCCCATCTTTAGACAGTCAGGGACACCTTCCGATCTGGTTGGGCATCAGATATCGCGCAGGTGAATAGTCAATATTAGATATATTGGACTTTTCATGCTAACCCATCCAACAGCTCCGCTATGGAAGGGTGTTTCCCGGTGGTCACTGCACAGCGCTCAACATCAACGTCGCCGAAACGTCAATGATTAGCTCGTTTGTCACGGACATCATCTTGCTTATCATCATGCTCGTTGGTTTGTTTCGCCTTGACTCTTATCGGTCCGGTTCTGCAGTACCTACGGGACGTTTCTTGTGGAACCAGGTGGGATAGAGTCGATTCTCGCTCGCTGTGGTCCTCTCAATCCACTTCCGTGTTCTTTTTTCTAAGGGCGTCATTTGGCTCTTGCTTGCCACCGCTTTTGGAGTCGTGCCAACAGTGAGTCTGGCCAGTTTCTGGTACATCCCTTCTCATTTGATGTGCAGGTGTTTGCTTGCCTCAACCTAAATGGTAGCTTTTTTTCTCTCTTGTCTAACAACGAGAAATATTGATTGAGCTCGACTCTGTACCAAATATTAGAACCGCTCAGCACAGTACGTTATTGTGAGGGTTACTGGGTTTTGTGATTAACCGCAACGCAGATTTTTCGCTATCCTTGGATAGTCACGATGACAATCGCTTCCACGCGGATGTACCGCGGGTTGGATAATTTTCTATCCTCTGATTTGTACGACAATCATCTCTTTCTCTCTTCTCTACGCTCATTGCGCGAAAAAAAACCACTATAGCGGTCACGTATCATCCCATGAAGGTGGTCGCACAATCAGAAGCTCAGGGACTAGGGGTACCCCAGGCGTGCCAATCTTGCTTAATGGGGTAAGGATGGACGTGCACACAGCGCACAGGCGGCACAGCGCCTCCCTGACATCGCAGGCGATCCGACATAGCCTGGATAGCAATGAGGAAGGACAGCCGCAGGACAAGCCACATGAAATAGTATAAGACCAGCGTCAGCACATCTTCTAGATCAACACGAGTGGAAGTCATACGTGCGCCATCGGCTCCATCCAACTCCAACAGGGTCGGCGTCACTCCTGACTCCTGTCTCCTCTGTGTCCGCCCTCGTGCGACTTAGTATGCCACTCGCCTCTCTTCCAGGTTTCTGCTTCATACGGATATCTTTATGCCAGCCCCTCTAATGTAGGCTCTGTGCCCGCCTCTGCCCGAGCTGTAAGTCCTGATTCTCGGATTACTACGTAATACTTTGCCTTCTAATTTCGTATTTACTCTCCTTTCAATAATGTCACTCGTAGCTTCTAAAAGTACCACATACTAAATAGATCATTGTAATGCGACCAGTGTCTCGGATTCGCTCCCTCCCAAAAAGACGGAGAATCTCGAAGATCCGACATCAGGAATTACCCAATTTTGCTTTGGCAAACTTAGATCAGAGCCAATACGACACGTCGACAACAGTTACTTTAATGTTGTAAAGTTCATCATCGAGTTTCTGAAAATCTCAGAAGAAATGAATATAGGGAGATGAGTTGAAGTTCACGTGTCTATCAGTTGTCTGCCTTTGGGGAGCGGAAAGGGCGGCACGTGATGCATTCGTTTTGTCGTCCCAGCCACCCTCCCGCTTCCTCCTTCGGACTGCTCAAAGAACCTCCGTTCGGCTTCAATTTTTCCCAGCCACCACTCCCAGTTCATGTTCCAAAGAAACTTCCATGATGAGCCCCACGGTGGCAATCAGCCCACTTCAGGTGGTCGCACCCGCCCCGGACACCCGCATCTTCGATCGAGAAGCGCTACGCGCTCCTGCCCTTCGGCTGTGCAGACATAAGTATACAATGATAGTCTAAGAGTGGCCAAACTAAGTCTCAATAGTATTACCCGCGTGCCGACCTCTTCCCTTCCCACTGGCACGCCAAACGCTGTGAGCACAGAGCACGATCGTGGCTCACAAAGACTCACACGCTCTGGCAGTCTAGGACATATACTGCCTAACTTATGTGACTTATGACGTATGGTCAAGCATCACGTCCACTGAGTAATGGCCCTCTCTCCGTTCACGCCTGCACGGGCGAGTACTTCACTCGATTCCAACTTCGATTACTGGACCTGTACCACCGGCCATGTGGTGAACGGTAAAACGGTAGACCATGTCGCCGCAGCCTGTCCGCTACACGCTGAAGCAAGGCGCCGATCCTTTCACGCGATTTCTAATATTTCAATCTATGTTTTGATGTGCCGTCTTCGGCATGAAGGGATAGATGGGTTCCGTGCTCGAAAGCCTCGGGCACTTTCTGGGAACAACTCAGGGCTGCATTGCAGGGCTGATAAACTTCAAGGCCCACGTGGCGATCGCCAACTCGAAGAGTGCAGGGTTGCGCTTCAACATCATGATGCCGTTCCTTGTGCCGTTCACACACATGCTACGTATATGACACTTCTTTGTACTTACATTAGATTTACATTTAAAAAAAAGGTCTCAACGCCATTCTTACATGGCGATGTTGTGGTCCGCGGCCAGTTCAACGTTGAACGTACGGTGAACCCTTGGTTGAACCCATGTTGAAACTGACACCACTCACGTGCCCTGGATTGAGCACTGACCCAAAGAAGGGTCGATTTCAGTTGATCGATATGACACATTGAATTAGCGCTGGCGCCCAACTTACGCCCAGCCACCATCATGTTTTTGATTTATCAACATACAGTATAAGCTGTGTTCGTTTCTCTGGGGCTGTACACCTCTGCCGTTTCATCCCGAAGGAGGGCGAATTGTAAGCTGCAGATGCTATCATGCTATAGAGAATGATGCGACTTTTTCTCGGTAGCCGCGCTGCCCTCCTATTTGTGACCCGATCAGAGAATCATGCTGTGCGCCTATCTGTCAGACTCGTGACAGTGGCGAAATGAAATTGCCCATATCTTGGCCCATATCGTGTTCCGATAAGGCATCCGGTCATCTAGTCATCTAGAAGGGCAGTATCGTACGTCCCACGCGCCAAAGGAAGTTGGTATATAAGTGCGTATCAGATCCTTGTATGGATCACCGTTTCCCAGTCCAAGATACTTTCCACTTTACTCGATATCTTGTGCCAGGATGGTCAACTTTCACGATCCTGCTGTTGTGGCCAACGATCTCTGTGCGTGAAGTTCTACAGCTGTCTTTGGGGTTGGCGGTGTACTGATAGGGTTTTTTTCGTAAGTTGCACTCTTGAAGTTTTGGCTCGTTGTGGACGGTATCTTTCTGTGAGTCACCAATCTTTTCGCTCGTATCAAAACTCAATGGCTACGTTCCTAGCTGGGAGTTCTTCACGACTCTTAACTTTGAGTGGAGTTTCATCCGGGGACATCGCCGCTACCGGTGGACAATCTGGGTTTGTAGCGATAACCCCCTGGCTTCTGTGCGGTCGGAGAGCTGATTCTACCTTCTGTAGGTCTACTCCCTTTCGCGCCTAGCAGCTCTTGCGACCCTAATTACCGACCTCGTTCTTCTTAACCTCACCACCCCTTATGACTGTCAGGTGTGTACCATTTTCCAGGCTCGCGTGGCTGGAATCCTTGTTCTGACTTGTCACAATCCCAAGCTCTCAGAGACTCTCGCATTGGTCGGTGTTCTGCTTATACGGCTTCGAGAGAGAACTCTCAACGGCCTGGTTTCCCTCTTCTAGGTCTATGCATACCTGGCCCTCGCCGCCGCCTCGCTCTTGCTTATGCTCCGCATGTACGTCTTCTTCCCTTCGGTAATACGGTCTTCTCCCAGAAGCAGGCGCTCATGTCGGCCACCAGCGTTGCTATTTGGAACAGAAATGCCGTCGCAGTTGGGATCGCAGCCACCATATGGGTAATCAACTGTGCGTTCTTCATTCATGGTAAGTCCCAGTCTTTGGACAGTCAGGGCACCTTTCCAATCTGGTTGGCTTTCAGGTATCGCGCGGGTGAATAAGAAACATTTGTTTCAGGCCTTTCGTGCTGATCCTTACAACAGCTCCGATATGAAAGGGTGTTTCCCGGCGGCTACTGCACAGAGCGCAACGTCCAGGCCAGCAAAGCGGCAATAACTGTCTCGTTTCTTTCGAACGTCGCCTTGCTTATCATCATGCTCGTTGGCTTGTTCCGCCTTGACTGTCATCGACCCGGTGCGATGGCTACGGGACGATTCTTGTGGAACCAGGTGGGATAGAGTTGATCCTCACTCTCCGTGAATCGTTCAATTCACCTCAACGTTCTTTTTTCAAGGGCGTCATTTGGCTTTTGGTTGCCGTTGTTGCTGGAGTCGTGCCAACAGTGAGTCTGGCTAGTTTTTCATACACAACTTTGCTAATCTCATTTAATGTGCAGGTTTTTTCTCTCCTTAACCTGAATGGTACGCTTTGCTCTTTTCTAGAAACGAGAAATACTGATTGAGTTCGAATCTGCACCAAATATCAGAACCACTCAGCACGGTACGTTTTTGTTTGCTACACGTCGGGAAGTTACCAGTTTTTGTGACACACCGCAACACAGATGTTTCTCTTTCCCTGGGTAATGACGTTGGCAATCGCTGCCACGCGGATGTACCGTGGTTTGGATGACTTTTTATCCTCTGATGCGTACGGCATATGTTTTCCTATCTTCTCTATGCTCAGTGCTCACTGCATTAAAATCTCATTCTAGCTCACACGTACCCTATAGAAGTGGCCGCAAAATCCCCGACTCAGTGACTCAGGATACCTCAGCCATGCCAGTTTCACCCGATGGGATAGCTGTGAACGTACACACACACTCCTTGACGTCACAAGCGATCCGACCAGATAGTCTGGGCAGTGATATGGATAAACAGCTGGATGAAAAGGCGCATGAACTAGTGTAAGACGAGCATCAGCACATCTCCTAGATCAAACCGAGAGGAAGTTATGCGCTTTGTTATGCATGCACCACCAAGTCCACCTAGTATACCTTGCTACGTCAGCGGCCTCCTCTCTGCTCTGTGTCTACCCTCGTGCGACATGGTGCGCTTCTCGCCTCCATTTGGTACCAAATTTCAATACTATTTCGTTGTTCTGTCTCATACGGATATATATCATCGCTGTTGTGCCACCTCGAATGCAGGCTCTGTGCCTCCGCCCCGCCCCAAGCTGCCGGTCCTGATTCTTGATTACCACGCATACTGTACCTTTTGCTTCCACATCGCTAACTAATTCCCGTCAGTTGTAGCTTCCATGTACATATATGTAAGGCTTCCCGAACGTATCAATGCGACGGCGTCTCTAGAAAATATTGTACTGTATGATATTAAACCCTCTTCCCGAGAACCCTTACTTCAATTAACATCATGATGCGCGCTGTGTGAGCTTAGGCTGCGCAACGCAATTGTACTCATGGAGATACGACAAAACTTAAACTGAGAGCTCAACCGCCCAAGTTTCATCTTTACCGCGACACGACAATATCCACTTGAAGCATAAAGTTCGTCATTAAATCTCAAAATCAAGACAGAAAAGACGAAATATTGAAAGTTACCGAGCGCAAGGGAGTACATGGGATGGATCCGATTCCCATGGAGATAAAGTCATCCCCGGAAAGCCCCGAACTTGAACGTAGTTCATGTCTACTACAACCAACTTCCCGAACGATGTGAGCAAGGCTGTGAGTTACGATGTGATCCCGTCCAACTTGAATGCACTGCATGAATAGAGGCAGCGGATGTATTGATCGGGCTGCTTAGTCAACTAGTCAACCGGCGCTCCGTCTCCTCGTCAACGTACAACATACAACAGTTGGTTCTCTCGCTGTACACTCGGACACTACTCGGACCCTTTCATCCCGAAGATAACTTTTTGCAGTAGAAACTCGAATGCTAGAGAAAGAAACATAGTAGTAAGTAGTAGGGCATCGACCTTGTGGTCCCAGTCTTATCAGCCAGGTGCCATGCTGTTCGCAATTGAATGCCAAGCGCAGTGCATCGTGGTCTGGCTTTGGCGTCGATTTCGGAGTCGCTGGTGGCGTATCTGTCAAGAATGTCACGAGGTGATATCAGCGCACAGCGGTTTTGGCAAATGCCCTTCATTATGCGTTGTTCCGGCACAGCAAGGCATTCCACAATCTTGATTCTTGCAGGGCGGTATCGTACGTCCCACAGGTCCGAGCCGAGGATCCGAGGGAAGGGCTCCAATATAAGTATATCTCAAGTATGGATCGACTTTCCAAAGTCAAGATCCCCCCCACTTACCCTACTTCTTGTCTGCCAGTGTCAGGGATGGTCAACTTTCACGATACAGCTGTAGTCGCCACGGATAGCCGTGCGTGCAGTTTTGGAGCTTCATCTGGAATTTGACAGCATAATGATCGGATTTTTCGGAAGTTGCAACCTCGAAGCTTTGGCACGTTGTGAATGGCCTCTTTCTGTGGGTCTGCTTGGCGCAATCTTTCCTTTACAATATCACTAACTCGAAGGGTAATTTTACAGCTGGGAGTTCTTTACGACTCTCGACTTTGAGTGGAGTATCGTTCAAGGGCGTCGCCGCTATCGGTGGACAATCTGGGTATGTAGTGATAGCCCCCGCTTTCAAGAATACCTGCATTCTGAGCGGTCTGACTCGTCGGAGAGCTGATTTTTGCTTTTCGTAGATCTACTCCTTTTCGCGCGTGGCAGCCCTCGTGGATGTAATTACTAAATTCATTCTTCTCGACACCCGAATACTAGACTGTAAGGTATGTGCCGTGTTTCAGGTCCTCCTGGCCGAAAACTCGTTCTGACTTTTTACAATTCCAAGCTCTCTGAGATTCTCGCGTTGGTCGGTGTTTTTGTCATGCTTGAGGTAAATAACTCTCAGCGCCCTGGTTTCACTCTTCTAGTTCCCCACATACCTGGCTCAAGCCGCCGCCTCATTCTTGATCGTGCTCCGTATGTATGTCTTTCCCTTCAGTAATGCCATCCTCGCCCCGAAGCAAGTGTTAATGTAGTGGGCCATCAGTTTCGCCATTTGGAACCGAAATGTAGTTGTAGTTGTGATCGCAACAACCACGTGGGCGATCAACGGTGCGTTCTTCATTCAAGGTAAGTCCCCATCTTTAGGCTGTTAGACAGTTAAGGACACCCTCCCGATTTGGTTGGGCATCAGGTATCTCGCATGTGAATGATAAATTTCGGATCTATTGGACTCTTTGTGCTAATCCTTTCGACAGCTCCGCTTTAAAAGGGTGTTTCCCGGTGGCTACTGCACAGCGCTTAACATCAACACCGCCAAAGCGACAGTGATTGTCTCGTTCGTCACGGACATCATCTTGCTTGTCATCATGCTCGTTGGTTTGTTCCGCCTTGAAGCTTGTCGGCCCGGTGCAATGGCTACGGGACGTTTCTTGTGGAACCAGGTGCGATAGAGTTGAGCCTCGCTTGCTCTAGTCCTCTCAATCTACTTTCGTGTTCTATTTTCTAAGGGCGTCATTTGGCTCTTTCTTGCTACTTTCGCCGGAGTCCTGCCAACAGTGAGTCTGGCCAGCTTTTGGTACATCCCCTTTCATTTGATATGCAGGTGTTTGTTTGCCTCGACTTAAATGGTAGTTTTGTTCTCTCTTGTCTAAAATTATAAATATTGACTGAGCTCGACTCTGTACCAAATATCAGAACCACTCAGCATAGTACGTTCTTGTGAAGTTTGCTGGTTTTTGTGACTTACCACAACACAGATGTTTCGCTATCCTTGGATAATCACAATGACAATCGCTTCCACGCGGATGTACCGTGGTTTAGATAACTTTCTATCGTCTGATACGTGCGACAATTCTCTCTTCCTCTCTTCTATACGCTCACTATGCGAAAAAAGCCATTTTAGCGTCCACATACCTACCAATCCTGCAGTCGTGCCAATTTCGCTCGATGGGATCAGGGTGGACGTACACACAGCCCACAGCCACTCGCTGACACCACAGGGGATCCGACATAGTCTGGACGGTAATATGGACGGACCACCCCATGACAAGCCACGTGAAGTAGTGTAAGACCAGCATCAGCACATCTTCTAGATCAACCGAGAGGAAGTCATACGTGCGCCACCGGCTCCATTCAACCACCAGATCCGCCACTGACTGCGTCGGCGCCATACCTCACTCGGAGTCACTCCTCTGGTCCACTCGTGCGAGTCGGTGCGACATAGTACGCCACTCGCCTCTCTTCAAGCTTCAGTTCCAGGTTCAATTCCGTTGTTCTGCTCCATACGGATTTTATATACCCTGCCCTCTGTGTCCGCCCCGCTATGAGCTGCCAGTCCTGATTCTTGGATTACTACATTACTTTTTAATTTCGTATTACTCTCCCAAAGACACCTTTCCCCTTTCATGAATATCACTCGTAGCTCTAAAAGTACATATATGAGGTCCTAACAGATTGATGCGACCGGCATCTATTGGCAGCATTGGCTCCCCGCGGGCCCGCGAGAATCTTGGAGATCCGGCATCAGGGACCTTAAAATTACCCAATTTACCGTAGCAAAGTTAAACTGCGATTATAAGTTCATCTTCACTACAATACGACATTATCTATTGAAGTCTAAGTCCGACTCGTAATGTTCGTCGTCGAATTCTTAATCAATTTCTGAAAATCTTTGAAGAAATGAAATTTACCGTGATCAGAGATGTCCTCTCACATGCAGTGACTTATGAATTACGTCCGCTGAGTAATGGGTACAATAGTACTCCTCTCCGTTTACGCCTTCACAGTCGAGTGGTGTACTTCGATTACGGGACCCGCGTTTATGTGTGAGCCGTTCAAACGGGCGCACCATGTCGCAGGCTCCAACTCGCACCCATAGCCAAGCGAGGCGCTGATTCTTTCAATGCGATCTGTGGCGAATTGGGCGAGCGTGCATGTGATTATGCGGGCCAGGGAAGTGGTATGACAACGTCGACGGCATCGTCTGGCAGGTTGACGTCCTCAGGGCGGAGGACAGTGACGAGTACAGGTTATGTTCCTTAAGGTAGTGCAAGAAGCGGAAAAGGTTGTTCTTGCGAACTCGAAAGTCCTTGTATGATGCAGTCGAGACGTTTAGGCAAGCGATGAAAGGTGGAGCAGAGAGTGATGTCCTGAGAGAAAGTGATAACATTCCCGTGCGTTTTGAATCGCCCACCCTTGCTCATCCACGTGAAAAAGCACGGGTGAGTGCACGAACGAGAGTCTAGAGAGGACGAACGCACCTCATTATGGCACCTAGCGCAGAGCGTGTCGTGAGGCGACATCCCGTGATAACGCTCCAGAGTCCAAACACAGAGCACATTCGTGCACGTTGTCGCCAATATCACGAATACGAAAGGTGTGAATGGCATCTTGATGGAGCATGGGCAAGCATGGAGGAGGCGCAGCAGCGAGAACGTCGTCCTCGTTGATCCGGGTTGTGCGACGGTGCCGCGGCAGCCGGTTTGCACGGGAGCGGCGCTGCCTGGCTCGATTGGCGTCACACACACGATTAAAACGAAGGGGGATGGGCAAATTTCTACCTGCATGGGGTCGTCGGGAGGGGGCAATTTAGGAGACATGCGGTCGCTGTGGCGAAGACGAAAGCGGGCGCGGTATTCTGTTTGTCTGAGACGGTGAAGGTCCAACTCATGGACGCGTCAAGCGCTTTTGTCAGGTCAGCTGTGCAGTGGGAGGCACGGCAGCGCACTGCGACGAGTGCGAAAGTCGCGCTTGGCGTTCGTGATGGAGCATTCTCTCTCTGGAAGGTCGAGCGTCGGGGTCGGGGCCGGGGCGAGCGTTCTGATGCCGATAGCGTCTTTGGGTTCTCCTCACCATGGAGAGGGGGAAATGAGAGGACGACGACGAATACGGGCGGCACGGGCGGCGGAACGACGCAGGGAGGGACGAGAAATATTGACTGAGTTTGAATCTGCGTCAAATATCCGAACCATTCAGCACGGTACGTTCTTCGTCGAAGGGTTACCAGTTTTTGTGACTCACTGCAACACAGACTTCTCTTTTCCCTGGATAATCACACTGACAATCGCTACCACGCGGATGTACCGCGTTGGATGACTTTTTATCCTCTGATAGTACGTACGACATTATGTCTTCCTCTTTCTCTATGCTCACTGCTCACTAAAATCCCATTGTAGCTCACACGTACCCAGCTGTGCCAATTCCACTCGATGGGATAGTGGCGAACGTACACACACTCCTTGACGTCACAAGCGATCAGACCTAGTCTGGGCAGTGATATGGATAAACAGCTGGAAGAAAAGTCACATGAACTAGTGTAAGACGAACATCAGAACATCTCCTAGATCAGCACGAGAGGAGTTATGCACTTTGTTGTGCGCGCAGCACCAAGTTCACCTAGCACCCCTTGCTACGTCAACATCCCCTCTGCTCTGTGTCTACCCTCGTGCGACATGGTGCGCTTCTCGCCTCCATTTGGTACCAGATCTCAATACTCTTTCGTTGTTCTGTCTCATGGATATATATCATCGCTTGTGTGCCACCTCGAATGCAGGCTCTGTGCCTCCGCCCCGCCCCAAGCTGCCGGTCCTGATTCTTGATTACCACGCATACTGTACCTTTTGCTTCCACATCGCTGGCCCATCCTGTCAGTTTTAGCTTTTCAACCCACATGTACACATAAGGCTCCCCGAACGCATCAATGTAAACAGCGTCTCAGATTGGCTGATTTGACTCCAGAAAACGTCGTATGACAGGACGCCCTCTTCCCGAGAGAACCGCGTATTCCAATTAACATCCATGATGCGCACTGCGCGAGCCGCGCGACGCAACTGTACCAAGATGAAGTCTGATGGAGTCTAATGGACATCCGACAAGAACTCAACCACTCGGGTTTCATCTTCACTACGACACGACAATATCCACTTGAAGCAATAAGGTTCACCATCAATTCTCTCAAATTAAGACAGAAAAAACAAATAATACAATAGCACTGGGAGTGCGAAGGGGACATGGGATGAATCCGATCACCATGGACATAAAGTCATCCCCGGAAAGCCTAGTTCATGCCCACTACGACAGAATTCTCACACGAAGCCCAGGACATATAAATTAGGTGAGTTGTGATGTTGCTTCCATGCATCACGTCCTAAAATCTGATTCCGAATAATCCGATTCATCTAGTAGTCAACCGGCGCTCCTCCACTGGCATTCAGTAACTGCGCTTTCGGATTTTTTAAAATACAATCATCGGCGATACATCCGGTAGTTCCCATCAATAACTGCTGGTCCGCCGCTGCAAGCTGCAACTTCAACTTGAAACTTGAAGCTTGAAGCTTGAATTCGGGCTGTGCGGCTACGCCTGTTGCTGCCTCTCCTCGGTGCAAACGCGAGCAGAGGTTTCTCGTGCCCTACCCCCACCCTTGCGAATGGGAGGGGTTCTGTTTTCTTTTCATGCCGCCAGAGCCACCCCTCCCTCGCCCATGTGAGCGGTTTGTTCAAGGGTTTGTTTCCCCTTCGGATTCATACCATTGTGTCCCCTGCCCCCGCCCACGTCTGTCCCACATCCTTCTGCGCCGCACCTGGGCACTCCAACCCCTGTGCCCCATCTCTGCGTCGATGCCCTCGCTCCTGCGCACTGCGCCGGTACCCCCTCCCCACTGCGTCCATGTCCCCGGACCCCGACCCTGCATCGGCGCTGTCCTGCGGCGATGCCCCTGGCCTCTACCCACTACGTCTGCGCCTCTGGCTCTGTATGAGCGCCGCCACCCCTTCAGTGCCCCCTCCCACTGCGTGCTGCGTCTGCGCCCCCTGTGCCCCTCTCCCTCTCCCACTTCTGCACCACCCTTGTGTCTGTACGTGCCTGCGTTGTCCCTTGTGTTGCCCCAATCTCCCCTCCCTCGCCCCAAATACGAGCGGAGGAGTTTGTTCTTTGTATTTTTTAGATAGCTTCAAGTTGTATATAGTATTACATTGGTATCTTTATATGACCATGGCAAATGGTCACTGGATTTTGGGACACCGGAGTATGCCGGATTCTGGCGGCCCGCACATGACCCAATGGAATAAAAAAAAGGTTGACCGCGGCCAACATTTTCCGAAAACGGTGTAAGACGGACAACTTCTCTTGAATTCTCTCCGTATATCTCCGCGTCTCTTTCTTTGCTGTACACCTGTGCCCTTTCATCCAAAAAGGAGGGAAATTTTGCAGTACGAATGGTGATAGGCCATCGACTTTCGGTCCCTGTCTTATCAGCCATGATGCATGATGTCCTCCTGTTACCAATGCATCGCCGGTGACGTATCGCCTATTTGCCCAGAACGCCACGACGATCAGCGCGCAGTGGTTTCGGCAAATACCCCATGTCATGTGTTGTTCCGGTACAGCCGCAATATGCCGCAATCTTGCTTCTTGAAGGCGGTATCATACGTTCCCAATATAAATACACCTCAAGTGCCATATGGGTCCGAGTCCCTGCTTTCCAAACTCAAGATCCCCTCCGAGCCCACTTACCCTACTTCTCGTCTGCCAGTGTCAGGATGGTCAACTTTCGCGATCCTACTGTAGTCGCCTTGGATAGCCGTACGTACAGTTTTGAGCTTCATCTGGAATTTAACTGCATAATGATTGTATTTTTTTGAAAGTTGCAACTTCGAAGCTTTGGCACGTCGTGAATGGCCTCTTTCTGTGGGTCTGCTGGCGCCAATTTTTTCCTTTTACATAATATCACCAACTCGAAGAGTAATTTTACAGCTGGGAGTTCTTCACGACTCTCGACTTTGAGTGGAGTATCATCCAAGGACGTCGTCGCTATCGGTGGACGATCTGGGTATGTAGTTATAGCCCCCGGTTCAAAAATACCTGGATTCTGGGCGGTCGGAGAGCTGATTTTTGCTTTTTGTAGGTCTACTCCTTTTCGCGCATGGCTGCCCTCGCAGATGTAATAACCAAATTCGTTCTTCTCGACACCCAAGTAGGCTGTGAGGTATGTGCCGTGTCCCAGGTCCGCTTCACTGAAAAACTCATTCTGACTTTGTCGCAATCACAAGCTCTCTGAGATTCTTGCGTTGGTCGGTGTTTTTGTCATGATTGAGGAGATAATTCTCAGCGCCCTGGTTTCACTCTTTTAGTCCCCCACATACCTGGCGCAAGCCGCTGCCTCAGTCTTGATCGTGCTCCGTATGTATGTCTTTCCCTTCAGTATCGCGATCTCGCCGTAGGTGTTTATATAGGCTATCAGTTTCGCCATTTGGAACAGAAATGTGGTCGTAACTGTGATCGCAACAACCATGTGGGTGATCAACGGCGCGTTCTTCATTCAAGGTAAGTCCGCCATCTTTACTAGACGGAACAGCCTTTCGATCTGGTTTGGCATCAGGTATCTCGCAGGTGAATAATAAATTTTAGATATACTGGACTTTTCGTGTTAACTCTTCCGACAGCTCCGCTATAAAAGGGTGTTTCCTGGTGGCTACTGCACGGCCCTCAACATTAGCAACGCCAAGGCGACAGTGATCGCCTCGTTCGTCACGGACATACTCTTGCTTGTCATTATGCTCGTTGGTTTGTTCCGCCTTGAATCCTATCGGAAAGGTGCAATGGCTACCGGACGTTTCTTGTGGAATCAGGTGGGATAGAGTCGATGCTCGCTTGCTGTGGTTTTCTCAATCCACTTCCGTGTTCTTTTCTCCAAGGGTGTGATTTGGCTCTTTCTTGCTACTTTCGCTGGGATCCTGCCGACGGTGAGTCTGGCCAACTTTTGGTACATCACATGATTCACATCTCCTTTCATTTGATATGCAGGTGTTTGTTTGCCTCGACCTAAACGGTAGTTTTTGTTCTCTCTTGTCTAGCAACCATAAATATTGATTGAGTCCGACTCTGTACCAAATATTAGAACCGCTCAGCACTGTACGTTCTTGTGAGGGCACTGGTTTTGCGACTCACCGCAACACAGATTTTTCGCTATCCTTGGATAATCACAATGACAATCGCTTCCACACGGATGTACCGCGGATTGGATAACTTCCTATCCTCCGATACGTGCGACAGTTATCTGTTTCTCTCTTCCTTATGCTCACAGCTTGAAGAAACCATTTTAGCATCCAAGTATCTACTCCAACCATGCCAGTTTCGTTTGATGGGATAATGGTGGACGTGCACACAACCCACAGCCACTCGCCGACATCACAAGGGATCCGACGTAGCCTGGATAGTAATACGGAAGGACAACCGCAGGACAAGCCACATGAAATAGTGTAAGACCAGTATCACCACACATTTTATATCAACACGAGAGGAGGTCATACGTGCGCCACCGGCTCCACGCAACTATCAGATCCCCCATTCGCCACGTCAGCGCCGCTTCTCACTGCTGTCCACCCTCGTGCGACATAGTACGCCACTCGCCTCTTCCAGGTTTCAACTTTCGTTGACCTGTTTCATACGGATATTTATAAGCTACCCCCTTTAATGCGGGCTCTGTGCCCGCCCCTCCTTGCTTGAGTCCTGATTCTCAGATTACTACTTTATCGTTTAATTTGGTAATACTCTCCCTTTCTCCTTTCATGAATGTCACTTGTACCTCCTAAATGTGCATATATAGGGTTCCCTTTACGGATTAATGCGACCAGTGTCTCGGATTGCCCTAGCAAACTTAGAATTGTGTTTAAGTTCATCTTCTCTACAATACGACAATATCCGGTTGAAGTCGTAAGGTTCGTCGTCGAAGTTCTGAAAATCTTGGAAGAAACGAAATTGAATGTGGATCAGAAATGTCCACCTTCTCACCCAGAAATCACGTCGAGCAATGGGGTACAAATGGCATTCCTACCCGTTTACGCCTTCACGCGCTTCCCGTTCCGAGGTTCGACGAGTACACCAATCACGGGCCCAATGCAGGACCCGGATCACCGCTTATGTGGTGAAACGTGAACCGTCCAAACGGCACGTCACTGCATGTATGTCTGAACGGCGAAGCGAGGCGCCAATTCTTTCAGCAATACAACGTATGTCTTCCAACCCACAAAGGATGGGGAATCTGCGCTCGGCCACTTCTAGCGCTAACGCAGGCCTGTTTAAAGCATACACGCCACCAAAAGACTCGCGATAACCGGGCTTCGGAGGTCGCGTCAGGCAGGGTTGCACTTCAACGCTTCAACTTGACCCTTGAACACGTTGTTCACGTACCGTCTCACTACATTAGTTACAGTTCAGATTCAAAATAAATCTTGAAACAAAAAACGAGCTGTCGTTCTCACATGACGTGATTAGACACACGTGCGCTACACGTGCTCTTAATTTTGGCACGCCTCTGACCCAAAAAGGGTCCATTTGTGTTGATATGAGGTTGACCACTGCATTGAACTTGGCATTGAACTGGCGCTTAGCGCTCAACGTACGCTCAACCGCCATCATGTCGTTGATCATCAACATATAGCTGTGCTTGCGCCTTTTCATCACAAAGGAGGGCAAATTCTTGAAGTCCAAATACTGGAGAAAGGAAGACAAGCATCGACCTTTTCTTAACAGCCACGCTGCCCTCCTGTTCGCGATGCATCGTGACTCGACCTGAGTATCATGCTGTGCCCTCAACTGTCAGGACCAGTACGGTGATCAGCGCTCAGTGACAGTGGCGAAATGAAATTGCCTATATCACGCTCCGGGCAGGCATCTCGCCAAGCATCTCGCCATTCAGGAGGGCAGTATCGTACGCCCCACAGCCTAAGGCAAGTAGACCAATATAAGTGTGTATCAATTCTGTATGAACCACTGCTTTCCAATCCAATACCTTTTCCGCTCACCCAATATCTCGCCTATTAGGATGGTCAACTTCCAAGATCCTGCTGTTGTGTACAATGAACTCCGTGCGTATAGTTTTAAAGCTGCTTCTGGAAATTGAGAGCGTATTGATGGCGTTTTTTCTCTCTCGTAAGTTGCACTCATGAAGTTTTGGCTTGTTGTGGATGGCATCTTTCTGTGAGTCACCGACTCACCACTCTTCCGTTCTTACAGAATATCACTAACACAAAGGGCTACGTTTCTAGTTGGGATTTTATCACGACTCTTGATTTTGAGTGGAGTATCATCCAAGGACGTCGCCGCTACCGGTGGACAATCTGGGTCTGTAGTGATACCCCTAGCTTCTGGGCGGTCGGAGAGATGATTTGTTCTTTTGTAGATCTACTCCCTTTCGCGTATGGCAGCTCTTGCGAACGTAATTAATAACCTCATTCTTTTTAACCTCAACACCCCATTTAACTGTCAGGTGAGTGCTGTATTCCAAGCTCGCCTGGCTGAATTCCTCGTCCTGACTTATCACTTTCCCAAGCTCGCCGAGACTCTCGCGTTCGTCAGTGTTTCTGCTTGTCGAGCCTCAGGGAGAGAACTCTCAGTTGCTTACTTTCACTCTTGCAGGCCCTCGCATATTTGGCCCTCTCCGCTGCCTCATTCTTACTTGTGCTCCGCATGTACGTTTTCCTCCCTATAGTAGTACAATCCTCTCTCCGAAGTAGGTGTTTAAAGAGGTCACCAGCGTCGCCATTTGGAAAAGAAATGTGATCGCAACCGGGATCGCAGCCACCATATGGGTAAATAACGGTGCGTTCTTCATTCGAGGTAAGTCCCCATCTTTGGACAGTCAGGGGCACCCTTCCGATTTGATTGGGTATCAGGTATCTCGCGAGTGAATAAGAACCATTTATTTGTGGTCTTTCGTGTTAACCCTTCCGACAGGTCCGTTATGAAAGGGTGTTTCTCGGCAACTACTGCCATCCACTCAACGTCCAGGACTTCAAAGTGTCAATGATCATCGCGTTTCTTACGGACATCTTCTTGCTTATCATCATGCTCGTTGGCTTGTTCCGCCTTGACTGTCATCGACCTGGTGCATTAGCTACGGGACGTTTTTTGTGGAACCAGGTGCGATAAAGTTGATCCTCGTTGCCGTGATTCTCTCAATTCACTTCCATGTTCTTTTTTTAAGGGTGTCATTTGGCTTTTGCTCGCCATCGTTGCTGGAATCGTGCCAACAGTGAGTCCGGCTAGTTTCTCATACATGTTTTTGCTATTCTCACTTGATGCGAAGGTGTTTGCTTGCCTCGACCTGAATGGTACTTTTTGTTCTTTCTTGTCCAGAAATGAGAAATACTGATCGAGCTCGAATCTGCGCCAACTATCAGACCCACTCACCATGGTACGTTCTTGTTTGCTAAGCGTGGAAGAGTTACCAGTTCTTATGTGACTTACCGCAAACATAGATTTTTCTCTTTCCCTGGGAAATCACAATGACTATCGCTGCCTCGCGGATGTACCGCGGTTTGGATGACTTTTTATCATCTGATGTGTATGGCAACTCATACCCTCTTCTTCATCTATACTCACTGCATGAAAATTCCATAGCTCACACGTACCCTATAAAAGTGGTCGCAGAATCTCAGACTCAGGGACCCGGGGTACCTCAACCATGCCAATTCCACCCAATGGGATAGCGGTAAACGTACACACACACTCCCTGACGTCACATGCAATCCGACCTAGTCTGGGCAGTGACATGGATGGACAGCCGCACGAAAAGCCACATGAATCAGTGTAAGACGAGCATCAGCACATCTCTAATATCAACACGAGAGGAAGTTATGCGCTTGGTTATACGTGCTCCATCAAGTCCACCTAGCACCCTTGCCACGTCGGCGCCACTCCTCTCTGCTCTATGTCTACCCTTGTGGGCGCTTCTCGCCTCCATTTTATGTCAGGATTCGATCCCAATTATACGATTTTATTCTGTCTCATGGATATTTATCATCCCTTTCACTTCCGAGTTCACTTCCGTATCTTTGACCCATTCCCGTCAGTCGTAGACTCGTAGCTTCCAAACCTACATGTACATATAAGGCTCCCCGAACGTATTAACGTAAACAGCATTCGGATTGGCTCCAGAAAACTTTATACGACAGTACGTTCCCTTCCCGAAAGAACCGCGTACCTCAATTAACATCGCACTGCTGCGGAACGCAATTGTACTCTGATTGAGATCCGGCAAAACTTAAATTAAGAGCTCAACCGCTCAAGTTTCACCTTCACTACGACACAACAATATCCACTTGAAGCGTAATGTTCATCAAATCTCTGAAATCAAGACAGAAAAGAGGAAACATAGTACCGAGAGCGCAAGGGAGGACATGGGATGAATCCGACTCCCATGGACTCGGAGATAAAGTCATCCCCCGGCCGGAAGTACCCGGGCCGAACTTGAATGTAGTTCACATGTCAACAACTACGACGACCGAATTCTCACACGCAGCCCAGGACAAACTGTATACGTGAGTTATGATCATGCATCCACGTCCAATGCATGAATAGGGGCACAGGTCCGTAGTAAACGTCTGCTTAGTCAACCGCGTCCCTTGGCGGCTCCTCCAATTCAATGCATTCATCAAGTCGTCGGAATCTATCATCATGTCGTCCGAATCCATCAACATTTCTCTCGCTGTACAGTTGTCCCTTTCATCCTGGAGGACAATTTTTGCAGTACAAATGCTAGAGAACGGAACATAGTAGTAGGCATCGACCTTGTGGTTCCTGTCTTAGTATTATCGTCCATGATGCCCTCCTGTTCGCAACCCATCATGGTTTGGCTGGCGTCGACTTCGCTGGTGGCGTATCTGTCAAGAACATTACGAGGTGATATCAGCACGCAGTGGTTTTGGCAAATACCCTACAACATGCGTCGTTCCGTATAGTAAGGCATTCTTGATTCTTGAAGGGCGGTATCGAGGGTCCGAGGGAAGGTTCCCAATATAAGTATAACTCAAGTTCTATATGGATCTCTACTTTCCAAAGTCAAGATCCCCTCCACTTACCCAACTTCTTGTCTGCCTAACTCTGCCAGTGTCAGGAATCCAACTCAGGATGGTCAACTTTCACGATCCTACTGTAGTCGCCATTGATAACCGTGCGTACAGTTTTGGATCTTCATCTGGAATTTTACAACATAATGATTGTATTTTTTTTGAAAGTTGCGACTTCGAAGCTTTGGCACGTTGTGAATGGCCTCTTTCTGTGGGTCTGCTTGATGCCAGGAAAATATCACTAACTCGAAGGGTAATTTCACAGCTGGGAGTTCTTCACGACTCTCGATTATGAGTGGAGTTTTATCCAAGGACGCCGCCGCTATCGGTGGACGATCTGGGTATGTAGTGATGGCCCTCTTTCAAAAATCCCTGCATTCTGGGCGGTCGGGGAGCTAATTTTTGTAGATCTACTCCTTTTCGCGCATGGCAGCCCTCGCAGATGTAATTACCAGATTTGTTCTTCTCGACACGCAGGTAGGCTGTAAGGTATGTACCGTGTTCCAGGTCCCCCGGCTGAAAACCTCATTCTGACTTTCACAATCCCAAGCTCTCTGAGATTCTCGCGTTGGTCGGTGCTTTTGTCATGCCTGAGATGAATCCGAGTCTCAACGCCCTGGTTTCACTTTTCTAGTTTCCCACATACCTGGCCCAAGCCGCCGCCTCATTCTTGATCGTGATCCGAATGTATGTTTCTCCCTTCAGTTATGCCATCCTCGCCCCGAAGTAGGTGTTTATGTAGGCTATCAGTGTCGCCATTTGGAACAGAAATGTGATCGTAATTGTGATCGCAATAATAATGTGGGCAATCAACGGTGTCTTCTTCATTCAAGGTAAGTCCCCCATCTTTAGACAGTCAGGGACACCCTTCCGATCTGGTTGGGCATCAGGTTTCTCGCAGCTCCGCTACAAAAGGGTGTTTCCCGGTGGCTACTGCACGGCCCTCAACATCGGCAACGCCAAAACGACAGTGGTTGCCTCGTTCATCACGGACATCATCTTGCTTGTCATCATGCTCGTTGGTTTGTTCCGCCTTGAATCCCATCGGAAAGGTGCAATGGCTACGGGACGTTTCTTGTGGAACCAGGTGCGATAGGGTTGATCCTCGCTGGTTATGGTCCTCTCAATCCACTTCTGTATTATTTTTTCCAAGGGCGTGATTTGGCTCTTTCTGGCTACTTTCGCTGGGATCGTGCCGACGGTGAGTTTGGCCAGCTTTTGGTGCATCCCGTTTCATTAGATATGCAGGTGTTTATTTGCCTCAACTTGAATGGTACTTTTTTGTTCTTGTCCAACAACGATAAATATTGATTGAGCCCGACTTCGTACCGAATATCAGAACCGCTCAGCACAGTACGTTTTTGTGAGGATTACAGGTTTTTGTGACTGACTGCAGCACAGATTTTTCGCTATCCTTGGATAATCACAATGACAATCGCTTCCACGCGGATGTACCGCGGATTGGACAACTTTCTATCGTCTGATATGTGCGACAATCATCTCTTTCTCTTCTCTACGCTCACCGAGTGAAAATAGCCATTTTAGCGTCCACGTACCTACTGGTCCCACTCCAACCATGCCAATTTCATTCGAAGGGATAAGGGTGGACACGCACACAGCCCATAGCCACTCGTTGACATCACAGGAGATCCCACATAGCTTGGACAGTAATATGGATGGACAACCGCAGGAAAAGCCACGTGAAATAGTGTAAGACCAGAATCAGCACATCTTCTAGATCAACACGAGACTCGCTGCGTCGGCGTCTTGGTCGGCGCCACTCCTCACTCTGTGTCCACCGGCGCCATGAGCTTCTAGTCCTGATTCTCGAATTACTACTTTACTTTTAATTCCGTATTACTCTCTTTTCCCCTTTCATGAATGTCATTCATAGCTCCTAAAAGTACCTATATCAGGTTTCTTAAATAGTTTAATGTGACCAGCGTCTCGGATTGGCTCCCCACGAGATGGAGAATCTTGGAGCCTGATCCGGAATCAAGAGACCCCAAATAGCCCTAGCAAACTTAAACTGAGAGTTTAAGTTCATCTTCACTACAATACGACGGCGCCCAGTTGAAGTCGTAAGGTTCGTCGTAAAAGTTCTGAAAATCTTATAAGAAATGAATTTGCTGTGGATCAGAATCATCATCAGACAGTCGGACTCATCGTAGATGTCCACATTCTCAGATCTCAGATCTCACACGCAGTCCATGTGGATTATGATCAAGAATCGGTACTAATGACCCCCTGTTTACTTGAGTACACCACTCGATTCCGACTTCAAACACAGGACCTGCGCTTATGTGTGAGCCGTCCAAACGACGCACCGTGTCGCAGTCTACATGCCGAAGCGAGGCGCCGATTCTTTCACCAATCCCATGTACTTGCCCATGTATGTCTTCCGTCTCTGGTACGAAGGAAGGCAGGTCCGCGCTCGGCCACTTTCTGGCGTTGACCTAGGCCAGTTCAAGGCACAGAAGTTGCGAAAAGACTCACGATAACCTGACCAGCTGTTCACGTTGGGGGGGGGGGGGGTCCTGACCTACAGTCCTCCACCGCTTCAGATCGAGTCCTAGCGCGGTATCTGCAGAAGTATCCCGCTTTGAAGCAAGCCAACGATGTTACGGTGATGTTATACCTCTTCTTTTCTCTGACACCCTGGAGTCCGTGCCCCCACACTCACACTCGCTCTGATGCCCCTACCTTCAATTGGTCCCTACACTACAATCTTGCGTGGCTCCCCATTTACCCACCTTGGACACTCCCAAATGTCACCTAGTACTTCCCCATACCTTGAGTTCACGTAGTAAGGTAGCTACGTGACCGTGTCTGTATGGTGTCTTCGTTTTAACCTGCAGGGGTGCATCACGTTGTGTCAGCGTCACCGGTCCGAGAACCCCGACGATAGATCCTAGCCTCCGGTGTGTTGTAGACCGGTTGGCCCGGCTGGCACTACATACTCACGTGCCCCTTTTTCAGTACGCTTCTGACCCCAAAGAGGGTCAATTTCGGTTGACATCACGTTGACATGGCACTGAATCAGCGCTTAGCGCTCAACGTACGCTCAACCGCCATCAAGGGGTCGTTGATTTGGATTTCATCAACATATGCTGTGTTCCTTTCTCTGGGGCTGTAAACTTGTCCTTTTTTCGTCAAAAAGGGGGGCAAATTCTTCGAGTGCAAATGCCTTGGCAAATGCTGGAGAAAGGAAGACAAAGCATCGACCATTTCTCAACGGCCACGTGGCCCACGCGGCCCTCCAGTTCGCGATGCATCGTGACTCGGGTGTCATCTTGTGTCCCCATCTGTCAGGACTAGTGCCGTGATCAGCGCTCAGTGACAGCCACAAAATGAAATTGCCCATACCATGTTCCGAATAGGCATCTCGCCATCCAGATGGGCGGTGTCGAATGCCCCACAGCCTAAGGGAAGTTTACCCAATATAAGTGCGTATCAGATCCTGTGTGGATCACCGTTTCCCAATCCAAGGTTCTTTCCGCTTACCCGATATCTTGTCTGCCAGGATGGTCAACTTCCACGATCTTGCTGTTGAGGCCAATGATGGCAGTGCGTATGCTTTTACAGCTGTCTTTGGGGTTGGGAGCGTATTGATGGGTTTATATTCGTAAGTTGCACTTTTGAAGTTTTGGCTCATTGTGGATGGTATCTTTCTGTGAGTCACCGATCTTTTCGCCCTTACAGAATATCGCTAACTCAAAGGCTACGTTCCTAGCTGGGAGTTCTTCACGACTCTTAACTTTGAGTGGGATATCATCCGAGGACATCGCCGCTATCGGTGGACAATCTGGGTCTGTTAGCGATGGCCCCTGGCTTCTGTACGGTCGGAGAGCTGATTTTTCCTTTTATAGGTCTACTCCCTTTCGCGCCTAGCAGCTCTTGCGACCGTAATTACCAACCTCGTTCTTCTTAACCTCACCATCCCATATGACTGTCAGGTGTGTGCCATGTTCTAGGCTCGCCTAGCGGAAATCATTGTTCTGACTTGTCGCAATCCAAAGGTCTCAGAGACGCTCGCGTTGGTCGGTGTTCCTGCTTGTCCGGCTTTGAGGAGAGAACTGTTAACGGCTCGGTTTCACTCTTCTAGGTCTTTGCATACCTGGCCCTTGCCGCCGCCTCACTCTTGCTTATGCTCCGCATGTACGTTTTCTGTCCCTCAATAATATAGTCCTCTCCCAGAACCAGTGTTCATGGCGGCCACCAGCGTCGCCATTTGGAAAAGAAATGCTGTCGCAGTTGGGATCGCAGCCACCATATGGGCAAACAACTGTGTGTTCTTCATTCAAGGTAAGTCCCAGTCTCTGGACAGTCAGGGGCACCGTTCCGATCTGGTTGGGTTTCAGGTATCGCGCGGGTGAATACGAAACACTTATATCAGGCCTTTCGTGCTGATCCTTCCGACAGCTCCGTTATGAAAGGGTGTTTCTCGGCGGCTGCACGGCGCGCAACATTCAGGCCACCAAAGCGGCAATAACTGTCTCGTTTCTTTCGGACGTCGCCTTGCTTATCATCATGCTCGTTGGCTTGTTCCGCCTTGACAGTCATCGACCCGGTGCGTTAGCTACGGGACGTTTTTTATGGAACCAGGTGTGATAGAGTTGATCCTCGCTCACTGTGGTTCTTTCAATTCACCTCTGTGTTCTTTTTCAAGGGCGTCATTTGGCTATTGGTTGCCACTGTTGCTGGAGTCGTGCCAACAGTAAGTTTGGCTAGTTTTTCATAGATATCTTTGCTATTCTCATTTGGTGTGCAGGTGTTTGTTCTCCTTGATCTGAATGGTATGTTTTGGAAACGGTTTTACTCTTTTCTAGAAATGAGAAATATTGACTGGGTTCGAATTCGCACCAAATATCAGAACCACTCAGCACTGTACGTTCTTGTTTGCTACACGTGGGAGGGTTACCAGTTTCTTTGACTGACTGTAACATAGATTTTTCTCTTTCCCTGGATAATCACAATGACAATCGGTGCTTCGCGGATGTACCGCGGTTTAGATGACTTTTTATCTTCTGATATGTATGATATTCTTCTTTTCCCCTCTTCTCTATGCTCACTACATGAAAATTCCATTCTAGCTCACACGTACCCTATAAAGGCGGCCGCAGAATCTCAGACTCATGGACCCGGGGTACAGCCGTGCCAACTCCGCTCGATGGGATAGCGGTGAACGTACACACACACTCCCTGACGTCACAAGCAATCCGACCTAATCTGGGCAGTGACATGGATAGACAACTGCAGGAAAAGCCACAAGAGCTAGTGTAAGACGAGCGCCAACACATCATCTAGGCCAACACGAGAGGACGTTATGCGTGTACCACCAAGCCCATCTAACACCCCTTGTTACGACTCCTTTCTGCTCTGTCTCATGCAGTTATATATCATATTTTTTGTACCACCCGGGCCTTCAATGCGGGCTTTGTGCCTCCGCCCCGCCCCGAGCTGCCGTTCTTGATACTTGATTACCGCCTATGCCTCTTACTTCCGTTTCGCTGGCCCTTTCCCGACAGTTGTAGCTTCCAAACCTACGTGTACATATAAGGCTCCTCAAACGTGTCAATGTAAACAGTGTCTCGGATCGGTTCCGGCAAACTTTTGCACGACAGTACGCCCTCTTCCCGAGATAACCGCGTACCCGTGATGCGCATTGCGCGAGCTGGGCAAGTAATTGTACCAAGACGGCTTGCAAGACGGAGTCTCATGGAGATCCGACAAAACTTGAACTAAGAGCTCAATCGCTCAAGTTTCATCTTCACCACGACACGACAATATTCACTTATGTAAAGCATAAGTTTGCCGTCAAATCTCTGATATCGAGGCAGAAAAAATAAATCATAGTACTGAAAGCGCAAGGGAGCACAAGGGATGGATCCGATTTCCATGGAGATGTCATCCTCGGAAAGCCCCGAATTTCGTAGTTCATGTCTACTACGACCGAATTCTCGAACGCAGCCCGGGACATATATGTGAGTTGCTTCCATGGATTATAGGGACACGTGTTCGTTTCGTTGAATGGATGCGTGAGTCAGACGACGAATGCTTAATCAACCGGCGGCGCTCCTCCTGAGTCCTCCATTCATCAAGTCGCCGGAATCGATTTACAACAAGGCGTCACTAGAACAAGGCGTCACTTGAAGGGTCATGAATTCTCTTTGTGTTCCTTTCTTTGGGCTGCTAGGCATCGACAAGGCGTCGACCTTCTGGTCCTTGTCTTATCAGTCATGATGTCCTCCTGTTCGCAATACATGGTCTGGCTTTGGTGCTGGTGACGTATCGCCTATTTGTCAAGAACTCCACAATCAGCGCGCAGTGGTTTTGGCCACGTCATGCGTTGTTCCGGTACAACCGTTATCTTGATTCATGAAGGGCGGTATCGTACGTCCACAGGCAGAGGGTCCGAGGGAAGGTTCCAAATATAAGTACACCTCAAGTGCCATATGGATCTCTCTCTGCTTTCCAAAATCAAGTTCCGCTCCACTTACCCTACTTCTCGTCTGCCAGTTTCAGGATGGTCAACTTTCGCGATCCTTCTGTAGTCGCCACGGACAGCCGTGCGTACAGTTTTGAAGCCTCATCTGGACTTTGACAGTATAATGATTGGATTTTTTTGAAAGTTGCAACCTCGAAGTTTTGGCACGTCGTGAATGGCCTCTTTATGTGGGTCTGCTTTGCGCCAACCCCTCTCTTTTTACAGAATATCACTAACTCGAAGGGCAAATTTCCAGCTGGGAGTTCCTCACGACGCTCGACTTTGAGTGGAGTATCATCCAAGGACGCCGCCGCTATCGGTGGACGATCTGGGTATGTAGTGATAGCCCCCTCTTTCAAGAATCCCAGCATTCTGGTCGGAGAGCCAATTTTTGTTTTTTTTGTAGATCTACTCCATTTCGCGCGTGGCAGCCCTCGCAAATGTAATTACTTCATTCGTTCTTCTCGACACCCAAGGAAGCTGTAAGGTATGTGCCGTAAACCAGGTCTGCCTGGCTGAAAAACTCGTTCTGACCTTGTTACAATCCCAAGCTTTCTGATATCATTCTCGCGGTGGTCGGTGTTTTTGTCATGCTTGAGGAGATATCTCTTAGTGCCCTGGATTCGCTCTTCTAGTTCCCTTCATACCTGGCCCAAGCCGCCGCCTCATTTTTGATCGTGCTCCGAATGTATGTCTTTCCCTTCAGTGATGCGATCCTCTCCCTGGAGTAGGTGCTCATGTAGGCTATCAGTGTCGCCATTTGGAACAGAAATGTGGTCGTAGTTGTGATCGCAACAATCACGTGGGCGATCAACGGTGCGTTCTTCATTCAAGGTAAGTCCCCGATCTTTAGTCAGGGACACCCTTCCGATCTGATTGGGCATCAGGTATCTCGCAGGTGAGTAATAATATTTTTTTTCAGATATATTGGACTTTTCGTGCTGATCCTTCCGACAGCTCCGCTATACAAGGGTGTTTCCCGGTGGTTACTGCGCCGCCCTCAACATCAGCGCCGCCAAAGCGACAGTGATTGTCTCGTTTGTCACAGACATCCTCTTGCTTGTCATCATGCTCGTTGGTTTGTTCCGCCTTGAATCCTATCGGCCCGGTGCAATGGCTACGGGACGTTTGTTGTGGAATCAGGTGGGATAGAGTTGATCCTCGCTTGCTGTGGTCCTCTCGATCCACTTTCGTGTTCTTTTGTTCAAGGGCGTGGTTTGGCTCGTTCTTGCTACTTTCGCCGGGATCCTGCCAACAGTGAGTCCGTCCAGCTTTTGGTACATCACATCACCTTTTATTTGATATGTAGGTGTTTGTTTGCCTTGACCTAAACGGTAGTTTTTGTTCTCTCTTGTCTAGCAACGATAAATATTGATTGAGTCCGACTCTGTACCAAATATTAGAACCGCTCAGCACTGTACGTTCTTGTGAGGGCACTGGTTTTTGCGACTCACCGCAACACAGATTTTTCGCTATCCTTGGATAATCACAATGACAATCGCTTCCACGCGGATGTACCGCGGATTGGACAATTTCCTATCCTCTGATACGTGCGAAAATTATCTCTTTCTCTCTTTTCTACGCTCACAGGGTGAAATCAGCCATTTTAGCGTCCACGTACCTACTCCAGCTGTGCCAATTTCGCTCGATGAGAGAAGGGTGGACGTACACACAGCCCACAGCCACTCGCTAACATCACAAGGGATCCGACATAGCCCGGATAGTAATATGGAAGGACAGCCGCAGGACAAGCCCCATGAAATATTGTAAGACCTGTATCGGCACACATTCTAGATCAACGCGAGAGGAAGTCATACCTGCGCCACCGGCTCCACACAACACCAGATCCTCCATTCGCCGTGTCAGCGCCACTTCTCACTGCTGTCCACCCTCGTGCGACATAGTACACCGCTCGCCTCTCTTCCGGTTTTCAACGTTTGTTTACCTGTTTCATACGGATATTTATATGCTGCCCCCTTCTGTACCCGCCCCGCCTTGAGTCCTGAATCTCAGATACTTTTTAATTCGGTATTACTCTCCCTTTCCCCTTTCATGAATGTCACTCGTACCTTCTAAAAGTACATATATAAGGTTCCCTAAACAGATTAATGCGACCAGCGTCTTGGATTGGCTCCCCGCGAGATGGAGATATTCTAAGTTCACCGCGCTTCGAAGGGAGAGAACCGATTGATAGCCGGCGCGTGGGTGGTATGATTGGTTAGGGGAATGGAAAGAGTCATACTGCTATATACTATGAGCGGGTAAGACTAAGGGTGACCTGCACATCAAACGGGCAGAAGCACGTAGTGCTTCTCGATCGAAGATGAGGGTGGCTGGGCACATCTAAGGTAAGCACACGACGGGTGGGCAGGCTCCCCAAAAGCAAGAAAGGGGTTCGCGAGTATCGTCATCGATTCAATGAATATCTTGGGAGATGAGGAGGGGCGGTTTAAAAGATGCAAGTTCTTTGAACCTCCCGACAGATGCCAGTGATGCGCACAACGGAGATGGATGAGTCACGTGCCGTTTTCTACGCGCTTACTCGTGACTCGCTCTGGCTCGGAACATCAAAATGCCTGAAATTTTTAGTAGGGCATCGACAAGGCATCGACCTTTTGGTCATTGTCTTATCAGTCATGATGCACGATGTCTTGCACGATGTCCTCCTGTTCGCAATGCGTCGTGATCAGGCTTTGGTGACTTAGCCGGTGACGTTTCGCCTATTTGTCAAGAATTTCATGACGCCCAGCGCGCAGCGGTTTTGGCAAATAAACCACATCATGCGTTGTTCCGGTACAGCCGCAATCTTTGATCATCAAGGACGGCATCGTATGTCCCACAGGCAGAGGGTCCGAGGGAAGGTTCCAAATATAAGTACACCTCAAGTGCCATCTGGATCTCTGCTTTCCGAGCCCAAGATTCCCTCCACCTATCCTACTTCTCGTCTGCCGGTGTCAGGATGGTCAACTTTCGCGATCCATCTGTAGTCGCCGCGGATAACCGTGCGTACAGCTTTAGAGCTTTATCTGGAATTTGACAGCAAGATGATTGGATATTGTTTATAGTTGCAATGTCGAAGTTTTACCACGTTGTGAATGGCCTCTTTATGTGTGTCTGCTTGGCGCCAATCTTTTTCTTTTACAGAATATCACTAACTCGAAGGGTAATCTTACAGCTGGGAGTTCCTCACCACTCTCGACTTTGAGTGGAGTATCATCCAAGGACATCGCCGCTATCGGTGGACGATCTGGGTATGTGTGATTATTATTATTACTGTGATAGCCCTCTCTTTCGAGAATACCTGCATTCTGGGATGTGGGAGAGCTGATTTTCGCTTTTTGAAGATCTACTCCTTTTCGCGCGTGGCGGCCCTCGCAAATGTAATTACTTCATTCGTTCTTCTCGACACCCAAGTAGGCTGTACGGTATGTACCGTGTACCAGGTCTGCCTACTAAAAAACTCGTTCTGACCTTGTCACAATCCCAAGCTCTCGGATATTCTCGCGTTGGTCGGTGTTTTTGTCGTGTTCCCTCAGTGCCCTGGTTTCACTCTTGTAGTTCCCCTCATATCTGGCCCAAGCCGCCGCCTCATTATTGATCGTGCTCCGAATGTATGCCTTTCCCTTCGGTAATGCCATCCTCGCCCCGAAGTAGGTGTTTATGTGGCTATCAGTGTCGCCATCTGGAACAGAAATGTGGTCGTAGTTGTGATCGCGACAATCACGTGGGCGATCAACGGTGCGTTCTTTATTCAAGGTAAGTCCCCGATCTTTAGACAGTCAGAAACACCCTTCCGATCTGGTTGGGCATCAGGTATCTCGCAGGTGAGTAATAATCTCAGATATATTGAACTTTTCGTGCTAATTGCCTAATCCTTCCGACAGCTCCGCTATAGTAAAAGGGTGTTTCCCGGTGGCTACTGCACGGCCCTCAATATCAGCACCACCAAAGCAACAGTAATTGTCTCGTTCGTCACAGACATCCTCTTGCTTGTCATCATGCTCGTTGGCTTGTTCCGCCTTGAATCCTATCGGAAAGGCGCAATGGCTACGGGACGTTTCTTGTGGAATCAGGTAGGATAGAGTCGATCTCCGCTTGCTGTGGTCCTCTCAATCCACTTCCGTGTCCTTTTTTCCAAGGGCGTGATTTGGCTCTTTCTTGCTACTTTCGCCGGGATCCTGCCGACGGTGAGTCTGGCCAGCTTTTGGTGCATCCCGTTTCATTTTATATGCAGGTGTTTGTTTGCCTCGACCTAAATGGTAGTTTTCCTTCTCTCTTGTCTAACATCGATATATATTGACTGAGCTCGACTCTGTACCAAATATCAGAACCGCTCAGCATAGTACGTTCTTGTGAGGGTTACTGGTTATTGTGACTTACCGCTACACAGATTTTTCGCTATCCTTGGATAGTCACAATGACAATCGCTTCCACGCGGATGTACCGCGGATTGGACAACTTTCTATCGTCTGATACGTGCGACAGTCATCTGTTTCTTTCTTCCTTACGCTAACTGGGTAAAAATAGCCATTTTAGCGTCTACGTATCTACTCCAACCGTGCCAATTTCGCTCGATGGGATAAGGGTGGACGTACACACAGCCCACAGCGACTCGTTGACATCGCAGGTGGTCCGACATAGCCTGGATAGTAATATGGATGGACAACCGCAGGACAAACCACGTGAAATAGTGTAATACCAGCATCAACACATTTTCTATATCAAACACAAGCAGAAGTCATACGTGCTATTTTACTTTTTAATCCCGTATTACTCTCCTTTCCCTTTTCATGTGTCGTCCATAGCTCCTAAAAGTACGTATATAAGGTTCATAAACAAATTAATGCGACCAGCGTCTCGGATTGGCTTCCGTGAGATGGAGAATCTTGGAGATCTGGCATCAGGAGACCCCAGATTTGCTCTAGCAAACTTAAACTGAGACTTTAAATTCGTCTTCAATACAATACGACAGTGCCCTGTTGATGTCGTAAGGTTCGTCGTTTCTGAAAATCCTGAAAGAAATGAAATTTGCTGTAATCTACTGTAATGGGGTATTAATGGCACTCCTCCCCGTTTACGTCTTCGCAGTCGGTAGACTCAGTACACCACTCAATTCAGATTTCAATAAATTCAATCACAGGACCCACGCAGCCACGCTTATGTAGTGAGCCTTCTGAATAGTACTGTACATCATGTCGCACAGTCGCAGTCCACACGCCGGAGCGAGGCGCCGATTCTTTCACAAACACCATGTAAGTCTTCCATCTCTGGCACGGGGGTCCACGCTTGGCCACTTTCGGCGCTACTAGTAACCAGGTCTGTTCAGGCAAAAATGTCGCGAAAAGACTCGCGATGACCTGTAAAGTAGGACTTGTAGGACTTCGGAGGCCGCTTCCGGGGGCAGGGTTGCCCTTCAACATGCTGTTCACGTACCATCTAACTATATGTAGTCACTGTACTATATTTCGGCCTTCGGTCGGTTCTATCGTTCGTTTTGCCCCGGAAAAAACGGGTTACCTTTGGTTGTTATCGCATACCCTGCGCGCTTATCAGCTCCCAAGATAGGCTGTGATAACTATATGCTTCGAGGCAGTGCTTGGGCGTTCACCACGAAACTCACCTATCGTCCCATCACCCATCACCTGCCAACCCTCCATCGTCCTCTTTACTCCCCCAAGGCCTCATGTCTGACCCCCACTCCACGCTCTCCCCCTCCCCCAATTTCCAGCTAATTTTTAATAATGCCTTGAAGGAATACGAAAAACGGACCAAGAGGGACCTTCTTGCACACCCACTTGTCGCCCAGCTCCAGTCTTGCGATTCCCCCAACGACGTTCTCGCCACCATTCATCAGCAACTCCAGGGACTCCATCAGTCCCAGAGAGCCGACGAAAAGTTGACGGAATGGCTCGACCCTACCATAAATGTCCTCTTTGCTTTTTCGGGAGCTCTTGGAGAGGGCGTTGGCCTGGTAAGCCTCCGGACATGATGAACTCGTCTGAAATCCGCTTTCTCATATTTATTTTCTAGGTATTTTCACCTGCAAAAGTTATCTTCGCCGGTGTCGCTGTCCTTCTTTCAGTGCGTATCCTTTCATTATGCATACGTGCTGGCGATTGTAACACCCCTGTCAGGCAGCTATGGATGCTCGTGCGAGCCAGGACACTCTCATCGACATCTTCGAGCGCATGGAAAACTTCTTTCGACGTCTTGAAATCTACACCGAGGTGTCACCAACACCTGAAATGATAGACATTATTGTAAGAATAATGGTCGAGGTGCTTTCTCTTCTTGGGATTGTTACGAAGGAGATGAAGCAAGGTCGTACAAGTGAGTCATTCTTGTACAATTGTGTCGCCATCGACCGAAACCTCTTGAGGAAAATACCTGAAGAAATTGGTCGGAAGGAGGGACGTGGAAGACGCACTGAAGACGCTAGACAAGTTGACGACTGAGGAGGCTCGGATGGCCACTGCGGAAACTCTGAAGATGACGCATACTGTGGACGATAGAGTGAGAGGAGTCGAGGATAAGGTACTCGACGTTGACAAGAGAGTGGCTGGCGTCGACGATAAGGTGGCTAGCGTCGACGATAGAGTTGCAAGTGTTGACAACAGAGTCGAGAACGTCGAGATAAGAGTAGCCAGCGTTGACGAGACGGTGAAGGCCGTCGAAGACAAGGTCACTGTGGTCATCGATGGTGCGTACCTGTCTTTAATCCGTCACAAGAAATCATTTTTTACCGCCATGTGTCTAGAGGGAAAAGAGGCAAGGGTGATCATACAACAGACTGCAAACGACATGGATCAAGTGAAATGTTCGTCATCCTATCTGCAATGACTCGAGTTCTGGGTGTGAATGCTCAAGAATTGTCATAGGGAACCAATTACGACAGGATTTCCTCAGATGGCTCTCCCCGCCAGATCCGTCTACTAACCACAACATTGCGTGTGATGCTCACCACAAGAGAACAGCCGAGTGGTTTTTCCAGGGCAGTATATTCACGGAATGGAAATCCACCGGTTCGCTTTTATGGCTTCACGGAAAACGTATGTTCCCTGACCTTTCCAGCTTGACGGCCGCTAATCATCACGATGGCCACCTCTGGTAGCGGGCTCCGGGAAGAGCATACTCTGGTTTGTCACTATCAAACACTGTCAACCTTTGACTTGCTTACCTCCGGGTCAGCTCCACGATCATTCAGGACATCATTACCCTACGCGACAGTGGATTGGCCTCCATGGCTTACTTTTATTTCGATTTTAGGGACGCCAACAAGCAAAACCGCCGCGACTTGCTCCCTTCTCTCGTTACTCAGCTTTCTTCTTGGTCCGATCGTTGTTTCGATAAGCTTCACCTCCTTTATCTTACCCACGGCAGCGGGGCGCAATACCCCAGCGAAAGCGCTTTCATACAGTGCCTGAAAGAGATGCTTACACTCCCAGATCAACATCCTGTTTACATTATCATCGACGCACTCGACGAGTGCCCCAACACGTCAGGATTGCCATCCTCACGGGAACAAGTCCTTGACCTCTTGAACGAACTCGTGGAACTTTCCTCACCAAATCTTCATCTATGCGTTACGAGTCGCCCCGAAATCGATATCCGGTATGCTCTCGAGCCTTTGACATCCCGCCGTGTATCCCTTCATGAAGAAAGTGGACAAAAGGAGGACATCATCGACTATGTCAAATCCGTTGTTCAATCGGATCCAAAGATGCGGCGATGGCGAGACGAAGATAAGAAGTTAGTGATAGATTCGCTTTCTGAGAGAGCAGACGGAATGTAAGGATAGTATCATTGTGGGATGGGATGCTTATGGTATTTACCGCGCCGAGCAGGTTCAGATGGGTATTCTGCCAACTGAAGCCCTACGATACTGTTTCCCACCGAGCGTACGGCAGTTGCTTGAAGAATTGCCTGAAACTCTGGACGAGACGTACGAACGGATTTTGAGGGACATTAACAAGGCGAACCGGGCTCACGCGCATCGGTTGTTGCAATGCCTCACAGCTGCCGTTCGTCCCCTTCGCGTCGCGGAGCTCGCGGAAGTCCTCGCTGTCGACTTCGGGATGGCCGGCTGTGGAGGGACGTCGAAATTGAACACGGACTGGCGGTGGGAGAACCAACAACAAGCGGTTCTGTCCACATGCTCCAGTTTGATTTCCGTTGTCGATGAAGAAGGTTCCCAATTCGTACAATTCTCGCATTTCTCCGTAAAGGAGTTCTTGACGTCATCACGGCTGCCGATTCAAGTGCGGATGTCTCTCGTTTTCATATTCTCTTCGAACCTGCACACACGATCCTTGCAAAGGCCTGCCTTGGCGTACTGCTGAGGTTGGATGAACTCGTGGATGATTCCAACGTCGAGAACAGGTTTCCCCTCGCTCGATATGCCGCTGAACATTGGGTGGACCATGCACAATTCGAGAAAGTCTCGTTCTACATACGGGAGGCGATGGAAGACCTCTTTGACCCCGGAAATCCGTATTTTGCGCATGGCTCCGGGTCTGCGACATAGATGCTGACCCTGCAATTCCCCTCTCTATATGTTTTCTGTGATACCCCGGGAGCGACTTGGAGATCCCCTATATTATGCAGCACTCTGCGGGTTTCATGGCCTAGCAGAACACCTCATTATCAAACGTCGACAAGAGGTGAACGCTAATGGCGGTTACTACGTGTCACCACTGGGGCAGCATTAGCGAGGGAACATCTCGACGTCGCGCAGTTACTATATCAGCATAGTGCGGACGTAGATGTTCAAGGCAATTCCGGACGGACACCGCTGATTTCCGCTCCATGGCGGAAATCTTGTGACATTGTGGAGTGGCTACTCAGCCATGGCGCCGATCCAAATCACCATGACGCCGATTTATTAACTCCGCTGCAAATGGCTGCAAGGTTTAAACAGCTCGAGGTCTCTCGGATATTACTCCAACACAAAGCTGACCAGAATGCCCTGGATAGCGACGGTCCGACTCTATCACTCTATTACACCTAGCATCGCAATTAGGGCACATTGACATCGCTTTATTGTTGCTCAAACATGGTGTCGATGTGAATGCCCAGGATAGCGATGGTCGAACACCGTTCCATATGGCAGCATTTGGTGGAGAGGTCGGGATCACTCGGATATTGCTCGAGCACAAAGCGGACCATAAAGTTTCGGACAACAAAGGTCGGACTCCTTTACATCTAGCATCAAAAAAAGGGCACATCGAGATCGCTCGTTTGTTGCTCGATCACGGTGTCGATGTGAATACCCAGGATAGAAACCGCTCCACAGCGTTGCATCTGGCATCGAAAGAGGGCATAGCGACGTCGCCTTATTGTTACTCGAACACGGCGTCCATGTGAATGCCCAGGATAGCGGCGGCCGAACACCATTCCATATAGCAGCGTTGGGTGGTGAGGTCGGGGTCGCACGGATATTGCTCGAGCACAAAGCGGACCAGAATGCCCTGGACAACAACGGTCAGACTCCATTACACCTAGCATCACAAGAAGGGCACATCGAAATTACTCGATTGTTGCTCGAACACGGCATCGACGTGAATGCCCAGGATAACAATTGCTCCACAGCATTGCATCTAGCATCAAGAGGTAAACTCGAGGTCGCATACCTACTACTTGAGCATGGTGCGGATATGGAAGCGGAGGACAACAGTGGCAGGACCCCATTGCAGGTTGCATCAGAGCAACAACACGATGAAATTACAAAATTACTGTCAGAACGCGGTATAGTAGGGACACGTAGCATAGAGTCAAAAGCTAGTCAAGGTCTAATCCACGGCAACTACGAATCTCCATCTCTACTTGTTTGTTGTTTGTCCCAGTGTTGTTACAAATCCAAAAAAAAAACCGTTATTCTTACATGGCGGTGTTGTGGACAACAAGATACTCATGTGGCCCTAGTTTAGTTTGAGTACGCCTTTGGCCCAAAAGGGTCATTTCGGTTGATATGACTCATCGAATTCGTCAAGTTGATTTGGATTTTCCTCAACATACGGCTGTCCCTTTCTCTGGGGCTGTACACTTGTGCCTTTTCATCACAGAGGAGGGGAAATTCTCAAACGTTGGAGAAAGGAGACTTTCTCAACAGCCACGCCGCCCTCCTGCCAGTGTTCGATGCATCGTGACTCGACCAGAGAATCACGCCTCACGCTGCGCTCCTATTGTCATGACTGCGCGATGATCAGCATCCAGTGATTAAAAAGTACAGTATCATGTTTCCGTAGGCATCTCGCCATC
This sequence comes from Russula vinacea, assembly GCA_022376525.1. Classification (NCBI taxonomy): domain Eukaryota; kingdom Fungi; phylum Basidiomycota; class Agaricomycetes; order Russulales; family Russulaceae; genus Russula; species Russula vinacea. The sequence continues at coordinate 142,311 of WTXL01000075.1, forward strand.
TGAAGGTATCGTACGCCCCACCAAGCGCCCATATCACTGTCAGGTGTGTACCGTATTCCGTATTCCAGGTTCGCCAGGAACCTGACGTCACAATCCCAAGCTCGCCGAGACCTCGCCTTGGTTAGTGCTTCTACTTGTCGAGCCTCGGGGAGCGGCCTGGTTTTTCACTCTTCTAGGCTTTGCATACCTGGCCCTCTCTGCCCCTTCATTCGTGCTTGTGGACGCATGTATGTCTCTGCCTTCAGTAATACGATCGTCTCCCCGAAGTAGACGTTTATGGGGGCCACCAGCGTCGCTGTATGGAACAAAAATATTGTCGATCCGGCCGCCATACATGTCATCGCAGCCCGTCCGCAACACGCCGAAATGAGGCGTTAATTCAAGTTTTTCTACCAATACCATGTATACCGCCATCTTTGGCACGAAGGAGGGTCCGCGCTCGGGCACTTTCTGGGCCTTCTGGGACGAACGAGGCCTGCTTAAGTTCCAGACGTCGTAAACCCTCTGGAGGACTTTGGATAGCAGGTCAGGCCGCGCCTAGGGTTGCCATCTTGCTGCTCATACATACCATCTTCGAGTCACTGTACATACTCACAAACTATATTATTCCCACAAACCGGGCGCACGGATTCCTTGCGTCTTGGTACTTACATGTTGATAAACGCAGATTAAAAAAACGGTTTTGACAAGGTTTTTAAATCGTTCTTACCCGGCGTTGTTGACAACTCGTAAACCAGTGTTACTACTCACGTGGTGTCCCTAGTTTGGTCTAGTACTCCGTTGACAGTTGACACAGCCCAACCGAGGCCAAACCCGGTGTTTGTGAAAACCCGGTGTTCGTGGCACTCGTGACACATTGCCAAGGCTGACTTTGTTTAGCGCTAAACTTGAACCGCGCTCATGTCGTCATGACATACGGCCAACAAAGGGTCATTCTTCCCAAGATTCTTTCTGTACCTGGACCTGTACACTTGTGCCTTTTTATCACAGTAGAAGGCAAGTTCTTGAAGTGCAAATACCAGAGAAAGGAAGATAAAACCTCGACCTTTTCGTACAACTAGCAGTCACGCGAGCCACGGCCCACCAGTCGCGGTCTTGATCATCGTGGTCGCGATTTGGTCGCGATTTGGATGGTGACTCCATCAGAATGTCGTGTCAAGACTAGCACCGGACGATCAGCGCTCTGAGTCTGTGCTCACTGCTCAGTGACTCGGACGGTGGCGAAATGAAATAGTCTACATGATGTTCTGCCAAGACATCCAAGAAAACATCCCGACATCTAGAAAGGCAGTATCGTACGCCCCACAGGCCGAAAGCAATATAAGTGCATATCCAGTAGGGATCACCGCTTTCCCAATCCTCCACTTTGCCCTTTATCTTGTCTGTCAGGATGATCAACTTCCACGATCCAGTTGTAGAGGACAAGGATAACTGTGGGTACAGTTTTATAACTTGCTTTGAAAAGTTGAGTGCATAATGAATAAAAATTTCCTAAGTTGCACTCGTGAAGCTTTGGCTCGTTGTGGATGGTCTCTTTATGTGAGTCTGCTTGGAACCGAGTCGGATCGCCTGCCCTTACAGAACACCACTAACTCGAGGCTACTTTTCCAGCTGGGAGTTCATCACGACTTTTGATTTTGAGTGGAGCATCATCCGAGGACATCGCCGCTACCGGTGGACGATCTGGGTCTGTAGTGATGGGCCCGATGGCCCCCTCTTTCAAGAATCCATGGCTTCTGGTCAGTGCTAATTATTGGGTTTTGTAGATCTACTCCCTTTCCCGCGTGGCAGCTCTTGCGACTGTAATTGCTACACTCGTTCTTTTTAACACCGACGCCGATGACTGTCAGGTGTGTACCGTGTTTCAGGTTTGCCTGGAATCCTCGTTCTGACCTGTCATGATCCCAAGCTTTCTGAGACCATCACGTTGGTCGGTGTTTCTGCTTGTCGGGCTTTGAGGAGAGAACTCAGCGGCCTTCTTTCACTCTTCTAGGTCCTTGCATACCTGGCCCTCGCCGCCGCCTCATTCCTGCTTGTGCTCCGCATGTACGTCTGCCCTTCAGTAATACAGTCCTTTCCCGGAAGTAGGCGTTTATGTAGGCCACTAGCGTTGCCATTTGGAAAAGAAATATTGTTGCTGTTGGGACCGCAACCACCTTATGGGTAATCAACGGTGCGTTCTTCATTCAAGGTAGGTCCCTATCTTTGGACAATCAGAGGCACCCTTCCGACATGGTTGGGTATCAGGTATCTCGCAGGTGAATAAGAAACATTTATATCATACCTTTCGTACTCGTGCTAATCCTTCCGACAGCTCCGATACAGAAGGAGCTTCCCGGCGGCCCCTGTGAAATGATCAACGTCCAGGCCACCAGAGTGACGATGATCATCGCGTTTCTAACGGACGTCTTCTTGCTTATCATCATGCTCATTGGCTTGTTCCGCCTTGACTGTCATCGACCCGGTGCGTTAGCTACGGGACGTTTCTTGTGGAACCAGGTGCGATAGAGTCGCCCGCCGTGATTCTCTTTAATTCATCTCTGTTCTTTTTTCTAAGAGCGTAATTTGGCTCTTGCTTGCCACTGTCGCTGGAGTCGTGCCAACAGTGAGCCTGGCTAGTTTTCCGTACATATGTCCGCTACTCTCATTTGATGTCCAGGTGTTTGCTTGCCTTAACTTGAATGGTACGTTTTTTCTCTTGACTATAAACGAGGATTATTGATTGAGCTCAAATTTACACCAAATATCAGAACCACTCAGCATGGTCCGTTCTCCTGTGCAGGTTACATGTTTTTATGACTTACCGCAACACAGATTTTTCGCTTTCCCTGGGTAATCACGATGTCAATTGCTGCCACGCGGATGTATCGTGGTTTGGATGACTTTTTATCCTCTGATACGTATGACAGTCACCTCTTCCTCTCTTCTTTATGCTCAATACATGAAAACTCAGTTCTAGCTCACTCGTAACCCAAAACATTGGCCGCAGAACCTTAGATTCAGGGACCTGGGGTACCCCAGCCGTCACGGTGCCAATTCCGCTCAATGGGATAGTGGTGAGCGTGCACACAGCCCACGGCCTCTCCCTGATCACATCCAATCCGACCTGCCCTGGGCAGTGACACGGATAGACAGCTGCAAAAAAATCACACAATCCAGTGTAAGACGAGCGTCAGCACATATCCTAGATTAGAACGGAAGAGGAAGCTATGCGTCACCAAGTTTCTACGCGGCGCCACTCCTCCCTGCCCTATGTCTACCCTCGTGCGCCATAGCGCGCTATTCGCCACTCCCCCAATGACCCCCGCCAGGTTTCAATATTATTTCGTCGTTCTACTTCATACGGATGTATATCGTTCCTTTTTACTTGCTTTTCTTATCGTATATTTTCATATTACTGCTATTCTCATGAACCTTATCACTTCCGTATTGCTCGCTCTCTCTCCTTTCAAAAAGGTTACTTGTAGCTCGTAAACCGCCATAGTTATAAGCATATCAGTGTGACCAGCGAGTATCCATGATGCGCACAGCGCAACGCAATTCAACAACTGTACCAAGACGAAGATCTGATAGAGGTCTGATTCGAGGGCGAGGGCGATGCGAGGGATCACTGGAAAGGGAGGGTAAACGAGCTACGGAAAGCAAATCATGCTTTGAGCCGGCCTCGGCCACGGAAAATGCGGGCAAGTGCACGTGGTCGCCAGCCTTTCACGTGGTCGTAAGCAGCGGGCGCCTAGATGTATAAAAAGCCGGGTGACCCCGCTGGTGACGCGCCCGGTTACCTTATGTCAGCGTGCCCCGCGCCAAAATCGGGTCCGGGGTCTCGCCCTGGTTACCTCGCTGGCTGGGGGCGTGACGATGGCGGGGATGGCAAGGAAGGGGTCGATGGCAGTGGATGCCGACGCTCCCCCCCCCCCCCCCAATTCCATCCCATCCCATCCCTTCCCTTCGCCCTCTTCGCCCTCCCCTTTGCACCTGCCCCGCTCTGCCCCTGCCCCTTCCATCGGGTTAGGGTTAGGCTCGCCGAAAGAGCGTTGCTGACGCTCCCCCCCCCCTCCTTTCTTCCGCTTCACCCTTCCCCTTGCCCTTCCCTTCGCTCTCGCCCACCCGGTGTTCGTCTGCCCTGCCCCTCCGGTCGGGTTAGGGTCACTGGAAACGGCGTGGATGGCATGGAGGGCGCATATGGTGCGTTTGTCTATCTTTTTTCCTTCTTTTTCTTTCTTTTCTCTTTCTTTTTCCTTTTCTTTACAGCGATTCCGGGACCACCCACGCTCGGGCTCCCCTCATGGTGCGTTCTCTACCCTTTTTTCCTTCTTCTTTCTTACTTTTCTTTCTTTTTCCTTTTCTTTACAGTGATTCTGGGACCACCCGTGCTTGGGCTCCCCTCCCATTCCTCTGCACCGCCAACCCACCCCACCTCCTCTCTTAGGCGACCATGCCCATGTGCCAGAGGCTCCAACGCCTCGAACTCTGCGGGTTGTGACTCACTTGGTCACACCTGGCTAGTTCGAGGCTGGCGGTGCCTTTGGCCCAGGGCAGGCGCACTGCACTTGTCCGTGGCCTCAGCAACCCGGCCCCGACGTGCTCCCGGCTCCAATGGCCCCTCCTCTCAGGTTGTGTGGCGTGCAGAGGTGTGCACGACCGCTCGCGTTCCGGATTGGCTCCCCCATCTCCTGGAGCATGGTACTGCTCATTCCGACCCCTCCCCAGAGTGCCGCATTCGCGCGCGGCTTTAGCCATTCGGACCCAGCGTGTCAGCGATATCGACGGACATGCCCGCCGACTTTCGCGTCCTGCGGAGGCGTGCGCGGCCACTCAAGATGGCTCACAGACTCTGGACGGCCAAGAGCATGCCGTGGCCCGGGAGGCCGGTGGCGTGGCACCACGCGTGAGCACTCAACCGAGCGCTCTCCGACTCTCGACCGTGCGCCCCCTCCGACGACTCACCGCACCACCAAACATCGCCAGAAGATCGAGCAGGAGTCATATGACCCAGCCCCGGCAAATCTGGACACAGCGGCGGCGTCTCAAGTGCTCAAATCTCCCTCAATATACCTCCAAGACCTTCCAGCACAACGTCGGCTCACACAGCAAGACTGAGCATCTCAGACACCCCCAACAGGTGAGCTGAGTGCCCCCTCAATGTGGAGTCATGCCGACATCACGACCCAGGGCAGCTGTCAAGACACAGGAGCCAGGAGTGAGTGTGCAAGGAGGAGTTGGAGGAGGAGCACGAGGATCGGTCACTGTGGACCTGATCAGGCAGTGCAGGATACCCCCAAATGCACAGGGATGAGGAGTAGGACGTGTAGAATGCACGGGCCAAGTAGATCAGTAGATAGGTTTGTATGTACATGGTTTTCAGTTAGAATTATGAGGAGGGCTGTGTCCCTCAATTCTCCCCCGTTCACGCTTGCGTTTCCCTTTCTTTCTCTCTCATTTTGCTTTCTATTTTCCTCCCAGCATTTTATTATCATATTGGGCTGAACCAGCAGGCTCCAGAAGAGCTCCCAAGTGAGCTTTGAGCATGAGTCTTAACCCTAGCATGTTGCCAGCCCCATGTGGCTGAACACATCCCAATTAGGAAGGAGCAGCATGGGTTATGTTGCTTACATGATATAGTGTAGGGTCTGGATGGCTGGGATGGTGCAAAACATAGGGGGCAATTGCCTTTCTGTCCTCTGCCTTTCAGCTTTGACATTGGCACATTGGCAGTACTACCACCACTACCTTTCTTAGCACACACATATTCTCAACGGACATGGTGTCTGACATGGAAGGGAGCACTATGGAACAGGACGAACGTCCTTACACTGAATATGATCTGTGAGCTCCCCCCTCACATTCTCTTGCTCATATGGACCCACTTGCATCTCACAGCCTCAACAAAACACGGTCACAGCTTGTTGCCATGGTCCAACGGCAACGTGACAAGTGGCCTAAGGACCCCAAGCAGAAATTCAACGCCTCAAAGACAAGGCATGCAGTATTGAAAGCCACCCTGCTTAATGCTTCATTTGGATTTACGTTGCCCAATGAGCCCACTGCCACTGGCAGTGGTGGGGCCTCACCGTCACAAACGGGAATGGGGATGGGGGAAGGCACTGCAGGTTTGGGCAATGATAATCAGGCTGAAGGCTCAGGCTTGGTGTGTCTGCATATTTTCTAATTTCTTTCCTAGTACTTGCTTACAATAATACTACTAGATGAGTAATATGGATAGGCCTGGGCCGCCTGGCTCAACAGGGGGTGAGAGAGGTGCCCCAGGCTTGGGCAGTGACACAGAAGGCACAGCTCAGGTGTGTTTATTTGCTCCTTTGGTTTTTTATACCCATTTGCTGACAATGAACTTAGGAACACAGGATGGTTCAGGTTTTCATCAAAGACCAGCGCTGCACCCCTTCAGAAAAGTTGGTAGAGGTGATGAAGCTTGGTGTGATCAAGGGTGACCATGCTGGCAAGTGGTGTGTCCATGCAGAGGAGCTCTGGAGGGCACTGCAGGATAGTGAGAGCCTCATTCGCGTCTCGGGTAAGTCCACTTGACACTCTTGGCACTTTTGATGGTTTTCAAATAAATGTAAAATTTACTAGGTCCTGCTAAACTAACGTGTCCAGACCCAACCAAGCCAGAATACAGGCGATGCATTCTCAGCAAGGAGGCAGATCAGGATGGCGCCAACATCAGTCAAGACCCATTTATTGTCTTGGGCTCAGATGAAAATGAAAATCTTAAGATTGAAATATTTGTTGATAATCCAGTGTGTGCCTTTAGTCCTTATTTAAATCTCTTAGGTGTTTATGCCCCTTAAGCGACCATTAAATGGCACCCTCCAACCACCAGCAAAGCGTCACCGGCGCATGGCAAGTGAGGTCCACACTGCTGAGGATCTTAACTTGAAGAAGGATGCTACTTGTGCTTTGAATGGGCGGGTTGTTGCGTGGCTTGAATGTCAGGCCTCAAGCCAACCAGAGCACGGCATCATTCTGTTAGAATCACGGGGGAAGAAAAACCAGAATGCAGAAATTGTACAGAAGTGGAGGTTTGTTCGTACTTTTATGTACCAGTATGTTGGGAAATTTTTTGATATCCCGGTTCGTATTGCAACTTGCTAGTTTTTAACCACAGCTAATATAAACAACTATTCAAAACAATAGGGACCTCAAGGCATGCAGAGGGTAAAAATAAAGCATGCACAAGTCCAAGAAGCCCTCAGACTGAGCAGTAGCTCATATAATCGTGCAAGAACAGGAGCTGATCTTGTTGAAAAGTATAAGGAGGCTACAGAGGTAAAAAAGATGCTAGAACTTGGTGAGGCAAAAGGTATCCAGGCACTTTTAGACTTTCTTCAGGATTGGGACAAACAACATGGCTCAAGTCCTCCCCCTCCTTTCTAGTAACTTAGTGTTTGTGTAACTTGTGTTTCTGTATTTCTCAAATATATAGTTCCAATAAGAGACTAAAGGCTTATTAAAAAACACAGGCATAGAGGAGTTGACATTACCCGTACTTTGGTGTGTGAATGGTGCTGGCCAGTACCAGGGTTTGTGAGAAGCAAACCAGTAGAGTTAACATTACCCGTACTTTGGTGCATGGATGGTGTCATTACCAGGATCTGTGAGGAGCAAACCAGTAGAGTTAACATTACCCGTACTTTGGTGTGTGAACGGTGTCAGTACCAGGGTCTGTGAGGAGCAAACCAGTAGAGTTAACATTACCCATTCTTTGGTGCATGAACGGTGACAGTACCAGGGTCTGTGAGGAGAAAACCAATAGAGTTAACATTACCCATACTTTGGTGCGTGAACGGTGTCAGTACCAGGGTCTGCGAAGAGTTAACATTACCCGTACTTTGGTGTGTGAATGGTGACAGTACCAGGGTCTGCTGTGTAAATGGTGTCAGTACCAGGGTCTGCGAGGAGAAAACCAGTAGAGTTAACATTACCCATACTTTGGTGCATGAATGGTGTCAGTACCAGGGTCTGCGAAGAGTTAACATTACCCGTACTTTGGTGTGTGAACGGTGACAGTACCAGGGTCTGCAAGGAGCAAACCAGTAGAGTTAACATTACCCGTACTTTGGTGCGTGAATGGTGACAGTGTCACCGGCGTAGGGTGCGACACTTAGACTCAAGTAATGGAGGTGTTTATGCAACTATGTGAACAAGCAGGAGCAGTATCCACGCTGCACTCCTGGGAGATGAGGCGATAGCAAGTATATTCTGAGACGAGGAGCCGAGACTTGACTTAGTGTCCCAAGACACTGAAGTCGTCCTTAAATACAAAGCGAGTCCTACTACGATGATCCCAGGATGATGTCATAATGACTTCATCCCCTAGTCTTACAACGCGTCATATGGAAGGGGGTAGAAGCATCCAGAACACGCATACGTAGGGAGACGTCACAGGCACGTCAACGGAAGGGGCCAAAAGGGAGGGTGACGACATACAGTTACAAGGGCCGGAGTCATGAGCGAGAGAGGGAGATATGTACTGACAGAACTGGTAATCACTACAAGGGGCCGGTTCCCACGACTTACCCATGCCCCCAGTCGTCCTCTTGACTGGTGCAGGTGCCGGCGATGACAGACAGTACCAGGGTCTGCTGTGTAAACAGTGTCAGTACCAGGGTCTGCAAGGAGCAACCAGTAGAGTTAACATTACCCATACTTTATTGTGTGAACGGTGTCAGTACCAGGGTCTGCGAGAGAAGCAAACCAGTAGAGTTAACATTACCCGTACTTTGGTGCATGAAAGACGAAACAAACTGTAGAACCAACCTTGGCCTTTGGCCTCCAGTTGAAATTATATGGCAAGAATGGCATATGTTTTAATATAATAGGTGTTTTCAATGCCCTTTAAATGGTGAGGATGGCAGATGTTTTAGTATAATTTGTGCCTTTTACACCTTTTACAGTAGGTGGTAAGGATGGCAAGTGTTTTAATATAACTTGTACCTTCTATACCTTTTGGGCAACAAGGATGGCAGATGTTTTAATATAATCTGTGTCTTCTGTGCCCTTTAAAATGGCAAGAATGGCAAATGTTTTAGTATAACTTGTACCTTCTATACCTTTTGGGTAATAAGGATGGCAAATGGTTTAATATAACTTGGACCTTTTGTGCCTTTTAGATTATATAGATGGCAAGGGCTCTAATATAATTTATGCCTTCTATACCATTTGGGTAACAAGGATGGCAGATGTTTTAATATAACTTGTGCCTTTCCTGTCTTTTAATGGCAAGGATGGAAAGTGCTTTAATATAATCTGTGCCTTCTGTGCCCTTTAAATGGCAAGGATGGCAAATGTTTTAATATAGCTTATGCTTACTATACCTTTTAGGATGACATAGATGGCAAGGGCTTTAATATAACTTGTGCCTTCTATGTCCTTTAGACAGTATGGAATCTATGGGGCATAGATGGCAAATGTTTTAATATAATCTGTACCTTCCATGCCTTTTAGATGGCTTACGCATTTGGCAGGTGGGGTTCCCACACTTGTTCTGTGGCCAGGTGGAGGCCATGCCCTCAAGGAGTCATACTATTCGTGATGACACTTACTCAAACAAGTCATGGTGTATCACAAATCAAAGGAGATCCATAATTTAGGAGACAAGTTAGGGCTACTGGGACAGCAGAGATGGCAGAAATTTTACTATCAAGAGTCTCCAATTGGACTTTTTTGGCTACTAAGGTATGTACTCAGAGGCTGCGGCAATGACTTGGTGGTAGCCCATGTTGCTTTTGGCCTGCAGAAACTCACAGAATTTACGGGGTGTCTTATAGGCTGCCCCATATCGATCCTGTAAAAAGCGCAGTGCAAGGGCCACATTCCAGTTTGGCTTCTTGGTCAGCTCATCAATAAGCCCTACTACCTTCTTGCGCCGCCCATTCTCTGTCTTCAACCCACTGGTGTTCCTTCTCCATCTGGCACCCCAGTGCTCTTCGAGCTCCCGTGTAGACAGAAAGCCGTTCAGGCCCCTGCTCCACTCCTCCCATATCTCACGGATGGAGTTCACAGGTTGGAACACATAGTAGGGCATAAACCCTTGGCCCTCCCAGGTCCACGTGGGATGGCGTCGCAGGCGCTGCTCTCCATACCTTTTAACGAGGTCATTCCAATTGGAATGCTGGAGACTGGAAACATGGGGGTCCAGTGATAGGAGTGGAGGTGGCAATGTACCAGGATTTGGAGGTGGGAGAGCTGGCACTGCTGCCATAGTAGGCATGGGTACTGGAGAAGGCCAGACAGGCTCCACGGATCCCAGCGGTGGGGCCGATCCTACCAGGATATCTGAAGAACTGCCCCCTGGCAAAGGGGCCTCTGGCAGGACAGGGCCTGCAGCTGCAGGCTCGCTCTCACTCAAGAAGGGAGATGGCGCAAGGGGGGTCACCATGCCAGAAGCTAAAAGGGATGCATCACCATGAGCAAGGGAAAAGAGAAAGGGAAAGAAAGGAAAAGAAAGAAAGCCAGACAGACCTTTGTTGCCAGTGCGACGGTGGCGAGGTTTCTTTGAAGCTGACTGCGTGTTCAAAAGATCGGTCAGCCTCTGGACATTTTGAGTCAGCTCCATGATTTGATGGCTCTGCAAAGCAGATATCCGCTGCTGCTCCAGAGTAGCACTGGTGACGAGCCCCCTAAATGCATGAGCATACTGATCTGGTAGGTTCTGCAGCTGTAGCCTGGCCTCCTCTGCAGCCTGATGAATAACGGCAGCAGAGCTGGAGGCAAAGGTTTGAAATGTGGCTGTGTTGAATGGCGCGAATGCAAGGAACTTGAAGGGGAGGGAGCTGTCACAGCTGTGCGACGATGAGAGAACAGCTGCATCCTGCAGGAGTACACGCCTAAGCCACTTGAGGAGGGCAAGGAAGTGCTTGAGAGCAAAGTCACGCGCATTGGGATTGGCCACCGAACGCGCATCGAGAGCAGCCTGCTCCTGCTCAATCCATGGGAAGATTTGCCGCATGAGCTCGGGAGGGGGCTCTGTGTTCAAAAATGAGGAAAGAGAAAGACTCGGAAAGGCAAGAACCACTTACCAAGTGCATCACGGGGGAGGCTGTAGCTCTCTGGTCTGCGGGCATCAAAGGTTGCTGCACCAAGCAGGGCATCAATGGGTAAGGTGCGGTCGTAGCAAGGGCGGAAGCTGCCACTATCACTCCATCCTCCAAGTGCCTTAGTTCCATCCACTGATGCACCATGCCCCCGGGCCGTCATGGCTGTATATGCACGTGTGGCATGGGTAACCTTTGAGAGAACAACACCAGCGGCATCCTGGATAGTCTTGACACGATCCCGGTGGTCTTGAGAATCAAACGTGAGAATGGAAAAAAGAAAGGCAACCAAAAGTGAATCTCTTACTTGCATAAGTCATCTCCTTGACTGGTGACCCTTGCATGGGATAAAAGACGTGGTATTGGTACCACTCACGCACACCATACTGGCCAGCGTCGGGCTCCTCAAAGCCCGGTGCAAAATCTGGGACAGGCGAACAGAGGATGTGGAAGTGGGCAAAGAAAAGCATGGCAAGTGCCCCGACGCCACATAGTTCAGGCAGGCGGTGCCTCAGGGCACCGTGTTCATCAACCCGGCCAGTCTGGTTGTGCTTCGCATTGTCTGCGAGGGCTGCAAAAACCTGGGCAGGGGTCGTGATTAAAAATAAGACGTGTAGTAGCAAGGAAAAGAAAGCCTACTGGAATGTTGCCGTCGTTCGCCAAAACGTTGTGCAGCTTGACCTTTGACAAGAACAGGTCGGACCACAGAAGGCTCCGGGCACTACCCCCACGAAACGCAGTCTGAGAGGAGAGAAGGATGCTGGCACGGTCCCGAATGAGAACAGAGATGTCTTGGGGACCACGCGCAGTCGGAGACCGTAGACACCACAGGGAGCAGGCCTTGAGCTCTTCCTCAGTATATGTGTCTTGAAAAAAAAGAAAGGATCAGTCAGCACCAGGGGACATCGTAGAATTCGCAAAGACATACCTGCGGAGCTTCCAGCAGCCTTCAGCGTGTGGGCCTTGTCGGCCCGCTGCGGCTCTTTGTGCTTCGTAGCTTTCTCGATTTTTTGGATACGGCCGTCGGTGCGGAGGCTAAGCTGTGCGTCTGATACGTGCTTGTACATGTGCTCATTGTTCAGCCGTGCACTCTCCAGCGCTGAGATGACGACCTTGATGTGTGAGGCACCGACAGAAGAGCCAGCGATGGTCTCCTTGCCTCCTGCAGGACCATGCTTGAAAAGGGGGGGATAGAAGGATGGCCGTCAGCCCAGGCACGAGACAAGAACAGAGCCATAACATACCTTTCTCCTCTCACGGTTCATCTCGTAGTCTAGGAACAAAACCACCTTGGGTGCTGTGACCGGAAGGGCGGGGATGGCGACCCGGTTTGGATCCCTGGCCACAACCCTTGCCTGGTCCTGATCCCACCACGTACAGTAGTTAATCAAAACCCTGTCATATATCCTCTTCGTCGTCTTGTCCGCACCTTCCCGCTCTGACACCCGAAGCCGAACCGCATGTGACTCTGCTTCAACCATCGCATAAGAGCGCTTGGTCCGTGGTGTAAGCTCCGTCGGTGGTGACATTCCCCGTACGAACGGTGGCGCTGGCGGCAAGCAGGGGGGGCTCGGTCGGGGAGGTGTCGCTGGCTGCCGGTGAGTCGTGGCTCGGTCCGGAGTGAGGATCACGTCAAGCGATGGGGACCCTCTCCCTCAGACGGAACCGTCTCGTCGTCCGTAAACGTCGCTCCAGCAAGGCTGGGGGGGCCATGGCCCGAGGCCACCTCCCTGCTGCCAGTGAATCCAGCCGGCGGCGCTTGCACGAGAGGGGAGACGGTGGCGTCGAGAACGGCACCAGTCCGAGTCCGGTGGCTCGGGGTGGGGTCCTGGAACACAAGGTCTCAGTCGATAAAAAAGAAAAGGCACGATGGTGTTGATGAACACCTACATCTTTTTTTTTTACAGTCAAACTTCAATGCTCAGTGCTCAGAGAGCGTGGCTGGCAGAAGTGTATCTGGAGAAAGTGAGCTAGGATGAGCGCAGCACAGACTCGGAGGAAATGCGACAAAGATGAACCTTTTCCCGAAGAAAAAAGCGGCCTGTGTTTTGATTGGCCCACTGGTGGCTGGTGCGAGTCTGCACGCTTGTGCCGAGTGGTCGTGGGTGTGCTCGTGTGTGTGATGCTGCCCAGGGATGCACAGAGAAAGCGGATCGCGGAGCTGCAGAGGGAGCAGGAAGCGGGGCAGCCTAGCACAACGCGTCGTCGTCGAGGGCAGAAGGGGTCGGAGTTCCAAGTCTCTGACTGCCAACTGGGCCCTGGCTCGCTGTTTCTCACTCACACAGGCCGTGTCGGGTGTCCTTGAGTGGCCGGGAAGGCGGGCAAACGGACGGCAGGGGGATGTGAATCTCACACACACAAAAAAAAAACTGGATTGAATTGGGAGCCGCTGCTGCAGCAGCCTACTAGCGTGTACAGGGGGGGGGAACGGCGCGCAGAGCGTGCA